>JARJEI010000039.1:5000-605000 GCA_029955415.1 Lottia scabra
TAATTGCATATTTTGAAAATAATCATAATTGCATATTTTTTTCTTCTCAATTTTTTTTTTTCCAACTTTTTTTTTTTTTTTACTTTTGTTTTTTTTTTCCAACTTTTTTTTTTTTTCCAACTCTTTTTTTTTTTCGTGAAAAACATTTTTTCAGCCTAAACGAAACTTTTTGAAATTTTGGACTTAGAAATATTTTCAAAATAATCTTGATCGGTCAAGAACAAAAACCAACTTGTAATAATTTTTTTCTAATTAAACTTTGTATGAACTTCCGTCATGACATGTCATGTACATTGCTTGAATTTCAACTTCCTATCTTCAATACTTTGGCTTATATACTACCTTGATCATCTTGATCATGATCAAGAATCTCGTAATTATGCCCTACCCTAACCCTAACCCTACCCTACCTAACCCTAACCCAACCCTAACCCTAACCCTAACCCTAACCCTAACCCTAACCCTAACCCTAACCCTACCTACCCTACCCTACCCTACCCTACCTAACCCTACCTAACCCTACCTACCCTAACCCTAACCCTAACCCTAACCCTACCTAACCCTACTTGCATATTTATCAGGATTGTATATTTATAATGTAATCATGATTGCATATTTTGACTGTAATCATGATTGCATATTTATAATGTAATCATGATTGATTATTTTGACTGTAATCATAATTGCATATTTTAAGTGTAATCATAATTGCATATTTTAAGTGTAATCATAATTGCATATTTTAAGTGTAATCATAATTGCATATTTTAAGTGTAATCATAATTGCATATTTTGAAAATAATCATAATTGCATATTTTAAGTGTAATCATAATTGCATATTTTAAGTGTAATCATAATTGCATATTTTGAAAATAATCATAATTGCATATTTTAAGTGTAATCATAATTGCATATTTTAAGTGTAATCATAATTGCATATTTTGAAAAAAATCATGATTGATTATTTTGACTGTAATCATAATTGCATATTTTAAGTGTAATCATAATTGCATATTTTAAGTGTAATCATAATTGCATATTTTAAGTGTAATCATAATTGCATATTTTAAGTGTAATCATAATTGCATATTTTGAAAATAATCATAATTGCATATTTTAAGTGTAATCATAATTGCATATTTTAAGTGTAATCATAATTGCATATTTTGAAAATAATCATAATTGCATATTTTAAGTGTAATCATAATTGCATATTTTAAGTGTAATCATAATTGCATATTTTGAAAATAATCATAATTGCATATTTTAAGTGTAATCATAATTGCATATTTTAAGTGTAATCATAATTGCATATTTTAAGTGTAATCATAATTGCATATTTTGAGTGTAATCATAATTGCATATTTTGAGTGTAATCTTAATTGCATATTTTGAGTGCAATCATAATTGCATATTTTGAAAAAAATCATAATTGCATATTTTGAAAAAAATCATAATTGCATATTTTGAGTGTAATCTTAATTGCATATTTTGAGTGTAATCTTAATTGCATATTTTGAGTGTAATCTTAATTGCATATTTTGTGTGCAATCATAATTGCATATTTTGAAAATAATCATAATTGCATATTTTGAAAATAATCATAATTGCATATTTTTTTCTTCTCAATTTCCAACTTTTTTTTTTTTTTTTACTTTTTTTTTTTTTTACTTTTGTTTTTTTTTTCCAACTTTTTTTTTTTTTTCCAACTCTTTTTTTTTTTTCATGAAAAACATTTTTTCAGCCTAAACGAAACTTTTTGAAATTTTGGACTTAGAAATATTTTAAAAATAATCTTGATCGGTCAAGAACAAAAACCAACTTGTAATAATTTTTTTCTGATTAAACTTTGTATGAACTTCCGTCATGACATGTCATGTACATTGCTTGAATTTCAACTTCCTATCTTCAATACTTTGGCTTATATACTACCTTGATCATCTTGATCATGATCAAGAATCTCGTAATTATGCCCTACCCTAACCCTACCTAACCCTACCTACCCTAACCCTACCTAACCCTACCTACCCTAACCCTAACCCTAACCCTAACCCTAACCCTAACCCTACCTAACCCTACCTAACCCTACCTAACCCTAACCCTAACCCTAACCCTATCATAATTGCATATTTCGAGTATTATCATAATTTGATATTTTGAGTATAATCATGATTGCATATTTTGAATAATCATGATTGCATATTTTGACTGTAATCATGATTACATATTTATCATAATTGCATATTTTGAGTAATCATAATTGCATATTTTGAGTGTAATCATAATTGCATATTTTGAGTTTAATGATAATTGCATATTTTGAGTGTAATCATGATTGTATATTTATAATATAATCATGATTGCATATTTTGACTGTAATCATGATTGCATATTTATAATGTAATCATGATTGCATATTTTGACTGTCATCATGATTGCATATTTATAATGCAATCAAAATTGCATATTTTGACTGTAATCATAATTGTATATTTATATTTATATTTTGACTGTAATCATGATTGCAAATTTGAGTGTAATCATGATTGCATATTTATAATGTTATTCATAATTGAATATTTCAAACGTTATCATGATTTATAATGTAATCATGATTGCATATTTTGAAAATCATGATTGCATATTAATAATGCAATCATGATTCCATATTTCTATTGTAATCATAATTGTATATTTATAATGTAATCATGATTGCATATTTATAACGTAATTATAATTGCATATTTAGAGTATAATCATAATTGCATATTTTGAGTATAATCATGATTGCATATTGTGAGTAATCATGATTGCATATTTATAATGTAGTCATGATTGCATATTTATAATTTAATCATGATTGCATGTTTATAACGTAATCATATTTGCATATTTCGAGTATTATCATAATTTGATATTTTGAGTATAATCATGATTGCATATTTTGAATAATCATGATTGCATATTTTGACTGTAATCATGATTGCATATTGATAATGTAATCATGATTACATATTTATCATAATTGCATATTTTGAGTAATCATAATTGCATATTTTGTGTGTAATCATAATTGCATATTTTGAGTGTAATCATAATTGCATATTTTGAGTATAATCATGATTGCATATTGTGAGTAATCATGATTGCATATTTATAATGTAGTCATGATTGCATATTTATAATTTAATCATGATTGCATATTTATAACGTAATCATATTTGCATATTTCGAGTATTATCATAATTTGATATTTTGAGTATAATCATGATTGCATATTTTGACTGTAATCATGATTGCATATTGATAATGTAATCATGATTGCATATTGATAATGTAATCATGATTACATATTTATCATAATTGCATATTTTGAGTGATCATAATTGCATATTTTGAGTGTAATCATAATTGCATATTTTGAGTTTAATCATAATTGCATATTTTGAGTGTAATCATGATTGTATATTTTTAATGTAATCATACTTGCATATTTATCATAATTGCATAATTTGACTATAATTGCATTTTACGAAAATAATCATATATAATTGCATATTTTAAGTGTAATCATAATTGCATATTTTAAGTGTAATCATAATTGCATATTTTAAGTGTTATCATTTTGAGTGCAATCATAATTGCATATTTTAAGTGTAATCATAATTACATATTTTAAGTGTAAGCATAATTGCATATTTTAAGTGTAATCATAATTGCATATTTTAAGTGTAATCATAATTGCATATTTTAAGTGTAATCTTAATTGCATATTTTAAGTGTAATCATAATTGCATATTTTAAGTGTAATCATAATTGCATATTTTAAGTGTAATCATAATTGCATATTTTAAGTGTTATCATTTTGAGTGCAATCATAATTGCAAATTTTAAGTGTAATCATAATTGCATATTTTAAGTGTAAGCATAATTGCATATTTTAAGTGTAATCATAATTGCATATTTTAAGTGTAATCATAATTGCATATTTTAAGTGTAATCATAATTGCATATTTTAAGTGTAATCATAATTGCATATTTTAAGTGTAATCATAATTGCATATTTTGAAAAAAATCATAATTGCATATTTTGAAAAAAATCATAATTGCATATTTTGAAAAAAATCATAATTGCATATTTTAAGTGTAATCATAATTGCATATTTTAAGTGTAATCATAATTGCATATTTTAAGTGTAATCATAATTGCATATTTTAAGTGTAATCATAATTGCATATTTTAAGTGTAATCATAATTGCATATTTTGAAAAAAATCATAATTGCATATTTTGAAAAAAATCATAATTGCATATTTTGAAAAAAAATCATAATTGCATATTTTGAAAAAAAATCATAATTGCATATTTTGAGTGTAATCTTAATTGCATATTTTGAGTGTAATCTTAATTGCATATTTTGAGTGTAATCTTAATTGCATATTTTGTGTGCAATCATAATTGCATATTTTGAAAATAATCATAATTGCATATTTTGAAAATAATCATAATTGCATATTTTGAAAATAATCATAATTGCATATTTTTTTCTTCTCAATTTTTTTTTTTCCAACTTTTTTTTTTTTTTTTACTTTTGTTTTTTTTTTCCAACTTTTTTTTTTTTTCCAACTCTTTTTTTTTTTCGTGAAAAACATTTTTTCAGCCTAAACGAAACTTTTTGAAATTTTGGACTTAGAAATATTTTCAAAATAATCTTGATCGGTCAAGAACAAAAACCAACTTGTAATAATTTTTTTCTAATTAAACTTTGTATGAACTTCCGTCATGACATGTCATGTACATTGCTTGAATTTCAACTTCCTATCTTCAATACTTTGGCTTATATACTACCTTGATCATCTTGATCATGATCAAGAATCTCGTAATTATGCCCTACCCTAACCCTAACCCTAACCCTAACCCTAACCCTAACCCTAACCCTAACCCTACCTACCTAACCCTACCTAACCCTAACCCTAACCCCACCTACCCTACCTAACCCTAACCCTAACCCTAACCCTAACCCTAACCCTACCCTACCCTAACCCTAACCCTAACCCTAACCCTACCTAACCCTAACCCTAACCCTACCTAACCCTACCTACCCTAACCCTACCCTAACCCTAACCCTAACCCTAACCCTAACCCTAACCCTAACCCTAACCCTAACCCTAACCCTAACCCTAACCCTAACCCTAACCCTACCTAACCCTAACCCTACCTAACCCTAACCCTACCTAACCCTAACCCTAACCCTACCTACCCTACCTACCTAACCCTAACCCTACCTAACCTAACCCTAACCTAACCCTACCTAACCCTAACCCTAACCCTAACCCTAACCCTAACCCTACCTAACCCTACCTAACCCTACCTAACCCTAACCCTACCCTAACCCTAACCCTACCTAACCCTAACCCTAACCCTAACCCTAACCCTAACCCTAACCCTAACCCTAACCCTACCTAACCCTAACCCTACCCTACCCTAACCCTATTTAACATATTATCCAATTTCAAATTGTGATTAAAGGGTCACAACTCTGTTTAACATATTATCAGTTTTTATTGCGTTTAAAGGGTCATTACTTTGTTTAACATATACATTTTATATTGTGATTAAATGGTCACAACTCTGTTTAACATATCAGTTTTATTTGCGTTTAAAGGGTTACAACTCTGTTTAACATATTATCAGTTTTTCATTCCATTTAAAGGGACACAAATCTATTTAACATATCAGTTTTTCATTGCATTCAAAGGGACACAAATCTATTTAACATATTATCAGTTTTTCATTCCATTTAAAGGGTCACAAATCTATTTAACATATTATCAGTTTTTCATTGCATTTAAAGGGACACAAATCTATTTAACATATTATCAGTTTTTCATTGCGTTTAAAGGGTCACAACTCTGTTTAACATATTATCAGTTTTTCATTGCATTTAAAGGGTCATTACTTTATGAAACTTACTATCAATTTTAAATTGCAATTAAAGGGTCACAACTCTGTTTAACATATCAGATTTTTATTGCATTTAAAGGGACAAAACTTATTTATAAACATGTTTTCAGTTTTATATTGCGTTTAAAGGGTTACAACTCTGTTTAACATATCAGTTTTTCATTGTATTTAAAGGGCCACAACTCTGTTTAACATATCAGTTTTTCATTGTATTTAAAGGGACACAAATCTGTTTAACATATCAGTTTTTCATTGTATTTAAAGGGGCACAAATCTGTTTGACATATTATCAGTTTTTTATTGTATTTAAAGGGTCACAACTCTGTTTAACATATCATTTTTTCATTGTATTTAAAGGGGCACAAATCTGTTTGACATATTATCAGTTTTTTATTGTATTTAAAGGGTCAAAACTCTGTTTAACATATTATCAGTTTTTCATTGTATTTAAAGGGTCAAAAATCTGTTTGACATATTATCCGTTTTGTATTGCATTTAAAGGGTCAAAACTCTGTTTAACATATCAGTTTTTCATTGTATTTAAAGGGGCAAAAATCTGTTTGACATATCAGTTTTTTATTGCATTTAAAGGGCCACAACTCCGTTTAATATATTAGTTTTTCATTGTATTTAAAGGGACATAAATCTGTTTGACATATCATTTTTTCATTGTATTTAAAGTCACACAAATCTCTTTGACAAATTATCAGTTTTTTTATTGCATTTAAAGGGCCACAACTCTGTTTAACATATAATCAGTTTTTCATCGTATTTAAAGGGGCACAAATCTGTTTGACATATCAGTTTTTCATTGTATTTAAAGAGCCACAACTGTGTTTAACATATTATCATTTTTTCATTGTATTTAAAGGGACACAAATCTGTTTGACATATTATCAGTTTTTTATTGTATTTAAAGGGTTACAACTCTGTTTAACATATCAGTTTTTTTATTGCATTTAAAGGGCCACAACTCTGTTTAACATATCAGTTTTTAATTGTATTTAAAGGGGCACAAATCTGTTTAACATATTATCTGTTTTTCATTGTATTTAAAGGGTCACAACTCTTTTTAACATATTATCATTTTTTCATTGTATTTAAAGGGACACAAATCTGTTTGACATATTATCAGTTTTGTATTGCATTTAAAGGGTCAAAACTCTGTTTAACATATTATCAGTTTTTCATTGTATTTAAAGGGACACAAATCTGTTTGACATATTATCAGTTTTTTATTGCATTTAAAGGGCCACAACTCCGTTTAACATATTAGTTTTTCATTGTATTTAAAGGGACACAAATCTGTTTGACATATTATCAGTTTTTCATTGTATTTAAAGAGCCACAACTGTGTTTAACATATTATCATTTTTTCATTGTATTTAAAGGGGCACAAATCTGTTTGATATATTATCAGTTTTTATTGCATTTAAAGGGCCACAACTCTGTTTAACATATCAGTTTTTCATTGTATTTAAAGGGGCAAAAATCTGTTTGACATATCAGTTTTTTATTGAATTTAAAGGGCCACAACTCCGTTTAACATATCATTTTTTCATTGTATTTAAAGGGCCACAACTCTGTTTAACATATTATCATTTTTTCATTGTATTTAAAGGGACACAAATCTGTTTGACATATTATCAGTTTTTCATTGTATTTAAAGGGGCACAAATCTGTTTAACATATTATCATTTTTTCATTGTATTTAAAGGGCCACAACTCTGTTTAACATATTATCAGTTTTTCATTGTATTTAAAGGGCCACAAATCTGTTTGACATATTATCAGTTTTTCATTGTATTTAAAGGGCCACAACTCTGTTTAACATATTATCATTTTTTCATTGTATTTAAAGGGGCACAAATCTGTTTGACATATTATCGGTTTTTCACATTGTATTTAAAGGGCCACAACTCTGTTTAACATATTATCAGTTTTTCATTGTATTTAAAGGGACACAAATCTGTTTGACATCTTATCAGTTTTTCATTGTATTTAAAGTGACACAAATCTGTTTAACATATTATCATTTTTTCATTGTATTTAAAGGGGCAAAAATCTGTTTGACATATTATCAGTTTTTCATTGTATTTAAAGGGTTGGTTTCATTCACTGCCAAATTCACAAGTTTAATTTCTTGGTTAATTTGAGCCAGATAATTATCAAAACATTTGTCTTGATCTTTAAATTAGTCAGAATTACAACCAGTTTTTGTACAGTTATATTTTGAAATTAGAATCGGTGGAAGTTCAATGAATTTTATGCGACAACTGCTGTCAAAATTCTTAACAATATTTACAGCACGACTGTATTGAGACAAAATATATGCAACAGGATCAGAACTACTTTCTTTAGCATAAATCAAACTATTTACTATGTCAGTAACGTCACAGGTTCCTAACTACACATATATTATAACTGATGAATAATCACTGACCCAATTAGGTAAATTTTCTTCCAAATAGAAAATTCCTTGCTTAGTTTTCCTTCCACTAGCAGATTCAAATTAAGTTTATCAAATCGTCTCTCTTGAACTGATTTTGTAAATATCGGCCTTTTGCTATCGGATAGTAAAATTGGTACACAATTTTGATTCCCAACTCTGACAGGTGAAGGTTTATCCAAAAGTTTTTGTAATTTTGTCAGACTCATAGCCAGCAGGACTAAACAAATTTATACATAATTTTGATAGTAAAATATAAAATGTAAGTTTTGAAAACTGAAACTATCTTACCTAATAATTAGAAATCCAAAAAATGTTCACATTATAAAATCCTAAGCACATATTATAGTTATCCTTGAGTTTCGGTCGTTACCCCATCAGCGTACTACCAATTGTGAGCGAGCCAGCTTTGGTGGCCTTCTAAACTCCACACAGAAATAACTTGTTACACACAAAACATATGTTCTCGAGACACTTTGATACACCAATATACAAGTACAGTATAAAAAGAGCTATAGAGTGCAAGAATTTACCAACAGAAGGAACAGCGAAAACACTGCCACCCTTCTCTATATTCTACTCTATCTACACTGAAGCAATAAACCTGATAATGCCCTAAAACAGAACTCAGCAGTTCTATAAATAGATCTGATACAAGACATCAAAGGTGTCAACAGGATGTTATTATAACAATGTTATATATCAGTTTAAAGGGACATTATAGAGTTACTTTGTTACATAAGTATTCGATGATGTTTAAAAGGACACAGTTCTGTTTAACTTATTATAAGTATTCGATGGCGATTAAAGGGACACAGCTCTGTTTAACTTATTATAAGTATTTGATGCCGATTAAAGGGACACAGCTCTGTTTAACATATTATCAGTATTCAATGGCGATTAAAGGGACACAGCTCTGGTTAACTTAATGTTATCAGCATTCGATGGCGATTAAAGGGACACATCTCTGTTTAACTTATTATCAGTATTCAATGGCGATTAAAGGGACACAGCTCTGTTTAACTTATTATCAGTATTTGATGCCGATTAAAGGGACACAGCTCTGTTTAACATATTATCAGTATTTGATGCCGATTAAAGGGACACGGCTCTGTTTAACATATTATCAGTATTTGATGGCGATTAAAGGGACACAGCTCTGTTTAACTTATTATCAGTATTCGATGGCGATTAAAGGGACACAGCTCTGTTTAACTTATTATCAGTATTCAATGGCGATTAAAGGGACACAGCTCTGTTTAACTTATTATCAGTATTTGATGGTGATTAAAGGGACACATCTCTGTTTAAATTATTATCAGTATTTGATGGCGATTAAAGGGACACATCTCTGTTTAACTTATTATCAGTATTCAATGGCGATTAAAGGGACACAGCTCTGTTTAACTTATTATCAGTATTCAATGGCGATTAAAGGGACACATCTCTGTTTAACTTATTATCAGTATTCAATGGCGATTAAAGGGACACAGCTCTGGTTAACTTAATGTTATCAGCATTCGATGGCGATTAAAGGGACACATCTCTGTTTAACTTATTATCAGTATTTGATGGTGATTAAAGGGACACATCTCTGTTTAACTTATTATCAGTATTCAATGGCGATTAAAGGGACACAGCTCTGTTTAACTTATTATCAGTATTCGATGGCGATTAAAGGGACACATCTCTGTTTAACTTATTATCAGTATTCAATGGCGATTAAAGGGACACAGCTCTGTTTAACTTATTATCAGTATTTGATGGTGATTAAAGGGACACATCTCTGTTTAACTTATTATCAGTATTCAATGGCGATTAAAGGGACACAGCTCTGTTTAACTTATTATCAGTATTCGATGGCGATTAAAGGGACACATCTCTGTTTAACTTATTATCAGTATTCAATGGCGATTAAAGGGACACAGCTCTGTTTAACTTATTATCGATATTTGATGGCGATTAAAGGAACACGACTCTGTTTAACTTATTATCAGTATTCCATGGTGATTAAAGGGACACATCTCTGTTTAAATTATTATCAGTATTTGATTGCAATTAAAGGGACACAGCTCTGTTTAACTTATTATCAGTATTCAATGGTGATTAAAGGGACACATCTCTGTTTAAATTATTATCAGTATTTGATGGCGATTAAAGGGACACATCTATGTTTAACTTATTATCAGTATTTGATGGTGATTAAAGGGACACATCTCTGTTTAACTTATTATCGATATTTGATGGCGATTAAAGGGACACAGCTCTGTTTAACTTATTATCAGTATTTGATGGTGATTAAAGGGACACATCTCTGTTTAACTTATTATCAGTATTTGATGCCGATTAAAGGAACACGACTCTGTTTAACTTATTATCAGTATTTGATGTCGATTAAAGGGACACAGCTCTGTTTAACTTATTATAAGTATTTGATGGTGATTAAAGGGACACATCTCTGTTTCACTTATTATCTATATTTGATGCCGATTAAAGGAACACGACTCTGTTTAACTTATTATCAGTATTCGATGGCGATTAAAGGGACACAGCTCTGTTAAACTTATCATCAGTATTCGATGGCGATTAAAGGGACACATCTCTGTTTAACTTATTATCAGTATTCGATGGCAATTAAAGGCACACAGCTCTGTTTAACTTATTATCAGTATTTGATAACGATTAAAGGGACACATCTCTGTTTAACTTATTATCAGTATTCGATGGCGATTAAAGGGACACATCTCTGTTTAATTTATTATCAGTATTTGATAACGATTAAAGGGACACAGCTCTGTTTAACTTATCATCAGTATTCGATGGCGATGAAAGGGACACATCTCTGTTTAACTTATTATCAGTATTCGATGGCGATTAAAGGGACACATCTCTGTTTAACTTATTATCAGTATGCAATGGCGATTAAAGGGACACAGCTCTGTTTAACTTATTATAAGTATTTGATGGTGATTAAAGGGACACATCTCAATATAAAAATTAAAGTGTTCGCTGAGGTCTTCTGGTTTACAAGTATATTTCGAAGGTATGACATATAAGGGGATTCACAGATATTTCATTAATATCTTTGGGTTCCAAACTGATGTATACAATATACACTAATACATTCTAAATTTATGTTAAAGGAGATAGAGTTAGGGTTAAGAACTTCTTTCTCTCTTCCAACAAATACATTGAAATCAATTGAGACCAACTGTCTTCTACTTAGCATTGCTTCTATACTAGCAGGCCAATTTAAAGGGCCACAACTCTTTTTAACATATTATCAGTTTTTGATTGTGATTAAAGGGCCACAACTATGTTTAACACATTATCAGATTTTTATCGCATTTAAAGGGGCACAATACTGTATAACATATTTTCAGTTTTTGATTCAATTTCAAGGACCACAACTCTTCTTAACATATTATCAGTTTTATATTGCGTTTAAAGGGTCACAACTCTTTTTATCATATTATCAGTTTTTGATTGCGATTAAATGGCAACAACCCCTTAATAATCTTAATTGAATTGTATTGTCTAATGTTGCATATTTATAGTGTATTCATAGCAACATATATATAATCCTTATTGCATATTTATAGTATAATCATAATTGCATATTTATAGTGTAATTTTAATTGAATATTTGTAGTACATTCCTTATTGCATATTTATAGTATAATCCAAACATAGTGGACTATAGTAAGGGGGAATAATGAGTGTACTATAGTAAGGGGGAAAACATAGTGGGCTATAGTAAGTGTGAATAATGAGTGTACTATAGTAAGGGTGAAAACATAGTGGACTATAGTAAGGGGGAATAATGAGTGTACTATAGTAAGGGAGAAAACATAGTGGGCTATAGTAAGTGTGAATAATGAGTGTACTATAGTAAGGGAGAAAACATAGTGGGCTATAGTAAGGGTGAATAATGAGTGTACTATAGTAAGGGAGAAATCATAGTGGTCTATATTAAGGGGGAATAATGAGTGTACTATAGTAAGGGGGAAAACATAGTGGGCTATAGTAAGTGTGAATAATGAGTGTACTATAGTAAGGGAGAAAACATAGTGGGCTATAGTAAGGGGAAATGAGTGTACTATAGTAAGGGAGAAAACATAGTGAACTATAGTAAGGGGGAATAATAAGTGTACTATAGTAAGGAAGAAAACATAGTGGGCTATAGTAAGGGTGAATAATGAGTGTACTATAGTAAGGGAGAAATCATAGTGGGCTATAGTAAGGGGAAATAATGAGTGTAATATAGTAAGGGAGAAAACATAGTGGGCTATAGTAAGGGTAAATAATGAGTGTACTATAGTAAGGGAGAAATCATAGTGGGCTATAGTAAGGGTGAATAATGAGTGTACTATAGTAAGGGGGAAAACATAGTGGGCTATAGTAAGAGTGAATAACGAGTGTACTATAGTAAGGGGAAAATGAGTGTACTATAGTAAAGGGGGAAAACATAGTGGCCTATAGTAAGGGTGAATAATGAGTGTACTATAGTAAGGGAGAAATCATAGTGGGCTATAGTAAGGGTGAATAATGAGTGTACTATAGTAAGGGGAAAATATAGTGGGCAATAGTAAGGGGAAATAATGAGTGTACTATAGTAAGAGAGAAAACATAGTGGGCTATAGTAAGGGGAAATAATGAGTGTATTATAGTAAGGGAGAAAACATAGTGGGCAATAGTAAGAGGGAATAATGAGTGTACTATAGTAAGGGTGAATAATGAGAGTACTATAGTAAGGGTGAATACTGAGTGTACTATAGTAAGGGGAAATAATTAGTGTACTATAATAAGGGGAAAATGAGTGTACTATAGTAAGGGAGAAAACTTAGTGGGCTATAGTAAGGGAGAAATAATGAGTGTATTATAGTAAGGGAGAAAACATAGTGGGCTATAGTAGGAGAGAAAACATAGTGGTCTATAGTTAGGTGGAAATATTGAGTGTACTATAGTAAGAGAGAAATCACAGTGGGCTATAGTAAGGGAGAAAATATATCGGGCAATAGTAAGGGTGAATATTGAGTGTACTATAGTAAGGGAGAAAACATAGTGGGCAATAGTAAGGGGAAATAATGAGTGTAATATAGTAAGGGAGAAAACATAGTGGGCAATAGTAAGGGGAAATAAGGGAGAAAATATATTGGGCTATAGTAAGGGTGAATAATGAGTGTACTATAGTAAGCGAGAAAACATAGTGGGCTATAGTAAGGGTGAATAATGAGTGTACTATAGTAAGGGAGAAAACATAGTGGGCTATAGTAGGGGTGAATAATGAGTGTACTATAGTAAGGGAGAAACATAGTGGGCTATAGTAAGGGGATATATTGAGTGTACTATAGTAAGGGTGAATAATGAGTGTACTATAGTAAGGGAGAAAACATAGTGGACTATAGTAAGGGTGAATAATGAGTGTACTATTGTAAGGGAGAAAACATAGTGGGCTATAGTAAGGGTGAATAATGAGTGTACTATAGTAAAGGAGAAATCATAGTGGGCTATAGTAAGGGTGAATAATGAGTGTACTATAGTAAGGGGAAAATATAGTGGGCTATAGTAAGGGGAAATAATGAGTGTACTATAGTAAAGGAGAAAACATCGTGGGCAATAGTAAGGGGAAATAATGAGTGTAATATAGTAAGGGAGAAAACATAGTGGACTATAGTAAGGGTGAATAATGAGTGTACTATAGTAAGGGAGAAAACATAGTGGGCTATAGTAAGAGAATATATTGAGTGTACTATAGTAAGGGAGAAAACATAGTGGGCTATAGTAAGGGTGAATAATGAGTGTACTATTGTAAGGGAGAAAACATAGTGGGCTATAGTAAGGGTGAATAATGAGTGTACTATAGTAAAGGAGAAATCATAGTGGGCTATAGTAAGGGTGAATAATGAGTGTACTATAGTAAAGGAGAAATCATAGTGGGCTATAGTAAGGGTGAATAATGAGTGTACTATAGTAAGGGAGAAAACATAGTGGGCTATAGTAAGGGGATATATTGAGTGTACTATAGTAAGGGAGAAAACATAGTGGGCTATAGTAAGAGAATATATTGAGTGTACTATAGTAAGGGAGAAAACATAGTGGGCTATAGTAAGAGAATATATTGAGTGTACTATAGTAAGGGAGAAAACATAGTGGGCTATAGTAAGGGTGAATAATGAGTGTACTATTGTAAGGGAGAAAACATAGTGGGCTATAGTAAGGGTGAATAATGAGTGTACTATAGTAAAGGAGAAATCATAGTGGGCTATAGTAAGGGTGAATAATGAGTGTACTATAGTAAGGGGAAAATATAGTGGGCTATAGTAAGGGGAAATAATGAGTGTACTATAGTAAAGGAGAAAACATCGTGGGCAATAGTAAGGGGAAATAATGAGTGTAATATAGTAAGGGAGAAAACATAGTGGACTATAGTAAGGGTGAATAATGAGTGTACTATAGTAAGGGAGAAAACATAGTGGGCTATAGTAAGGGGAAATAATGAGTGTAATATAGTAAGGGAGAAAACATAGTGGGCTATAGTAAGGGTGAATAATGAGTGTACTATAGTAAGGGAGAAAACATAGTGGGCTATAGTAAGGGAGAAAACATAGTGGGCTATAGTAAGGGTGAATATTGAGTGTACTATAGTAAGGGAGAAAACATAGTGGACTATAGTAAGGGTGAATAATGAGTGTACTATAGTAAGGGAGAAAACATAGTGGACTATAGTAAGGGTGAATAATGAGTGTACTATAGTAAGGGAGAAAACATAGTGGGCTATAGTAAGGGGAAATAATGAGTGTAATATAGTAAGGGAGAAAACATAGTGGGCTATAGTAAGGGTGAATAATGAGTGTACTATAGTAAGGGAGAAAACATAGTGGGCTATAGTAAGGGTGAATATTGAGTGTACTATAGTAAGGGAGAAAACATAGTGGACTATAGTAAGGGTGAATATTGAGTGTACTATAGTAAGGGAGAAAACATAGTGGACTATAGTAAGGGTGAATAATGAGTGTACTATAGTAAGGGAGAAAACATAGTGGGCTATAGTAAGGGGAAATAATGAGTGTAATATAGTAAGGGAGAAAACATAGTGGGCTATAGTAAGGGTGAATAATGAGTGTACTATAGTAAGGGAGAAAACATAGTGGGCTATAGTAAGGGTGAATATTGAGTGTACTATAGTAAGGGAGAAAACATAGTGGACTATAGTAAGGGTGAATAATGAGTGTACTATAGTAAGGGAGAAACATAGTGGGCTATAGTAAGGGGATATATTGAGTGTACTATAGTAAGGGAGAAAACATAGTGGGCTATAGTAAGGGTGAATAATGAGTGTACTATAGTAAGGGAGAAACATAGTGGGCTATAGTAAGGGGATATATTGAGTGTACTATAGTAAGGGAGAAAACATAGTGTACTATAGTAAGGGTGAATAATGAGTGTACTATAGTAAGGGAGAAAACATAGTGGGCTACAGTAAGGGAGAAAACATAGTGTACTATAGTAAGGTGGAAAACATAGTGGGCTATAGTAAGGGGATATATTGAGTGTACTATAGTAAGGGAGAAAACATAGTGTACTATAGTAAGGGTGAATAATGAGTGTACTATAGTAAAGGAGAAATCATAGTGGGCTATAGTAAGGGTGAATAATGAGTGTACTATAGTAAGGGGAAATTATAGTGGGCTATAGTAAGGGGAAATAATGAGTGTACTATAGTAAAGGAGAAAACATCGTGGGCAATAGTAAGGGGAAATAATGAGTGTAATATAGTAAGGGAGAAAACATAGTGGGCTATAGTAAGGGGATATATTGAGTGTACTATAGTAAGGGAGAAAACATAGTGTACTATAGTAAGGGTGAATAATGAGTGTACTATAGTAAAGGAGAAATCATAGTGGGCTATAGTAAGGGTGAATAATGAGTGTACTATAGTAAGGGGAAATTATAGTGGGCTATAGTAAGGGGAAATAATGAGTGTACTATAGTAAAGGAGAAAACATCGTGGGCAATAGTAAGGGGAAATAATGAGTGTAATATAGTAAGGGAGAAAACATAGTGGGCTATAGTAAGGGGATATATTGAGTGTACTATAGTAAGGGAGAAAACATAGTGGGCTATAGTAAGGGTGAATATTGAGTGTACTATAGTAAGGGAGAAAACATAGTGGACTATAGTAAGCGTGAATAATGAGTGTACTATAGTAAGAGAGAAAACATAGTGGACTATAGTAAGGGTGAATAATGAGTGTACTATAGTAAGGGAGAAACATAGTGGGCAATAGTAAGGGGATATATTGAGTGTACTATAGTAAGGGTGAATAATGAGTGTACTATAGTAAGGGAGAAAACATAGTGGGCTATAGTAAGGGTGAATAATGAGTGTACTATAGTAAAGGAGAAATCATAGTGGGCTATAGTAAGGGTGAATAATGAGTGTACTATAGTAAGGGAGAAAACATAGTGGGCAATAGTAAGGGAAAATAAGGGAGAAAATATATTGGGCTATAGTAAGGGTGAATATTGAGTGTACTATAGTAAGGGAGAAAACATAGTGGGCTATAGTAAGGGTTAATAATGAGTGTACTATAGTAAGGGAGAAATCATAGTGGGCTATAGTAAGGGTGAATAATGAGTGTACTATAGTAAGGGGAAAATATAGTGGGCAATAGTAAGGGGAAATAATGAGTGTACTATAGTAAGAGAGAAAACATAGTGGGCTATAGTAAGGGGAAATAATGAGTGTATTATAGTAAGGGAGAAAACATAGTGGGCAATAGTAAGAGGGAATAATGAGTGTACTATAGTAAGGGTGAATAATGAGTGTACTATAGTAAGGGTGAATAATGAGTGTACTATAGTAAGGGGAAATAATTAGTGTACTATAATAAGGGGAAAATGAGTGTACTATAGTAAGGGAGAAAACTTAGTGGGCTATAGTAAGGGAGAAATAATGAGTGTATTATAGTAAGGGAGAAAACATAGTGGGCTATAGTAAGAGAGAAAACATAGTGGTCTATAGTTAGGTGGAAATAATGAGTGTACTATAGTAAGAGAGAAATCACAGTGGGCTATAGTAAGGGGAAATAATGAGTGTACTATAGTAAGAGAGAAATCACAGTGGGCTATAGTAAGGGGAAATAATGAGTGTAATATAGTAAGGGAGAAAGCATAGTGGGCTATAGTAAGGGAGAAAACATAGTGGGCTACAGTAAGGGAGAAAACATAGTGGGTTATAGTAAGGGGATATATTGAGTGTACTATAGTAAGGGAGAAAACATCGTGGGCTATAGTAAGGGTGAATATTGAGTGTACTATAGTAAGGGAGAAAACATAGTGGGCAATAGTAAGGGTGAATATTGAGTGTACTATAGTAAGGGAGAAAACATAGTGGGCAATAGTAAGGGGAAATAATGAGCGTAATATAATAAGGGAGAAAACATAGTGGGCTATGGTAAGGGGATATATTGAGTGTACTATAGTAAGGGAGAAAACATAGTGGGCTATAGTAAGGGAGAAATCATAGTGGGCAATAGTAAGGGGAAATAATGAGTGTAATATAATAAGGGAGAAAGCATAGTGGACTATAGTAAGGGTGAATAATGAGTGTACTATAGTAAGGGGATATATTGAGTGTACTATAGTAAGGGTGAATAATGAGTGTACTATAGTAAGGGAGAAACATAGTGGACTATAGTAAGGGGAAATAATGAGTGTAATATAGTAAGGGAGAAAACATAGTGGGCTATAGTAAGAGAATATATTGAGTGTACTATAGTAAGGGAGAAAACATAGTGGGCTATAGTAAGGGAGAAATCATAGTGGGCAATAGTAAGGGGATATATTGAGTGTACTATAGTAAGGGGAAATATAGTGGGCTATAGTAATGGTGAATAATGAGTGTACTATAGTAAGGGAGAAAACATCGTGGGCTATAGTAAGGGTGAATAATGAGTGTACTATAGTAAGGGAGAAAACATAGTGGGCAATAGTAAGGGAAAATAAGGGAGAAAACATAGTGGGCTATAGTAAGGGTGAATATTGAGTGTACTATAGTAAGGGAGAAAACATAGTGGGCTATAGTAAGGGGATATATTGAGTGTACTATAGTAAGGGAGAAAACATAGTGGACTATAGTAAGGGGAAATGATGAGTGTACTATAGTAAGGGTGAATAATGAGTGTACTATAGTAAGGGAGAAACATAGTGGACTATAGTAAGGGGAAATAATGAGTGTAATATAGTAAGGGAGAAAACATAGTGGGCTATAGTAAGAGAATATATTGAGTGTACTATAGTAAGGGAGAAAACATAGTGGGCTATAGTAAGGGGAAATAATGAGTGTAATATAGTAAGGGGAAATGAGTGTACTATAGTAAGGGAGAAAACATAGTGGGCTATAGTAAGGGGAAATAATGAGTGTAATATAGTAAGGGGAAATGAGTGTACTATAGTAAGGGAGAAAACATAGTGGGCTATAGTAAGGGGAAATAATGAGTGTACTATAGTAAGGGGAAATGAGTGTACTATAGTAAGGGAGAAAACATAGTGGGCTATAGTAAGAGAATATATTGAGTGTACTATAGTAAGGGAGAAAACATAGTGGGCAATAGTAAGGGGAAATAATGAGTGTACTATAGTAAGGGAGAAAACATAGTGGGCTATAGTAAGGGGATATATTGAGTGTACTATAGTAAGGGAGAAAACATCGTGGGCTATAGTAAGGATGAATAATGAGTGTACTATAGTAAGGGGGAAAACATAGTGGGCTATAGTAAGGATGAATAATGAGTGTACTATAGTAAGGGAGAAACATAGTGGACTATAGTAAGGGGATATATTGAGTGTAATATAGTAAGGGAGAAAACATAGTGGGCTATAGTAAGGGTGAATAATGAGTGTACTATAGTAAAGGAGAAAACATCGTGGGCTATAGTAAGGATGAATAATGAGTGTACTATAGTAAGGGGGAAAACATAGTGGGCTATAGTAAGGGGATATATTGAGTGTACTATAGTAAGGGAGAAATCATAGTGGGCTATAGTAAGGGGATATATTGAGTGTACTATAGTAAGGGAGAAAACATAGTGGACTATAGTAAGGATGAATAATGAGTGTACTATAGTAAGGGGGAAAACATAGTGGGCTATAGTAAGGGGATATATTGAGTGTACTATAGTAAGGGAGAAAACATAGTGGACTATAGTAAGGATGAATAATGAGTGTACTATAGTAAGGGAGAAAACATAGTGGGCTATAGTAAGGGAGAAATCATAGTGGGCAATAGTAAGGGGATATATTGAGTGTACTATAGTAAGGGAGAAAACATAGTGGACTATAGTAAGGGTGAATAATGAGTGTACTATAGTAAGGGAGAAAACATAGTGGGCTATAGTAAGGGGAAATAATGAGTGTAATATAGTAAGGGAGAAAACATAGTGGGCTATAGTAAGGGGATATATTGAGTGTACTATAGTAAGGGAGAAAACATAGTGGGCAATAGTAAGGGGAAATAATGAGTGTAATATAGTAAGGGATAAAACATAGTAGGCTATAGTAAGAGGAAATAATGAGTGTAATATAGTAAGGGAGAAAACATAGTGGGCTATAGTAAGGGTGAATAATGAGTGTACTATAGTAAAGGAGAAAACATAGTGGGCTATAGTAAGGGTGAATAATGAGTGTACTATAGTAAGGGGAAAACATAGTGGGCTATAGTAAGGGTGAATATTGAGTGTACTATAGTAAGGGAGAAAACATAGTGGACTATAGTAAGGGGAAATAATGAGTGTAATATAGTAAGGGAGAAAACATAGTGGGCTATAGTAAGGGGAAATAATGAGTGTACTATAGTAAGGGAGAAAACATAGTGGGCTATAGTAAGGGGAAATAATGAGTGTAATATAGTAAGGGAGAAAACATAGTGGGCTATAGTAAGGGGAAATAATGAGTGTACTATAGTAAGGGAGAAAACATAGTGGACTATAGTAAGGGTGAATAATGAGTGTAATATAGTAAAGGAGAAATCATAGTGGGCTATAGTAAGGGGATATATTGAGTGTACTATAGTAAGGGAGAAAACATAGTGGGCTATAGTAAGAGAGAAAACATAGTGGGCTATAGTAAGAGAATATATTGAGTGTACTATAGTAAGGGAGAAAACATAGTGGGCTATAGTAAGGGTGAATAATGAGTGTACTATAGTAAAGGAGAAATCATAGTGGGCTATAGTAAGGGTGAATAATGAGTGTACTATAGTAAGGGGAAAATATAGTGGGCTATAGTAAGGGGAAATAATGAGTGTACTATAGTAAAGGAGAAAACATCGTGGGCAATAGTAAGGGGAAATAATGAGTGTAATATAGTAAGGGAGAAAACATAGTGGGCTATAGTAAGGGAGAAAACATAGTGGGCTATAGTAAGAGAATATATTGAGTGTACTATAGTAAGGGAGAAAACATAGTGGGCTATAGTAAGGGTGAATAATGAGTGTACTATAGTAAAGGAGAAATCATAGTGGGCTATAGTAAGGGTGAATAATGAGTGTACTATAGTAAGGGGAAAATATAGTGGGCTATAGTAAGGGGAAATAATGAGTGTACTATAGTAAAGGAGAAAACATCGTGGGCAATAGTAAGGGGAAATAATGAGTGTAATATAGTAAGGGAGAAAACATAGTGGGCTATAGTAAGGGTGAATATTGAATGTACTATAGTAAGGGAGAAAACATAGTGGGCAATAGTAAGGGAAAATAAGGGAGAAAATATATTGGGCTATAGTAAGGGTGAATATTGAGTGTACTATAGTAAGGGAGAAAACATAGTGGGCTATAGTAAGGGTTAATAATGAGTGTACTATAGTAAGGGAGAAAACATAGTGGGCTATAGTAAGGGGAAATAATGAGTGTACTATAGTAAGGGAGAAAACATAGTGGGCTATAGTAAGGGTGAATAATGAGTGTACTATAATAAGGGAGAAAACATAGTGGGTTATGGTAAGGGGATATATTGAGTGTACTATAGTAAGGGAGAAAACATCGTGGGCAATAGTAAGGGGAAATAATGAGTGTAATATAGTAAGGGAGAAAACATAGTGGGCTATAGTAAGGGGAAATAATGAGTGTACTATAGTAAGGGAGAAAACATAGTGGGCTATAGTAAGGGGAAATAATGAGTGTAATATAGTAAGGGAGAAAACATAGTGGGCTATAGTAAGGGGAAATAATGAGTGTACTATAGTAAGGGAGAAAACATAGTGGGCTATAGTAAGGGTGAATAATGAGTGTACTATAGTAAGGGAGAAAACATCGTGGGCAATAGTAAGGGGAAATAATGAGTGTAATATAGTAAGGGAGAAAACATAGTGGGCTATAGTAAGGGGAAATAATGAGTGTACTATAGTAAGGGAGAAAACATAGTGGGCTATAGTAAGGGGAAATAATGAGTGTAATATAGTAAGGGAGAAAACATAGTGGGCTATAGTAAGGGTGAATAATGAGTGTAATATAGTAAAGGAGAAATCATAGTGGGCTATAGTAAGGGGATATATTGAGTGTACTATAGTAAGGGAGAAAACATAGTGGGCTATAGTAAGAGAGAAAACATAGTGGGCTATAGAAAGAGAATATATTGAGTGTACTATAGTAAGGGTGAAAACATAGTGGGCTATAGTAAGAGAGAAAACATAGTGGGCTATAGTAAGAGAGAAAACATAGTGGGCTATAGTAAGAGAATATATTGAGTGTACTATAGTAAGGGAGAAAACATAGTGGGCTATAGTAAGAGAGAAAACATAGTGGGCTATAGTAAGAGAGAAAACATAGTGGGCTATAGTAAGAGAATATATTGAGTGTACTATAGTAAGGGTGAAAACATAGTGGGCTATAGTAAGAGAGAAAACATAGTGGGCTATAGTAAGAGAGAAAACATAGTGGGCTATAGTAAGAGAATATATTGAGTGTACTATAGTAAGGGAGAAAACATAGTGGGCTATAGTAAGGGTGAATAATGAGTGTACTATAGTAAAGGAGAAATCATAGTGGGCTATAGTAAGGGTGAATAATGAGTGTACTATAGTAAGGGGAAAATATAGTGGGCTATAGTAAGGGGAAATAATGAGTGTACTATAGTAAAGGAGAAAACATCGTGGGCAATAGTAAGGGGAAATAATGAGTGTAATATAGTAAGGGAGAAAACATAGTGGGCTATAGTAAGGGAGAAAACATAGTGGGCTATAGTAAGAGAATATATTGAGTGTACTATAGTAAGGGAGAAAACATAGTGGGCTATAGTAAGGGGAAATAATGAGTGTAATATAGTAAGGGTGAATAATGAGTGTAATATAGTAAGGGAGAAAACATAGTGGGCTATAGTAAGGGTGAATAATGAGTGTACTATAGTAAGGGGAAATAATGCGTGTACTATAGTAAAGGAGAAAACATCGTGGGCAATAGTAAGGGGAAATAATGAGTGTAATATAGTAAGGGAGAAAACATAGTGGGCTATAGTAAGGGGATAGATTGAGTGTACTATAGTAAGGGAGAAAACATCGTGGGCTATAGTAAGGGTGAATATTGAGTGTACTATAGTAAGGGAGAAAACATAGTGGGCAATAGTAAGGGGAAATAAGGGAGAAAATATATTGGGCTATAGTAAGGGTGAATATTGAGTGTACTATAGTAAGGGAGAAAACATAGTGGGCTATAGTAAGGGTGAATAATGCGTGTACTATAGTAAGGGAGAAATCATAGTGGGCTATAGTAAGGGTGAATAATGAGTGTACTATAGTAAGGGGAAATATAGTGGGCTATAGTAAGGGGAAATAATGAGTGTTCTATAGTAAAGGAGAAAACATCGTGGGCAATAGTAAGGGGAAATAATGAGTGTAATATAGTAAGGGAGAAAACATAGTGGGCTATAGTAAGGGGATAGATTGAGTGTACTATAGTAAGGGAGAAAACATAGTGGGCTATAGTAAGGGGATATATTGAGTGTACTATAGTAAGGGAGAAAACATAGTGGGCTATAGTAAGGGGATAGATTGAGTGTACTATAGTAAGGGAGAAAACATAGTGGGCTATAGTAAGGGTGAATATTGAGTGTACTATAGTAAGGGAGAAAACATAGTGGGCTATAGTAAGGGGATATATTGAGTGTACTATAGTAAAGGGAGAAAACATAGTGGGCTATTGTAAGAGGGAATAATGAATGTACTATAGTAAGGGTGAATAATGAGTGTACTATAGTAAGGGAGAAAACATAGTGTACTATAGTAAGGGAGAAAACATAATGTACTATAGTAAGGGTGAATTGAGTATACTATAGTAAGGGTGAATAATGAGTGTACTATAGTAAAGGAGAAAACATAGTGGGCTATAGTAAGGGGATATATTGAGTGTACTATAGTAAGGGAGAAATCATAGTGGGCTATAGTAAGGGGATATATTGAGTGTACTATAGTAAGGGAGAAAACATAGTGTACTATAGTAAGGGGGAATAATGAGTGTACTATAGTAAGGGGGAATAATGAGTGTACTATAGTAAGGGGGAAACATAGTGTACTATAGTAAGGGAGAAAACATAGTGGACTATAGTAAGGATGAATATTGAGTGTACTATAGTAAGGGAGAAAACATAGTGGGCTATAGTAAGGGTGAATAATGCGTGTACTATAGTAAGGGAGAAATCATAGTGGGCTATAGTAAGGGTGAATAATGAGTGTAATATAGTAAGGGAGAAAACATAGTGGGCTATAGTAAGGGGAAATAATGAGTGTACTATAGTAAAGGAGAAAACATCGTGGGCAATAGTAAGGGGAAATAATGAGTGTAATATAGTAAGGGAGAAAACATAGTGGGCTATAGTAAGGGGATAGATTGAGTGTACTATAGTAAAGGAGAAAACATCGTGGGCTATAGTAAGGGTGAATATTGAGTGTACTATAGTAAGGGAGAAAACATAGTGGGCAATAGTAAGGGGAAATAAGGGAGAAAATATATTGGGCTATAGTAAGGGTGAATATTGAGTGTACTATAGTAAGGGAGAAAACATAGTGGGCTATAGTAAGGGTGAATAATGAGTGTACTATAGTAAGGGAGATAACATAGTGGGCTACAGTAAGGGGAAATAATGAGTGTACTATGGTAAGGGTGAATAATGAGTGTAATATAGTGAGGGAGAAAACATAGTGGGCTAAAGTAAGGGTGAATAATGAGTGTACTATAGTAAGGGGAAATAATGAGTGTAATATAGTAAGGGAGAAAACATAGTGGGCAATAGTAAGGGGAAATAATGAGTGTAATATAGTAAGGGGAAAATATAGTGGGCAATAGTAAGGGTGAAGAATGAGTGTACTATAGTAAGGGAAAATATAGTGGGCTATAGTAAGGGGAAATAATGAGTGTACTATAGTAAAGGAGAAAACATAGTGGGCTATAGTAAGGGAGAAATCATAGTGGGCTATAGTAAGGGTGAATAATGAGTGTACTATAGTAAGGGGAAAATATAGTGGGCTATAGTAAGGGGAAATAATGAGTGTACTATAGTAAAGGAGAAAACATCGTGGGCAATAGTAAGGGGAAATAATGAGTGTAATATAGTAAGGGAGAAAACATAGTGGGCTATCGTAAGGGGATATATTGAGTGTACTATAGTAAGGGAGAAAACATAGTGGGCTATAGTAAGGTAGAAAACATAGTGTAATATAGTGAGGGAGAAAACATAGTGGCCTATAGTAAGGGTGAATAATGAGTGTACTATAGTAAGGGAGAAATCATAGTGGGCTATAGTAAGGGTGAATAATGAGTGTACTATAATAAGAGGAAAATATAGTGGGCTATAGTAAGGGGAAATAATGAGTGTAATATAGTAAGGGTGAATAATGAGTGTAATATAGTAAGGGAGAAAACATAGTGGGCTATAGTAAGGGTGAATAATGAGTGTACTATAGTAAGGGGAAATAATGCGTGTACTATAGTAAAGGAGAAAACATCGTGGGCAATAGTAAGGGGAAATAATGAGTGTAATATAGTAAGGGAGAAAACATAGTGGGCTATAGTAAGGGGATAGATTGAGTGTACTATAGTAAGGGAGAAAACATCGTGGGCTATAGTAAGGGTGAATATTGAGTGTACTATAGTAAGGGAGAAAACATAGTGGGCAATAGTAAGGGGAAATAAGGGAGAAAATATATTGGGCTATAGTAAGGGTGAATATTGAGTGTACTATAGTAAGGGAGAAAACATAGTGGGCTATAGTAAGGGTGAATAATGCGTGTACTATAGTAAGGGAGAAATCATAGTGGGCTATAGTAAGGGTGAATAATGAGTGTACTATAGTAAGGGGAAATATAGTGGGCTATAGTAAGGGGAAATAATGAGTGTACTATAGTAAAGGAGAAAACATCGTGGGCAATAGTAAGGGGAAATAATGAGTGTAATATAGTAAGGGAGAAAACATAGTGGGCTATAGTAAGGGGATAGATTGAGTGTACTATAGTAAGGGAGAAAACATAGTGGGCTATAGTAAGGGGATATATTGAGTGTACTATAGTAAGGGAGAAAACATAGTGGGCAATAGTAAGGGGAAATAATGAGTGTAATATAGTAAGGGGAAAATATAGTGGGCAATAGTAAGGGTGAAGAATGAGTGTACTATAGTAAGGGAAAATATAGTGGGCTATAGTAAGGGGAAATAATGAGTGTACTATAGTAAAGGAGAAAACATAGTGGGCTATAGTAAGGGAGAAATCATAGTGGGCTATAGTAAGGGTGAATAATGAGTGTACTATAGTAAGGGGAAAATATAGTGGGCTATAGTAAGGGGAAATAATGAGTGTACTATAGTAAAGGAGAAAACATCGTGGGCAATAGTAAGGGGAAATAATGAGTGTAATATAGTAAGGGAGAAAACATAGTGGGCTATCGTAAGGGGATATATTGAGTGTACTATAGTAAGGGAGAAAACATAGTGGGCTATAGTAAGGTAGAAAACATAGTGTAATATAGTGAGGGAGAAAACATAGTGGCCTATAGTAAGGGTGAATAATGAGTGTACTATAGTAAGGGAGAAATCATAGTGGGCTATAGTAAGGGTGAATAATGAGTGTACTATAATAAGAGGAAAATATAGTGGGCTATAGTAAGGGGAAATAATGAGTGTAATATAGTAAGGGTGAATAATGAGTGTAATATAGTAAGGGAGAAAACATAGTGGGCTATAGTAAGGGTGAATAATGAGTGTACTATAGTAAGGGGAAATAATGCGTGTACTATAGTAAAGGAGAAAACATCGTGGGCAATAGTAAGGGGAAATAATGAGTGTAATATAGTAAGGGAGAAAACATAGTGGGCTATAGTAAGGGGATAGATTGAGTGTACTATAGTAAGGGAGAAAACATCGTGGGCTATAGTAAGGGTGAATATTGAGTGTACTATAGTAAGGGAGAAAACATAGTGGGCAATAGTAAGGGGAAATAAGGGAGAAAATATATTGGGCTATAGTAAGGGTGAATATTGAGTGTACTATAGTAAGGGAGAAAACATAGTGGGCTATAGTAAGGGTGAATAATGCGTGTACTATAGTAAGGGAGAAATCATAGTGGGCTATAGTAAGGGTGAATAATGAGTGTACTATAGTAAGGGGAAATATAGTGGGCTATAGTAAGGGGAAATAATGAGTGTACTATAGTAAAGGAGAAAACATCGTGGGCAATAGTAAGGGGAAATAATGAGTGTAATATAGTAAGGGAGAAAACATAGTGGGCTATAGTAAGGGGATAGATTGAGTGTACTATAGTAAGGGAGAAAACATAGTGGGCTATAGTAAGGGGATATATTGAGTGTACTATAGTAAGGGAGAAAACATAGTGGGCTATTTTAAGAGGGAATAATGAATGTACTATAGTAAGGGTGAATAATGAGTGTACTATAGTAAGGGAGAAAACATAGTGGGCAATAGTAAGGGGATATATTGAGTGTACTATAGTAAGGGAGAAATCATAGTGGGCTATAGTAAGGGGATATATTGAGTGTACTATAGTAAGGGAGAAAACATAGTGGGCTATAGTAAGGGTGAATAATGCGTGTACTATAGTAAGGGAGAAATCATAGTGGGCTATAGTAAGGGTGAATAATGAGTGTACTATAGTAAGGGGAAATATAGTGGGCTATAGTAAGGGGAAATAATGAGTGTACTATAGTAAAGGAGAAAACATCGTGGGCAATAGTAAGGGGAAATAATGAGTGTAATATAGTAAGGGAGAAAACATAGTGGGCTATAGTAAGGGGATAGATTGAGTGTACTATAGTAAAGGAGAAAACATCGTGGGCTATAGTAAGGGTGAATATTGAGTGTACTATAGTAAGGGAGAAAACATAGTGGGCAATAGTAAGGGGAAATAAGGGAGAAAATATATTGGGCTATAGTAAGGGTGAATATTGAGTGTACTATAGTAAGGGAGAAAACATAGTGGGCTATAGTAAGGGTGAATAATGAGTGTACTATAGTAAGGGAGATAACATAGTGGGCTACAGTAAGGGGAAATAATGAGTGTACTATGGTAAGGGTGAATAATGAGTGTAATATAGTGAGGGAGAAAACATAGTGGGCTAAAGTAAGGGTGAATAATGAGTGTACTATAGTAAGGGGAAATAATGAGTGTAATATAGTAAGGGAGAAAACATAGTGGGCTATAGTAAGGGTGAATAATGAGTGTAATATAGTAAGGGAGAAAACATAGTGGGCTATAGTAAGGGTGAATATTGAGTGTACTATAGTAAGGGAGAAAACATAGTGGGCAATAGTAAGGGGAAATAATGAGTGTAATATAGTAAGGGAGAAAACATAGTGGGCAATAGTAAGGGGAAATAATGCGTGTACTATAGTAAGGGAGAAATCATAGTGGGCTATAGTAAGGGTGAATAATGCGTGTACTATAGTAAGGGAGAAATCATAGTGGGCTATAGTAAGGGTGAATAATGCGTGTACTATAGTAAGGGAGAAATCATAGTGGGCTATAGTAAGGGTGAATAATGAGTGTAATATAGTAAGGGAGAAAACATAGTGGGCTATAGTAAGGGGATATATTGAGTGTACTATAGTAAGGGAGAAAACATAGTGGGCTATAGTAAGGGTAAATAATGCGTGTACTATAGTAAGGGAGAAATCATAGTGGGCTATAGTAAGGGTGAATAATGAGTGTACTATAGTAAGGGGAAATATAGTGGGCTATAGTAAGGGGAAATAATGAGTGTACTATAGTAAAGGAGAAAACATCGTGGGCAATAGTAAGGGGAAATAATGAGTGTAATATAGTAAGGGAGAAAACATAGTGGGCTATAGTAAGGGGATAGATTAAGTGTACTATAGTAAAGGAGAAAACATCGTGGGCTATAGTAAGGGTGAATATTGAGTGTACTATAGTAAGGGAGAAAACATAGTGGGCAATAGTAAGGGGAAATAAGGGAGAAAATATATTGGGCTATAGTAAGGGTGAATATTGAGTGTACTATAGTAAGGGAGAAAACATAGTGGGCTATAGTAAGGGTGAATAATGAGTGTACTATAGTAAGGGAGATAACATAGTGGGCTACAGTAAGGGGAAATAATGAGTGTACTATGGTAAGGGTGAATAATGAGTGTAATATAGTGAGGGAGAAAACATAGTGGGCTAAAGTAAGGGTGAATAATGAGTGTACTATAGTAAGGGGAAATAATGAGTGTAATATAGTAAGGGAGAAAACATAGTGGGCTATAGTAAGGGTGAATAATGAGTGTAATATAGTAAGGGAGAAAACATAGTGGGCTATAGTAAGGGTGAATATTGAGTGTACTATAGTAAGGGAGAAAACATAGTGGGCAATAGTAAGGGGAAATAATGAGTGTAATATAGTAAGGGAGAAAACATAGTGGGCTATAGTAAGGGGATATATTGAGTGTACTATAGTAAGGGAGAAAACATAGTGGGCTATAGTAAGGGTGAATAATGAGTGTACTATAGTAAGGGAGAAAACATAGTGGGCTATAGTAAGGGTGAATATTGAGTGTACTATAGTAAGGGAGAAAACATAGTGGACTATAGTAAGGGTGAATAATGAGTGTACTATAGTAAGGGAGAAACATAGTGGGCTATAGTAAGGGGATATATTGAGTGTACTATAGTAAGGGTGAATAATGAGTGTACTATAGTAAGGGAGAAAACATAGTGGGCTATAGTAAGAGAATATATTGAGTGTACTATAGTAAGGGAGAAAACATAGTGGGCTATAGTAAGGGTGAATAATGAGTGTACTATAGTAAAGGAGAAATCATAGTGGGCTATAGTAAGGGTGAATAATGAGTGTACTATAGTAAGGGGAAAATATAGTGGGCTATAGTAAGGGGAAATAATGAGTGTACTATAGTAAAGGAGAAAACATCGTGGGCAATAGTAAGGGGAAATAATGAGTGTAATATAGTAAGGGAGAAATATAGTGGGCTATAGTAAGAGGATATATTGAGTGTACTATAGTAAGGGAGAAAACATCGTGGGCTATAGTAAGGGTGAATAATGAGTGTAATATAGTAAGGGAGAAAACATCGTGGGCTATAGTAAGGGTGAATATTGAGTGTACTATAGTAAGGGAGAAAACATAGTGGGCAATAGTAAGGGAAAATAAGGGAGAAAATATATTGGGCTATAGTAAGGGTGAATATTGAGTGTACTATAGTAAGGGAGAAAACATAGTGGGCTATAGTAAGGGTGAATAATGAGTGTACTATAGTAAGGGAGAAAACATAGTGGGCTATAGTAAGGGGAAATAATGAGTGTACTATGGTAAGGGTGAATAATGAGTGTAATATAGTAAGGGAGAAAACATAGTGGGCTATAGTAAGGGTGAATAATGAGTGTACTATAGTAAGGGGAAATAATGAGTGTAATATAGTAAGGGAGAAAACATAGTGGGCTATAGTAAGGGTGAATAATGAGTGTAATATAGTAAGGGAGAAAAAATAGTGGGCTATAGTAAGGGGATATATTGAGTGTACTATAGTAAGGGAGAAAACATCGTGGGCTATAGTAAGGGTGAATAATGAGTGTACTATAGTAAGGGAGAAAACATAGTGGGCTATAGTAAGAGAGAAAACATAGTGGGCTATAGTAAGGGGGAATAATGAGTGTACTATAGTAAGGGAGAAAACATAGTGGGCTATAGTAAGGGGATATATTGAGTGTACTATAGTAAGGGAGAAAACATAGTGGGCAATAGTAAGGGGAAATAATGAGTGTAATATAGTAAGGGGAAAATATACTGGGCAATAGTAAGGGTGAAGAATGAGTGTACTATAGTAAGGGAAAATATAGTGGGCTATAGTAAGGGGATATATTGAGTGTACTATAGTAAGGGAGAAAACATAGTGGGCTATAGTAAGGGTGAATAATGAGTGTACTATAGTAAGGGAGAAAACATAGTGGACTATAGTAAGGATGAATAATGAGTGTACTATAGTAAGGGGGAAAACATAGTGGGCTATAGTAAGGGTGAATATTGAGTGTACTATAGTAAGGGAGAAAACATAGTGGACTATAGTAAGGGTGAATAATGAGTGTACTATAGTAAGGGAGAAACATAGTGGGCTATAGTAAGGGGATATATTGAGTGTACTATAGTAAGGGAGAAAACATAGTGGGCTATAGTAAGGGGGAATAATGAGTGTACTATAGTAAAGGGAGAAAACATAGTGGGCTATAGTAAGGGTGAATAATGAGTGTACTATAGTAAGGGAGAAACATAGTGGGCTATAGTAAGGGGATATATTGAGTGTACTATAGTAAGGGAGAAAACATAGTGTACTATAGTAAGGGTGAATAATGAGTGTACTATAGTAAGGGAGAAAACATAGTGGGCTACAGTAAGGGAGAAAACATAGTGTACTATAGTAAGGTGGAAAACATAGTGGGCTATAGTAAGGGGATATATTGAGTGTACTATAGTAAGGGAGAAAACATAGTGTACTATAGTAAGGGTGAATAATGAGTGTACTATAGTAAAGGAGAAATCATAGTGGGCTATAGTAAGGGTGAATAATGAGTGTACTATAGTAAGGGGAAATTATAGTGGGCTATAGTAAGGGGAAATAATGAGTGTACTATAGTAAAGGAGAAAACATCGTGGGCAATAGTAAGGGGAAATAATGAGTGTAATATAGTAAGGGAGAAAACATAGTGGGCTATAGTAAGGGGATATATTGAGTGTACTATAGTAAGGGAGAAAACATAGTGTACTATAGTAAGGGTGAATAATGAGTGTACTATAGTAAAGGAGAAATCATAGTGGGCTATAGTAAGGGTGAATAATGAGTGTACTATAGTAAGGGGAAATTATAGTGGGCTATAGTAAGGGGAAATAATGAGTGTACTATAGTAAAGGAGAAAACATCGTGGGCAATAGTAAGGGGAAATAATGAGTGTAATATAGTAAGGGAGAAAACATAGTGGGCTATAGTAAGGGGATATATTGAGTGTACTATAGTAAGGGAGAAAACATAGTGGGCTATAGTAAGGGTGAATATTGAGTGTACTATAGTAAGGGAGAAAACATAGTGGACTATAGTAAGCGTGAATAATGAGTGTACTATAGTAAGAGAGAAAACATAGTGGACTATAGTAAGGGTGAATAATGAGTGTACTATAGTAAGGGAGAAACATAGTGGGCAATAGTAAGGGGATATATTGAGTGTACTATAGTAAGGGTGAATAATGAGTGTACTATAGTAAGGGAGAAAACATAGTGGGCTATAGTAAGGGTGAATAATGAGTGTACTATAGTAAAGGAGAAATCATAGTGGGCTATAGTAAGGGTGAATAATGAGTGTACTATAGTAAGGGAGAAAACATAGTGGGCAATAGTAAGGGAAAATAAGGGAGAAAATATATTGGGCTATAGTAAGGGTGAATATTGAGTGTACTATAGTAAGGGAGAAAACATAGTGGGCTATAGTAAGGGTTAATAATGAGTGTACTATAGTAAGGGAGAAATCATAGTGGGCTATAGTAAGGGTGAATAATGAGTGTACTATAGTAAGGGGAAAATATAGTGGGCAATAGTAAGGGGAAATAATGAGTGTACTATAGTAAGAGAGAAAACATAGTGGGCTATAGTAAGGGGAAATAATGAGTGTATTATAGTAAGGGAGAAAACATAGTGGGCAATAGTAAGAGGGAATAATGAGTGTACTATAGTAAGGGTGAATAATGAGTGTACTATAGTAAGGGTGAATAATGAGTGTACTATAGTAAGGGGAAATAATTAGTGTACTATAATAAGGGGAAAATGAGTGTACTATAGTAAGGGAGAAAACTTAGTGGGCTATAGTAAGGGAGAAATAATGAGTGTATTATAGTAAGGGAGAAAACATAGTGGGCTATAGTAAGAGAGAAAACATAGTGGTCTATAGTTAGGTGGAAATAATGAGTGTACTATAGTAAGAGAGAAATCACAGTGGGCTATAGTAAGGGGAAATAATGAGTGTACTATAGTAAGAGAGAAATCACAGTGGGCTATAGTAAGGGGAAATAATGAGTGTAATATAGTAAGGGAGAAAGCATAGTGGGCTATAGTAAGGGAGAAAACATAGTGGGCTACAGTAAGGGAGAAAACATAGTGGGTTATAGTAAGGGGATATATTGAGTGTACTATAGTAAGGGAGAAAACATCGTGGGCTATAGTAAGGGTGAATATTGAGTGTACTATAGTAAGGGAGAAAACATAGTGGGCAATAGTAAGGGTGAATATTGAGTGTACTATAGTAAGGGAGAAAACATAGTGGGCAATAGTAAGGGGAAATAATGAGCGTAATATAATAAGGGAGAAAACATAGTGGGCTATGGTAAGGGGATATATTGAGTGTACTATAGTAAGGGAGAAAACATAGTGGGCTATAGTAAGGGAGAAATCATAGTGGGCAATAGTAAGGGGAAATAATGAGTGTAATATAATAAGGGAGAAAGCATAGTGGACTATAGTAAGGGTGAATAATGAGTGTACTATAGTAAGGGGATATATTGAGTGTACTATAGTAAGGGTGAATAATGAGTGTACTATAGTAAGGGAGAAACATAGTGGACTATAGTAAGGGGAAATAATGAGTGTAATATAGTAAGGGAGAAAACATAGTGGGCTATAGTAAGAGAATATATTGAGTGTACTATAGTAAGGGAGAAAACATAGTGGGCTATAGTAAGGGAGAAATCATAGTGGGCAATAGTAAGGGGATATATTGAGTGTACTATAGTAAGGGGAAATATAGTGGGCTATAGTAATGGTGAATAATGAGTGTACTATAGTAAGGGGATATATTGAGTGTACTATAGTAAGGGTGAATAATGAGTGTACTATAGTAAGGGAGAAACATAGTGGACTATAGTAAGGGGAAATAATGAGTGTAATATAGTAAGGGAGAAAACATAGTGGGCTATAGTAAGAGAATATATTGAGTGTACTATAGTAAGGGAGAAAACATAGTGGGCTATAGTAAGGGGAAATAATGAGTGTAATATAGTAAGGGGAAATGAGTGTACTATAGTAAGGGAGAAAACATAGTGGGCTATAGTAAGGGGAAATAATGAGTGTAATATAGTAAGGGGAAATGAGTGTACTATAGTAAGGGAGAAAACATAGTGGGCTATAGTAAGGGGAAATAATGAGTGTACTATAGTAAGGGGAAATGAGTGTACTATAGTAAGGGAGAAAACATAGTGGACTATAGTAAGGGGGAATAATGAGTGTACTATAGTAAGGGAGAAAACATAGTGGGCTATAGTAAGAGAATATATTGAGTGTACTATAGTAAGGGAGAAAACATAGTGGGCAATAGTAAGGGGAAATAATGAGTGTACTATAGTAAGGGAGAAAACATAGTGGGCTATAGTAAGGGGATATATTGAGTGTACTATAGTAAGGGAGAAAACATCGTGGGCTATAGTAAGGATGAATAATGAGTGTACTATAGTAAGGGGGAAAACATAGTGGGCTATAGTAAGGGTGAATAATGAGTGTACTATAGTAAGGGAGAAAGCATAGTGGACTATAGTAAGGGGATATATTGAGTGTACTATAGTAAGGGAGAAATCATAGTGGGCTATAGTAAGGGGATATATTGAGTGTACTATAGTAAGGGAGAAAACATAGTGGACTATAGTAAGGATGAATAATGAGTGTACTATAGTAAGGGGGAAAACATAGTGGGCTATAGTAAGGGGATATATTGAGTGTACTATAGTAAGGGAGAAAACATAGTGGACTATAGTAAGGATGAATAATGAGTGTACTATAGTAAGGGAGAAAACATAGTGGGCTATAGTAAGGGAGAAATCATAGTGGGCAATAGTAAGGGGATATATTGAGTGTACTATAGTAAGGGAGAAAACATAGTGGACTATAGTAAGGGTGAATAATGAGTGTACTATAGTAAGGGAGAAAACATAGTGGGCTATAGTAAGGGGAAATAATGAGTGTAATATAGTAAGGGAGAAAACATAGTGGGCTATAGTAAGGGGATATATTGAGTGTACTATAGTAAGGGAGAAAACATAGTGGGCAATAGTAAGGGGAAATAATGAGTGTAATATAGTAAGGGATAAAACATAGTAGGCTATAGTAAGAGGAAATAATGAGTGTAATATAGTAAGGGAGAAAACATAGTGGGCTATAGTAAGGGTGAATAATGAGTGTACTATAGTAAAGGAGAAAACATAGTGGGCTATAGTAAGGGTGAATAATGAGTGTACTATAGTAAGGGGAAAACATAGTGGGCTATAGTAAGGGTGAATATTGAGTGTACTATAGTAAGGGAGAAAACATAGTGGACTATAGTAAGGGGAAATAATGAGTGTAATATAGTAAGGGAGAAAACATAGTGGGCTATAGTAAGGGGAAATAATGAGTGTACTATAGTAAGGGAGAAAACATAGTGGGCTATAGTAAGGGGAAATAATGAGTGTAATATAGTAAGGGAGAAAACATAGTGGGCTATAGTAAGGGGAAATAATGAGTGTACTATAGTAAGGGAGAAAACATAGTGGACTATAGTAAGGGTGAATAATGAGTGTAATATAGTAAAGGAGAAATCATAGTGGGCTATAGTAAGGGGATATATTGAGTGTACTATAGTAAGGGAGAAAACATAGTGGGCTATAGTAAGAGAGAAAACATAGTGGGCTATAGTAAGAGAATATATTGAGTGTACTATAGTAAGGGAGAAAACATAGTGGGCTATAGTAAGGGTGAATAATGAGTGTACTATAGTAAAGGAGAAATCATAGTGGGCTATAGTAAGGGTGAATAATGAGTGTACTATAGTAAGGGGAAAATATAGTGGGCTATAGTAAGGGGAAATAATGAGTGTACTATAGTAAAGGAGAAAACATCGTGGGCAATAGTAAGGGGAAATAATGAGTGTAATATAGTAAGGGAGAAAACATAGTGGGCTATAGTAAGGGAGAAAACATAGTGGGCTATAGTAAGAGAATATATTGAGTGTACTATAGTAAGGGAGAAAACATAGTGGGCTATAGTAAGGGTGAATAATGAGTGTACTATAGTAAAGGAGAAATCATAGTGGGCTATAGTAAGGGTGAATAATGAGTGTACTATAGTAAGGGGAAAATATAGTGGGCTATAGTAAGGGGAAATAATGAGTGTACTATAGTAAAGGAGAAAACATCGTGGGCAATAGTAAGGGGAAATAATGAGTGTAATATAGTAAGGGAGAAAACATAGTGGGCTATAGTAAGGGTGAATATTGAATGTACTATAGTAAGGGAGAAAACATAGTGGGCAATAGTAAGGGAAAATAAGGGAGAAAATATATTGGGCTATAGTAAGGGTGAATATTGAGTGTACTATAGTAAGGGAGAAAACATAGTGGGCTATAGTAAGGGTTAATAATGAGTGTACTATAGTAAGGGAGAAAACATAGTGGGCTATAGTAAGGGGAAATAATGAGTGTACTATAGTAAGGGAGAAAACATAGTGGGCTATAGTAAGGGTGAATAATGAGTGTACTATAATAAGGGAGAAAACATAGTGGGTTATGGTAAGGGGATATATTGAGTGTACTATAGTAAGGGAGAAAACATCGTGGGCAATAGTAAGGGGAAATAATGAGTGTAATATAGTAAGGGAGAAAACATAGTGGGCTATAGTAAGGGGAAATAATGAGTGTACTATAGTAAGGGAGAAAACATAGTGGGCTATAGTAAGGGGAAATAATGAGTGTAATATAGTAAGGGAGAAAACATAGTGGGCTATAGTAAGGGGAAATAATGAGTGTACTATAGTAAGGGAGAAAACATAGTGGGCTATAGTAAGGGTGAATAATGAGTGTACTATAGTAAGGGAGAAAACATCGTGGGCAATAGTAAGGGGAAATAATGAGTGTAATATAGTAAGGGAGAAAACATAGTGGGCTATAGTAAGGGGAAATAATGAGTGTACTATAGTAAGGGAGAAAACATAGTGGGCTATAGTAAGGGGAAATAATGAGTGTAATATAGTAAGGGAGAAAACATAGTGGGCTATAGTAAGGGTGAATAATGAGTGTAATATAGTAAAGGAGAAATCATAGTGGGCTATAGTAAGGGGATATATTGAGTGTACTATAGTAAGGGAGAAAACATAGTGGGCTATAGTAAGAGAGAAAACATAGTGGGCTATAGAAAGAGAATATATTGAGTGTACTATAGTAAGGGTGAAAACATAGTGGGCTATAGTAAGAGAGAAAACATAGTGGGCTATAGTAAGAGAGAAAACATAGTGGGCTATAGTAAGAGAATATATTGAGTGTACTATAGTAAGGGTGAAAACATAGTGGGCTATAGTAAGAGAGAAAACATAGTGGGCTATAGTAAGAGAGAAAACATAGTGGGCTATAGTAAGAGAATATATTGAGTGTACTATAGTAAGGGAGAAAACATAGTGGGCTATAGTAAGGGTGAATAATGAGTGTACTATAGTAAAGGAGAAATCATAGTGGGCTATAGTAAGGGTGAATAATGAGTGTACTATAGTAAGGGGAAAATATAGTGGGCTATAGTAAGGGGAAATAATGAGTGTACTATAGTAAAGGAGAAAACATCGTGGGCAATAGTAAGGGGAAATAATGAGTGTAATATAGTAAGGGAGAAAACATAGTGGGCTATAGTAAGGGAGAAAACATAGTGGGCTATAGTAAGAGAATATATTGAGTGTACTATAGTAAGGGAGAAAACATAGTGGGCTATAGTAAGGGGAAATAATGAGTGTAATATAGTAAGGGTGAATAATGAGTGTAATATAGTAAGGGAGAAAACATAGTGGGCTATAGTAAGGGTGAATAATGAGTGTACTATAGTAAGGGGAAATAATGCGTGTACTATAGTAAAGGAGAAAACATCGTGGGCAATAGTAAGGGGAAATAATGAGTGTAATATAGTAAGGGAGAAAACATAGTGGGCTATAGTAAGGGGATAGATTGAGTGTACTATAGTAAGGGAGAAAACATCGTGGGCTATAGTAAGGGTGAATATTGAGTGTACTATAGTAAGAGAGAAAACATAGTGGGCAATAGTAAGGGGAAATAAGGGAGAAAATATATTGGGCTATAGTAAGGGTGAATATTGAGTGTACTATAGTAAGGGAGAAAACATAGTGGGCTATAGTAAGGGTGAATAATGCGTGTACTATAGTAAGGGAGAAATCATAGTGGGCTATAGTAAGGGTGAATAATGAGTGTACTATAGTAAGGGGAAATATAGTGGGCTATAGTAAGGGGAAATAATGAGTGTTCTATAGTAAAGGAGAAAACATCGTGGGCAATAGTAAGGGGAAATAATGAGTGTAATATAGTAAGGGAGAAAACATAGTGGGCTATAGTAAGGGGATAGATTGAGTGTACTATAGTAAGGGAGAAAACATAGTGGGCTATAGTAAGGGGATATATTGAGTGTACTATAGTAAGGGAGAAAACATAGTGGGCTATAGTAAGGGGATAGATTGAGTGTACTATAGTAAGGGAGAAAACATAGTGGGCTATAGTAAGGGTGAATATTGAGTGTACTATAGTAAGGGAGAAAACATAGTGGGCTATAGTAAGGGGATATATTGAGTGTACTATAGTAAGGGAGAAAACATAGTGGGCTATAGTAAGGGGGAATAATGAGTGTAATATAGTAAAGGGAGAAAACATAGTGGGCTATAGTAAGGGGAAATAATGAGTGTAATATAGTAAAGGGAGAAAACATAGTGGGCTATTGTAAGAGGGAATAATGAATGTACTATAGTAAGGGTGAATAATGAGTGTACTATAGTAAGGGAGAAAACATAGTGTACTATAGTAAGGGAGAAAACATAATGTACTATAGTAAGGGTGAATTGAGTATACTATAGTAAGGGTGAATAATGAGTGTACTATAGTAAAGGAGAAAACATAGTGGGCTATAGTAAGGGGATATATTGAGTGTACTATAGTAAGGGAGAAATCATAGTGGGCTATAGTAAGGGGATATATTGAGTGTACTATAGTAAGGGAGAAAACATAGTGTACTATAGTAAGGGGGAATAATGAGTGTACTATAGTAAGGGGGAATAATGAGTGTACTATAGTAAGGGGGAAACATAGTGTACTATAGTAAGGGAGAAAACATAGTGGACTATAGTAAGGATGAATATTGAGTGTACTATAGTAAGGGAGAAAACATAGTGGGCTATAGTAAGGGTGAATAATGCGTGTACTATAGTAAGGGAGAAATCATAGTGGGCTATAGTAAGGGTGAATAATGAGTGTAATATAGTAAGGGAGAAAACATAGTGGGCTATAGTAAGGGGAAATAATGAGTGTACTATAGTAAAGGAGAAAACATCGTGGGCAATAGTAAGGGGAAATAATGAGTGTAATATAGTAAGGGAGAAAACATAGTGGGCTATAGTAAGGGGATAGATTGAGTGTACTATAGTAAAGGAGAAAACATCGTGGGCTATAGTAAGGGTGAATATTGAGTGTACTATAGTAAGGGAGAAAACATAGTGGGCAATAGTAAGGGGAAATAAGGGAGAAAATATATTGGGCTATAGTAAGGGTGAATATTGAGTGTACTATAGTAAGGGAGAAAACATAGTGGGCTATAGTAAGGGTGAATAATGAGTGTACTATAGTAAGGGAGATAACATAGTGGGCTACAGTAAGGGGAAATAATGAGTGTACTATGGTAAGGGTGAATAATGAGTGTAATATAGTGAGGGAGAAAACATAGTGGGCTAAAGTAAGGGTGAATAATGAGTGTACTATAGTAAGGGGAAATAATGAGTGTAATATAGTAAGGGAGAAAACATAGTGGGCAATAGTAAGGGGAAATAATGAGTGTAATATAGTAAGGGGAAAATATAGTGGGCAATAGTAAGGGTGAAGAATGAGTGTACTATAGTAAGGGAAAATATAGTGGGCTATAGTAAGGGGAAATAATGAGTGTACTATAGTAAAGGAGAAAACATAGTGGGCTATAGTAAGGGAGAAATCATAGTGGGCTATAGTAAGGGTGAATAATGAGTGTACTATAGTAAGGGGAAAATATAGTGGGCTATAGTAAGGGGAAATAATGAGTGTACTATAGTAAAGGAGAAAACATCGTGGGCAATAGTAAGGGGAAATAATGAGTGTAATATAGTAAGGGAGAAAACATAGTGGGCTATCGTAAGGGGATATATTGAGTGTACTATAGTAAGGGAGAAAACATAGTGGGCTATAGTAAGGTAGAAAACATAGTGTAATATAGTGAGGGAGAAAACATAGTGGCCTATAGTAAGGGTGAATAATGAGTGTACTATAGTAAGGGAGAAATCATAGTGGGCTATAGTAAGGGTGAATAATGAGTGTACTATAATAAGAGGAAAATATAGTGGGCTATAGTAAGGGGAAATAATGAGTGTAATATAGTAAGGGTGAATAATGAGTGTAATATAGTAAGGGAGAAAACATAGTGGGCTATAGTAAGGGTGAATAATGAGTGTACTATAGTAAGGGGAAATAATGCGTGTACTATAGTAAAGGAGAAAACATCGTGGGCAATAGTAAGGGGAAATAATGAGTGTAATATAGTAAGGGAGAAAACATAGTGGGCTATAGTAAGGGGATAGATTGAGTGTACTATAGTAAGGGAGAAAACATCGTGGGCTATAGTAAGGGTGAATATTGAGTGTACTATAGTAAGGGAGAAAACATAGTGGGCAATAGTAAGGGGAAATAAGGGAGAAAATATATTGGGCTATAGTAAGGGTGAATATTGAGTGTACTATAGTAAGGGAGAAAACATAGTGGGCTATAGTAAGGGTGAATAATGCGTGTACTATAGTAAGGGAGAAATCATAGTGGGCTATAGTAAGGGTGAATAATGAGTGTACTATAGTAAGGGGAAATATAGTGGGCTATAGTAAGGGGAAATAATGAGTGTACTATAGTAAAGGAGAAAACATCGTGGGCAATAGTAAGGGGAAATAATGAGTGTAATATAGTAAGGGAGAAAACATAGTGGGCTATAGTAAGGGGATAGATTGAGTGTACTATAGTAAGGGAGAAAACATAGTGGGCTATAGTAAGGGTGAATAATGAGTGTACTATAGTAAGGGAGAAACATAGTGGGCTATAGTAAGGGGATATATTGAGTGTACTATAGTAAGGGAGAAAACATAGTGTACTATAGTAAGGGTGAATAATGAGTGTACTATAGTAAGGGAGAAAACATAGTGGGCTACAGTAAGGGAGAAAACATAGTGTACTATAGTAAGGTGGAAAACATAGTGGGCTATAGTAAGGGGATATATTGAGTGTACTATAGTAAGGGAGAAAACATAGTGTACTATAGTAAGGGTGAATAATGAGTGTACTATAGTAAAGGAGAAATCATAGTGGGCTATAGTAAGGGTGAATAATGAGTGTACTATAGTAAGGGGAAATTATAGTGGGCTATAGTAAGGGGAAATAATGAGTGTACTATAGTAAAGGAGAAAACATCGTGGGCAATAGTAAGGGGAAATAATGAGTGTAATATAGTAAGGGAGAAAACATAGTGGGCTATAGTAAGGGGATATATTGAGTGTACTATAGTAAGGGAGAAAACATAGTGTACTATAGTAAGGGTGAATAATGAGTGTACTATAGTAAGGGAGAAAACATAGTGGACTATAGTAAGGGGAAATAATGAGTGTAATATAGTAAGGGATAAAACATAGTAGGCTATAGTAAGGGGAAATAATGAGTGTACTATAGTAAAGGAGAAATCATAGTGGGCTATAGTAAGGGTGAATAATGAGTGTACTATAGTAAGGGGAAATTATAGTGGGCTATAGTAAGGGGAAATAATGAGTGTACTATAGTAAAGGAGAAAACATCGTGGGCAATAGTAAGGGGAAATAATGAGTGTAATATAGTAAGGGAGAAAACATAGTGGGCTATAGTAAGGGGATATATTGAGTGTACTATAGTAAGGGAGAAAACATAGTGGGCTATAGTAAGGGTGAATATTGAGTGTACTATAGTAAGGGAGAAAACATAGTGGACTATAGTAAGCGTGAATAATGAGTGTACTATAGTAAGAGAGAAAACATAGTGGACTATAGTAAGGGTGAATAATGAGTGTACTATAGTAAGGGAGAAACATAGTGGGCTATAGTAAGGGTGAATAATGAGTGTACTATAGTAAGGGAGAAAACATAGTGGGCAATAGTAAGGGGATATATTGAGTGTACTATAGTAAGGGTGAATAATGAGTGTACTATAGTAAGGGAGAAAACATAGTGGGCTATAGTAAGGGTGAATAATGAATGTACTATAGTAAAGGAGAAATCATAGTGGGCTATAGTAAGGGTGAATAATGAGTGTACTATAGTAAGGGAGAAAACATAGTGGGCAATAGTAAGGGAAAATAAGGGAGAAAATATATTGGGCTATAGTAAGGGTGAATATTGAGTGTACTATAGTAAGGGAGAAAACATAGTGGGCTATAGTAAGGGTTAATAATGAGTGTACTATAGTAAGGGAGAAATCATAGTGGGCTATAGTAAGGGTGAATAATGAGTGTACTATAGTAAGGGGAAAATATAGTGGGCAATAGTAAGGGGAAATAATGAGTGTACTATAGTAAGAGAGAAAACATAGTGGGCTATAGTAAGGGGAAATAATGAGTGTATTATAGTAAGGGAGAAAACATAGTGGGCAATAGTAAGAGGGAATAATGAGTGTACTATAGTAAGGGTGAATAATGAGTGTACTATAGTAAGGGTGAATAATGAGTGTACTATAGTAAGGGGAAATAATTAGTGTACTATAATAAGGGGAAAATGAGTGTACTATAGTAAGGGAGAAAACTTAGTGGGCTATAGTAAGGGAGAAATAATGAGTGTATTATAGTAAGGGAGAAAACATAGTGGGCTATAGTAAGAGAGAAAACATAGTGGTCTATAGTTAGGTGGAAATAATGAGTGTACTATAGTAAGAGAGAAATCACAGTGGGCTATAGTAAGGGGAAATAATGAGTGTACTATAGTAAGAGAGAAATCACAGTGGGCTATAGTAAGGGGAAATAATGAGTGTAATATAGTAAGGGAGAAAGCATAGTGGGCTATAGTAAGGGAGAAAACATAGTGGGCTACAGTAAGGGAGAAAACATAGTGGGTTATAGTAAGGGGATATATTGAGTGTACTATAGTAAGGGAGAAAACATCGTGGGCTATAGTAAGGGTGAATATTGAGTGTACTATAGTAAGGGAGAAAACATAGTGGGCAATAGTAAGGGTGAATATTGAGTGTACTATAGTAAGGGAGAAAACATAGTGGGCAATAGTAAGGGGAAATAATGAGCGTAATATAATAAGGGAGAAAACATAGTGGGCTATCGTAAGAGAATATATTGAGTGTACTATAGTAAGGGAGAAAACATAGTGGGCTATAGTAAGGGGATATATTGAGTGTACTATAGTAAGGGAGAAGACATAGTGGGCTACAGTAAGGGGATATATTGAGTGTACTATAGTAAGGGAGAAAACATAGTGTACTATAGTAAGGGAGAAAACATAGTGTACTATAGTAAGGGAGAAAACATAGTGGGCTATAGTAAGGGTGAATAATGAGTGTACTATAGTAAGGGTGAAAACATAGTGTACTATAGTAAGGGGATATATTGAGTGTACTATAGTAAGGGAGAAAACATAGTGGGCTATGGTAAGGGGATATATTGAGTGTACTATAGTAAGGGAGAAAACATAGTGGGCTATAGTAAGGGAGAAATCATAGTGGGCAATAGTAAGGGGAAATAATGAGTGTAATATAATAAGGGAGAAAGCATAGTGGACTATAGTAAGGGTGAATAATGAGTGTACTATAGTAAGGGAGAAAACATAGTGGGCTATAGTAAGGGGATATATTGAGTGTACTATAGTAAGGGGAAATATAGTGGGCTATAGTAATGGTGAATAATGAGTGTACTATAGTAAGGGGATATATTGAGTGTACTATAGTAAGGGAGAAAACATAGTGGGCTATAGTAAGGGGAAATAATGAGTGTAATATAGTAAGGGGGAAAACATAGTGGGCTATACTAAGGGTGAATAATGAGTGTACTATAGTAAGGGAGAAACATAGTGGACTATAGTAAGGGGAAATAATGAGTGTAATATAGTAAGGGAGAAAACATAGTGGGCTATAGTAAGAGAATATATTGAGTGTACTATAGTAAGGGAGAAAACATAGTGGGCTATAGTAAGGGGAAATAATGAGTGTAATATAGTAAGGGGAAATGAGTGTACTATAGTAAGGGAGAAAACATAGTGGGCTATAGTAAGGGGAAATAATGAGTGTAATATAGTAAGGGGAAATGAGTGTACTATAGTAAGGGAGAAAACATAGTGGGCTATAGTAAGGGGAAATAATGAGTGTACTATAGTAAGGGGAAATGAGTGTACTATAGTAAGGGAGAAAACATAGTGGGCTATAGTAAGAGAATATATTGAGTGTACTATAGTAAGGGAGAAAACATAGTGGGCAATAGTAAGGGGAAATAATGAGTGTACTATAGTAAGGGAGAAAACATAGTGGGCTATAGTAAGGGGATATATTGAGTGTACTATAGTAAGGGAGAAAACATAGTGGGCTATAGTAAGGGGATATATTGAGTGTACTATAGTAAGGGAGAAAACATAGTGGACTATAGTAAGGATGAATAATGAGTGTACTATAGTAAGGGGGAAAACATAGTGGGCTATAGTAAGGGGATATATTGAGTGTACTATAGTAAGGGAGAAAACATAGTGGACTATAGTAAGGGGATATATTGAGTGTACTATAGTGAGGGAGAAAACATAGTGGACTATAGTAAGGATGAATAATGAGTGTACTATAGTAAGGGAGAAAACATAGTGGGCTATAGTAAGGGAGAAATCATAGTGGGCAATAGTAAGGGGATATATTGAGTGTACTATAGTAAGGGAGAAAACATAGTGGGCTATAGTAAGGGGAAATATAGTGGACTATAGTAAGGGTGAATAATGAGTGTACTATAGTAAGGGAGAAAACATAGTGGGCTATAGTAAGGGGAAATAATGAGTGTAATATAGTAAGGGAGAAAACATAGTGGGCTATAGTAAGGGGATATATTGAGTGTACTATAGTAAGGGAGAAAACATAGTGGGCAATAGTAAGGGGAAATAATGAGTGTAATATAGTAAGGGATAAAACATAGTAGGCTATAGTAAGAGGAAATAATGAGTGTAATATAGTAAGGGAGAAAACATAGTGGGCTATAGTAAGGGTGAATAATGAGTGTACTATAGTAAAGGAGAAAACATAGTGGGCTATAGTAAGGGTGAATAATGAGTGTACTATAGTAAGGGGAAAACATAGTGGGCTATAGTAAGGGTGAATATTGAGTGTACTATAGTAAGGGAGAAAACATAGTGGACTATAGTAAGGGGAAATAATGAGTGTAATATAGTAAGGGAGAAAACATAGTGGGCTATAGTAAGGGGAAATAATGAGTGTACTATAGTAAGGGAGAAAACATAGTGGGCTATAGTAAGGGGAAATAATGAGTGTAATATAGTAAGGGAGAAAACATAGTGGGCTATAGTAAGGGGAAATAATGAGTGTACTATAGTAAGGGAGAAAACATAGTGGACTATAGTAAGGGTGAATAATGAGTGTAATATAGTAAAGGAGAAATCATAGTGGGCTATAGTAAGGGGATATATTGAGTGTACTATAGTAAGGGAGAAAACATAGTGGGCTATAGTAAGAGAGAAAACATAGTGGGCTATAGTAAGAGAATATATTGAGTGTACTATAGTAAGGGAGAAAACATAGTGGGCTATAGTAAGGGTGAATAATGAGTGTACTATAGTAAAGGAGAAATCATAGTGGGCTATAGTAAGGGTGAATAATGAGTGTACTATAGTAAGGGGAAAATATAGTGGGCTATAGTAAGGGGAAATAATGAGTGTACTATAGTAAAGGAGAAAACATCGTGGGCAATAGTAAGGGGAAATAATGAGTGTAATATAGTAAGGGAGAAAACATAGTGGGCTATAGTAAGGGAGAAAACATAGTGGGCTATAGTAAGAGAATATATTGAGTGTACTATAGTAAGGGAGAAAACATAGTGGGCTATAGTAAGGGTGAATAATGAGTGTACTATAGTAAAGGAGAAATCATAGTGGGCTATAGTAAGGGTGAATAATGAGTGTACTATAGTAAGGGGAAAATATAGTGGGCTATAGTAAGGGGAAATAATGAGTGTACTATAGTAAAGGAGAAAACATCGTGGGCAATAGTAAGGGGAAATAATGAGTGTAATATAGTAAGGGAGAAAACATAGTGGGCTATAGTAAGGGTGAATATTGAATGTACTATAGTAAGGGAGAAAACATAGTGGGCAATAGTAAGGGAAAATAAGGGAGAAAATATATTGGGCTATAGTAAGGGTGAATATTGAGTGTACTATAGTAAGGGAGAAAACATAGTGGGCTATAGTAAGGGTTAATAATGAGTGTACTATAGTAAGGGAGAAAACATAGTGGGCTATAGTAAGGGGAAATAATGAGTGTACTATAGTAAGGGAGAAAACATAGTGGGCTATAGTAAGGGTGAATAATGAGTGTACTATAATAAGGGAGAAAACATAGTGGGTTATGGTAAGGGGATATATTGAGTGTACTATAGTAAGGGAGAAAACATCGTGGGCAATAGTAAGGGGAAATAATGAGTGTAATATAGTAAGGGAGAAAACATAGTGGGCTATAGTAAGGGGAAATAATGAGTGTACTATAGTAAGGGAGAAAACATAGTGGGCTATAGTAAGGGGAAATAATGAGTGTAATATAGTAAGGGAGAAAACATAGTGGGCTATAGTAAGGGGAAATAATGAGTGTACTATAATAAGGGAGAAAACATAGTGGGTTATGGTAAGGGGATATATTGAGTGTACTATAGTAAGGGAGAAAACATCGTGGGCAATAGTAAGGGGAAATAATGAGTGTAATATAGTAAGGGAGAAAACATAGTGGGCTATAGTAAGGGGAAATAATGAGTGTACTATAGTAAGGGAGAAAACATAGTGGGCTATAGTAAGGGGAAATAATGAGTGTAATATAGTAAGGGAGAAAACATAGTGGGCTATAGTAAGGGTGAATAATGAGTGTAATATAGTAAAGGAGAAATCATAGTGGGCTATAGTAAGGGGATATATTGAGTGTACTATAGTAAGGGAGAAAACATAGTGGGCTATAGTAAGAGAGAAAACATAGTGGGCTATAGTAAGAGAGAAAACATAGTGGGCTATAGTAAGAGAATATATTGAGTGTACTATAGTAAGGGTGAAAACATAGTGGGCTATAGTAAGAGAGAAAACATAGTGGGCTATAGTAAGAGAGAAAACATAGTGGGCTATAGTAAGGGAGAAAACATAGTGGGCTATAGTAAGGGGATAGATTGAGTGTACTATAGTAAGGGAGAAAACATCGTGGGCTATAGTAAGGGTGAATATTGAGTGTACTATAGTAAGGGAGAAAACATAGTGGGCTATAGTAAGGGTGAATAATGAGTGTACTATAGTAAGAGAGATAACATAGTGGGCTATAGTAAGGGGAAATAATGAGTGTACTATGGTAAGGGTGAATAATGAGTGTAATATAGTGAGGGAGAAAACATAGTGGGCTATAGTAAGGGTGAATAATGAGTGTACTGTAGTAAGGGGAAATAATGAGTGTAATATAGTAAGGGAGAAAACATAGTGGGCTATAGTAAGAGAGAAATCATAGTGGGCTATAGTAAGAGAATATATTGAGTGTACTATAGTAAGGGTGAAAACATAGTGGGCTATAGTAAGAGAGAAAACATAGTGGGCTATAGTAAGAGAGAAAACATAGTGGGCTATAGTAAGAGAATATATTGAGTGTACTATAGTAAGGGAGAAAACATAGTGGGCTATAGTAAGGGTGAATAATGAGTGTACTATAGTAAAGGAGAAATCATAGTGGGCTATAGTAAGGGTGAATAATGAGTGTACTATAGTAAGGGGAAAATATAGTGGGCTATAGTAAGGGGAAATAATGAGTGTACTATAGTAAAGGAGAAAACATCGTGGGCAATAGTAAGGGGAAATAATGAGTGTAATATAGTAAGGGAGAAAACATAGTGGGCTATAGTAAGGGAGAAAACATAGTGGGCTATAGTAAGAGAATATATTGAGTGTACTATAGTAAGGGAGAAAACATAGTGGGCTATAGTAAGGGGAAATAATGAGTGTAATATAGTAAGGGTGAATAATGAGTGTAATATAGTAAGGGAGAAAACATAGTGGGCTATAGTAAGGGTGAATAATGAGTGTACTATAGTAAGGGGAAATAATGCGTGTACTATAGTAAAGGAGAAAACATCGTGGGCAATAGTAAGGGGAAATAATGAGTGTAATATAGTAAGGGAGAAAACATAGTGGGCTATAGTAAGGGGATAGATTGAGTGTACTATAGTAAGGGAGAAAACATCGTGGGCTATAGTAAGGGTGAATATTGAGTGTACTATAGTAAGGGAGAAAACATAGTGGGCAATAGTAAGGGGAAATAAGGGAGAAAATATATTGGGCTATAGTAAGGGTGAATATTGAGTGTACTATAGTAAGGGAGAAAACATAGTGGGCTATAGTAAGGGTGAATAATGCGTGTACTATAGTAAGGGAGAAATCATAGTGGGCTATAGTAAGGGTGAATAATGAGTGTACTATAGTAAGGGGAAATATAGTGGGCTATAGTAAGGGGAAATAATGAGTGTTCTATAGTAAAGGAGAAAACATCGTGGGCAATAGTAAGGGGAAATAATGAGTGTAATATAGTAAGGGAGAAAACATAGTGGGCTATAGTAAGGGGATAGATTGAGTGTACTATAGTAAGGGAGAAAACATAGTGGGCTATAGTAAGGGGATATATTGAGTGTACTATAGTAAGGGAGAAAACATAGTGGGCTATAGTAAGGGGATAGATTGAGTGTACTATAGTAAGGGAGAAAACATAGTGGGCTATAGTAAGGGAATATATTGAGTGTACTATAGTAAGGGAGAAAACATAGTGGACTATAGTAAGGGTGAATAATGAGTGTACTATAGTAAGGGAGAAAACATAGTGGGCTATAGTAAGGGTGAATATTGAGTGTACTATAGTAAGGGAGAAAACATAGTGGGCTATAGTAAGGGTATATATTGAGTGTACTATAGTAAGGGAGAAAACATAGTGGGCTATAGTAAGGGGATATATTGAGTGTACTATAGTAAGGGAGAAAACATAGTGGGCTATTGTAAGAGGGAATAATGAATGTACTATAGTAAGGGTGAATAATGAGTGTACTATAGTAAGGGAGAAAACATAGTGTACTATAGTAAGGGAGAAAACATAATGTACTATAGTAAGGGTGAATTGAGTATACTATAGTAAGGGTGAATAATGAGTGTACTATAGTAAAGGAGAAAACATAGTGGGCTATAGTAAGGGGATATATTGAGTGTACTATAGTAAGGGAGAAATCATAGTGGGCTATAGTAAGGGGATATATTGAGTGTACTATAGTAAGGGAGAAAACATAGTGTACTATAGTAAGGGGGAATAATGAGTGTACTATAGTAAGGGGGAATAATGAGTGTACTATAGTAAGGGGGAAACATAGTGTACTATAGTAAGGGAGAAAACATAGTGGACTATAGTAAGGATGAATATTGAGTGTACTATAGTAAGGGAGAAAACATAGTGGGCTATAGTAAGGGTGAATAATGCGTGTACTATAGTAAGGGAGAAATCATAGTGGGCTATAGTAAGGGTGAATAATGAGTGTAATATAGTAAGGGAGAAAACATAGTGGGCTATAGTAAGGGGAAATAATGAGTGTACTATAGTAAAGGAGAAAACATCGTGGGCAATAGTAAGGGGAAATAATGAGTGTAATATAGTAAGGGAGAAAACATAGTGGGCTATAGTAAGGGGATAGATTGAGTGTACTATAGTAAAGGAGAAAACATCGTGGGCTATAGTAAGGGTGAATATTGAGTGTACTATAGTAAGGGAGAAAACATAGTGGGCAATAGTAAGGGGAAATAAGGGAGAAAATATATTGGGCTATAGTAAGGGTGAATATTGAGTGTACTATAGTAAGGGAGAAAACATAGTGGGCTACAGTAAGGGGAAATAATGAGTGTACTATGGTAAGGGTGAATAATGAGTGTAATATAGTGAGGGAGAAAACATAGTGGGCTAAAGTAAGGGTGAATAATGAGTGTACTATAGTAAGGGGAAATAATGAGTGTAATATAGTAAGGGAGAAAACATAGTGGGCAATAGTAAGGGGAAATAATGAGTGTAATATAGTAAGGGGAAAATATAGTGGGCAATAGTAAGGGTGAAGAATGAGTGTACTATAGTAAGGGAAAATATAGTGGGCTATAGTAAGGGGAAATAATGAGTGTACTATAGTAAAGGAGAAAACATAGTGGGCTATAGTAAGGGAGAAATCATAGTGGGCTATAGTAAGGGTGAATAATGAGTGTACTATAGTAAGGGGAAAATATAGTGGGCTATAGTAAGGGGAAATAATGAGTGTACTATAGTAAAGGAGAAAACATCGTGGGCAATAGTAAGGGGAAATAATGAGTGTAATATAGTAAGGGAGAAAACATAGTGGGCTATAGTAAGGGGATATATTGAGTGTACTATAGTAAGGGAGAAAACATAGTGGGCTATAGTAAGGTAGAAAACATAGTGTAATATAGTGAGGGAGAAAACATAGTGGCCTATAGTAAGGGTGAATAATGAGTGTACTATAGTAAGGGAGAAATCATAGTGGGCTATAGTAAGGGTGAATAATGAGTGTACTATAATAAGAGGAAAATATAGTGGGCTATAGTAAGGGGAAATAATGAGTGTAATATAGTAAGGGTGAATAATGAGTGTAATATAGTAAGGGAGAAAACATAGTGGGCTATAGTAAGGGTGAATAATGAGTGTACTATAGTAAGGGGAAATAATGCGTGTACTATAGTAAAGGAGAAAACGTCGTGGGCAATAGTAAGGGGAAATAATGAGTGTAATATAGTAAGGGAGAAAACATAGTGGGCTATAGTAAGGGGATAGATTGAGTGTACTATAGTAAGGGAGAAAACATCGTGGGCTATAGTAAGGGTGAATATTGAGTGTACTATAGTAAGGGAGAAAACATAGTGGGCAATAGTAAGGGGAAATAAGGGAGAAAATATATTGGGCTATAGTAAGGGTGAATATTGAGTGTACTATAGTAAGGGAGAAAACATAGTGGGCTATAGTAAGGGTGAATAATGCGTGTACTATAGTAAGGGAGAAATCATAGTGGGCTATAGTAAGGGTGAATAATGAGTGTACTATAGTAAGGGGAAATATAGTGGGCTATAGTAAGGGGAAATAATGAGTGTACTATAGTAAAGGAGAAAACATCGTGGGCAATAGTAAGGGGAAATAATGAGTGTAATATAGTAAGGGAGAAAACATAGTGGGCTATAGTAAGGGGATAGATTGAGTGTACTATAGTAAGGGAGAAAACATAGTGGGCTATAGTAAGGGGATATATTGAGTGTACTATAGTAAGGGAGAAAACATAGTGGGCTATTTTAAGAGGGAATAATGAATGTACTATAGTAAGGGTGAATAATGAGTGTACTATAGTAAGGGAGAAAACATAGTGGGCAATAGTAAGGGGATATATTGAGTGTACTATAGTAAGGGAGAAATCATAGTGGGCTATAGTAAGGGGATATATTGAGTGTACTATAGTAAGGGAGAAAACATAGTGGGCTATAGTAAGGGTGAATAATGCGTGTACTATAGTAAGGGAGAAATCATAGTGGGCTATAGTAAGGGTGAATAATGAGTGTACTATAGTAAGGGGAAATATAGTGGGCTATAGTAAGGGGAAATAATGAGTGTACTATAGTAAAGGAGAAAACATCGTGGGCAATAGTAAGGGGAAATAATGAGTGTAATATAGTAAGGGAGAAAACATAGTGGGCTATAGTAAGGGGATAGATTGAGTGTACTATAGTAAAGGAGAAAACATCGTGGGCTATAGTAAGGGTGAATATTGAGTGTACTATAGTAAGGGAGAAAACATAGTGGGCAATAGTAAGGGGAAATAAGGGAGAAAATATATTGGGCTATAGTAAGGGTGAATATTGAGTGTACTATAGTAAGGGAGAAAACATAGTGGGCTATAGTAAGGGTGAATAATGAGTGTACTATAGTAAGGGAGATAACATAGTGGGCTACAGTAAGGGGAAATAATGAGTGTACTATGGTAAGGGTGAATAATGAGTGTAATATAGTGAGGGAGAAAACATAGTGGGCTAAAGTAAGGGTGAATAATGAGTGTACTATAGTAAGGGGAAATAATGAGTGTAATATAGTAAGGGAGAAAACATAGTGGGCTATAGTAAGGGTGAATAATGAGTGTACTATAGTAAGGGAGATAACATAGTGGGCTACAGTAAGGGGAAATAATGAGTGTACTATGGTAAGGGTGAATAATGAGTGTAATATAGTGAGGGAGAAAACATAGTGGGCTAAAGTAAGGGTGAATAATGAGTGTACTATAGTAAGGGGAAATAATGAGTGTAATATAGTAAGGGAGAAAACATAGTGGGCTATAGTAAGGGTGAATAATGAGTGTAATATAGTAAGGGAGAAAACATAGTGGGCTATAGTAAGGGTGAATATTGAGTGTACTATAGTAAGGGAGAAAACATAGTGGGCAATAGTAAGGGGAAATAATGAGTGTAATATAGTAAGGGAGAAAACATAGTGGGCAATAGTAAGGGGAAATAATGCGTGTACTATAGTAAGGGAGAAATCATAGTGGGCTATAGTAAGGGTGAATAATGCGTGTACTATAGTAAGGGAGAAATCATAGTGGGCTATAGTAAGGGTGAATAATGCGTGTACTATAGTAAGGGAGAAATCATAGTGGGCTATAGTAAGGGTGAATAATGAGTGTAATATAGTAAGGGAGAAAACATAGTGGGCTATAGTAAGAGAATATATTGAGTGTACTATAGTAAGGGAGAAAACATAGTGGGCTATAGTAAGGGTAAATAATGCGTGTACTATAGTAAGGGAGAAATCATAGTGGGCTATAGTAAGGGTGAATAATGAGTGTACTATAGTAAGGGGAAATATAGTGGGCTATAGTAAGGGGAAATAATGAGTGTACTATAGTAAAGGAGAAAACATCGTGGGCAATAGTAAGGGGAAATAATGAGTGTAATATAGTAAGGGAGAAAACATAGTGGGCTATAGTAAGGGGATAGATTGAGTGTACTATAGTAAAGGAGAAAACATCGTGGGCTATAGTAAGGGTGAATATTGAGTGTACTATAGTAAGGGAGAAAACATAGTGGGCAATAGTAAGGGGAAATAAGGGAGAAAATATATTGGGCTATAGTAAGGGTGAATATTGAGTGTACTATAGTAAGGGAGAAAACATAGTGGGCTATAGTAAGGGTGAATAATGAGTGTACTATAGTAAGGGAGATAACATAGTGGGCTACAGTAAGGGGAAATAATGAGTGTACTATGGTAAGGGTGAATAATGAGTGTAATATAGTGAGGGAGAAAACATAGTGGGCTAAAGTAAGGGTGAATAATGAGTGTACTATAGTAAGGGGAAATAATGAGTGTAATATAGTAAGGGAGAAAACATAGTGGGCTATAGTAAGGGTGAATAATGAGTGTAATATAGTAAGGGAGAAAACATAGTGGGCTATAGTAAGGGTGAATATTGAGTGTACTATAGTAAGGGAGAAAACATAGTGGGCAATAGTAAGGGGAAATAATGAGTGTAATATAGTAAGGGAGAAAACATAGTGGGCTATAGTAAGGGGATATATTGAGTGTACTATAGTAAGGGAGAAAACATAGTGGGCTATAGTAAGGGTGAATAATGAGTGTACTATAGTAAGGGAGAAAACATAGTGGACTATAGTAAGGGTGAATATTGAGTGTACTATAGTAAGGGAGAAAACATAGTGGACTATAGTAAGGGTGAATAATGAGTGTACTATAGTAAGGGAGAAACATAGTGGGCTATAGTAAGGGGATATATTGAGTGTACTATAGTAAGGGTGAAAACATAGTGGGCTATAGTAAGAGAATATATTGAGTGTACTATAGTAAGGGAGAAAACATAGTGGGCTATAGTAAGAGAATATATTGAGTGTACTATAGTAAGGGAGAAAACATAGTGGGCTATAGTAAGAGAATATATTGAGTGTACTATAGTAAGGGAGAAAACATAGTGGGCTATAGTAAGGGTGAATAATGAGTGTACTATAGTAAAGGAGAAATCATAGTGGGCTATAGTAAGGGTGAATAATGAGTGTACTATAGTAAAGGAGAAAACATCGTGGGCAATAGTAAGGGGAAATAATGAGTGTAATATAGTAAGGGAGAAATATAGTGGGCTATAGTAAGAGGATATATTGAGTGTACTATAGTAAGGGAGAAAACATCGTGGGCTATAGTAAGGGTGAATAATGAGTGTAATATAGTAAGGGAGAAAACATCGTGGGCTATAGTAAGGGTGAATATTGAGTGTACTATAGTAAGGGAGAAAACATAGTGGGCAATAGTAAGGGAAAATAAGGGAGAAAATATATTGGGCTATAGTAAGGGTGAATATTGAGTGTACTATAGTAAGGGAGAAAACATAGTGGGCTATAGTAAGGGTGAATAATGAGTGTACTATAGTAAGGGAGAAAACATAGTGGGCTATAGTAAGGGGAAATAATGAGTGTACTATGGTAAGGGTGAATAATGAGTGTAATATAGTAAGGGAGAAAACATAGTGGGCTATAGTAAGGGTGAATAATGAGTGTACTATAGTAAGGGGAAATAATGAGTGTAATATAGTAAGGGAGAAAACATAGTGGGCTATAGTAAGGGTGAATAATGAGTGTAATATAGTAAGGGAGAAAAAATAGTGGGCTATAGTAAGGGGATATATTGAGTGTACTATAGTAAGGGAGAAAACATCGTGGGCTATAGTAAGGGTGAATAATGAGTGTACTATAGTAAGGGAGAAAACATAGTGGGCTATAGTAAGAGAGAAAACATAGTGGGCTATAGTAAGGGGGAATAATGAGTGTACTATAGTAAGGGAGAAAACATAGTGGGCTATAGTAAGGGGGAATAATGAGTGTACTATAGTAAGAGAGAAAACATAGTGGGCTATAGTAAGGGGATATATTGAGTGTACTATAGTAAGGGAGAAAACATAGTGGGCAATAGTAAGGGGAAATAATGAGTGTAATATAGTAAGGGGAAAATATACTGGGCAATAGTAAGGGTGAAGAATGAGTGTACTATAGTAAGGGAAAATATAGTGGGCTATAGTAAGGGGAAATAATGAGTGTACTATAGTAAAGGAGAAAACATAGTGGGCTATAGTAAGGGAGAAATCATAGTGGGCTATAGTAAGGGTGAATAATGAGTGTACTATAGTAAGGGGAAAATATAGTGGGCTATAGTAAGGGGAAATAATGAGTGTACTATAGTAAAGGAGAAAACATCGTGGGCAATAGTAAGGGGAAATAATGAGTGTAATATAGTAAGGGAGAAAACATAGTGGGCTATAGTAAGGGGATATATTGAGTGTACTATAGTAAGGGAGAAAACATCGTGGGCTATAGTAAGGGTGAATATTGAGTGTACTATAGTAAGGGAGAAAATATAGTGGGCAATAGTAAGGGGAAATAAGGGAGAAAATATATTGGGCTATAGTAAGGGTGAATATTGAGTGTACTATAGTAAGGGAGAAAACATAGTGGGCTATAGTAAGGGTGAATAATGAGTGTACTATAGTAAGAGAGATAACATAGTGGGCTATAGTAAGGGGAAATAATGAGTGTACTATGGTAAGGGTGAATAATGAGTGTAATATAGTGAGGGAGAAAACATAGTGGGCTATAGTAAGGGTGAATAATGAGTGTACTGTAGTAAGGGGAAATAATGAGTGTAATATAGTAAGGGAGAAAACATAGTGGGCTATAGTAAGGGTGAATAATGAGTGTAATATAGTAAGGGAGAAAACATAGTGGGCTATAGTAAGGGGATATATTGAGTGTACTATAGTAAGGGAGAAAACATAGTGGGCAATAGTAAGGGGAAATAATGAGTGTAATATAGTAAGGGAGAAAACATAGTGGGCTATAGTAAGGGTGAATAATGAGTGTACTATAGTAAGGGAGAAAACATAGTGGGCTATAGTAAGGGGATATATTGAGTGTACTATAGTAAGGGGGAATAATGAGTGTACTATAGTAAGGGTGAATAATGAGTGTACTATAGTAAAGGAGAAAACATAGTGGGCTATAGTAAGGGTGAAAACATAGTGGGCTATAGTAAGAGAATATATTGAGTGTACTATAGTAAGGGAGAAAACATAGTGGGCTATAGTAAGAGAATATATTGAGTGTACTATAGTAAGGGAGAAAACATAGTGGGCTATAGTAAGGGGAAATAATGAGTGTACTATAGTAAGACGGAAAACATAGTGGGCTATAGTAAGGATGAATAATGAGTGTAATATAGTAAGGGAGAAAACATCGTGGGCTATAGTAAGGGTGAATAATGAGTGTACTATAGTAAGGGGGAAAACATAGTGGACTATAGTAAGGGGGAATAATGAGTGTACTATAGTAAGGGGGAAACATAGTGTACTATAGTAAGGGAGAAAACATAGTGTACTATAGTAAGGGGATATATTGAGTGTACTATAGTAAGGGAGAAAACATAGTGGGCTATAGTAAGGGTGAATAATGCGTGTACTATAGTAAGGGAGAAATCATAGTGGGCTATAGTAAGAGAGAAAACATAGTGGGCAATAGTAAGGGGAAATAATGAGTGTAATATAGTAAGGGAGAAAACATAGTGGGCTATAGTAAGGGGATATATTGAGTGTACTATAGTAAGGGAGAAAACATCGTGGGCTATAGTAAGGGTGAATAATGAGTGTACTATAGTAAAGGAGAAAACATAGTGGACTATAGTAATGGTGAATAATGAGTGTACTATAGTAAGGGAGAAAACATAGTGGGCTATAGTAAGGGTGAATATTGAGTGTACTATAGTAAGGGAGAAAACATAGTGGGCTATAGTAAGGGGAAATAATGAGTGTAATATAGTAAGGGAGAAAACATAGTGGACTATAGTAAGGGTGAATAATGAGTGTACTATAGTAAGGGGATATATTGAGTGTACTATAGTAAGGGAGAAAACATAGTGGGCTATAGTAAGGGTGAATAATGAGTGTACTATAGTAAGGGAGAAAACATAGTGGGCTATAGTAAGGGTGAATATTGAGTGTACTATAGTAAGGGAGAAAACATAGTGGGCTATAGTAAGAGGATATATTGAGTGTACTATAGTAAAGGAGAAAACATCGTGGACTATAGTAAGGATGAATAATGAGTGTACTATAGTAAGGGGGAAAACATAGTGGACTATAGTAAGGATGAATAATGAGTGTACTATAGTAAGGGGAGAAGACATAGTGGGCTATAGTAAGGGAGAATAATGAGTGTACTATAGTAAGGGGAGAAGACATAGTGGGCTATAGTAAGGGAGAATAATGAGTGTACTATAGTAAGGGGAAAACATAGTGGGCTATAGTAAGGGGAAATAATGAGTGTACTATGGTAAGGGGAGAAGACATAGTGGGCTATAGTAAGGGAGAAAACATAGTGGGCTATAGTAAGGGAGAATAATGAGTGTACTATAGTAAGGGGAAAACATAGTGGGCTATAGTAAGGGGAAATAATGAGTGTACTATGGTAAGGGGAGAAGACATAGTGGGCTATAGTAAGGGAGAAAACATAGTGTACTATAGTAAGGGAGAATAATGAGTGTACTATAGTAAGGGGAGAAGACATAGTGGGCTATAGTAAGGGAGAAAACATAGTGGGCTATAGTAAGGGAGAATAATGAGTGTACTATAGTAAGGGGAGAAGACATAGTGGGCTATAGTAAGGGAGAATAATGAGTGTACTATAGTAAGAGAGAAAACATAGTGGGCTATAGTAAGGGAGAATAATGAGTGTACTATAGTAAGAGAGAAAACATAGTGGGCTATAGTAAGGGAGAAAACATAGTGGGCTATAGTATGGGGGAAACGTAGTGGGCTATAGTAAGGGTGAATAATGAGTGTACTATAGTAAGGAGGAATAATGAGTGTACTATAGTAAGGGAGAAAACATAGTGGGCTATAGTAAGGGGGAAACGTAGTGGGCTATAGTAAGTCGGAATAATGAGTGTACTATAGTAAGGGAGAAAACATAGTGGGCTATAGTAAGGGGGAAATATAGTGAACTATAGTAAAGGGAAAAACATAGTGTACTATAGTATGGGGGAAAACATAGTGAACTATAGTAAGGGTGAATAATGAGTGTACTTTAGTAAGGAGGAAACATAGTGGGCTATAGTAAAGGGGAAAACATAATGTACTATAGTAAGGGAGAAAACATAGTGAACTATAGTAAGGGTGAATAATGAGTGTACTATAGTAAGGGGAAAACATACTGGGCTATAGGCATAGTAAGGGGGAAAACATAGTGAACTATAGTAAGGGTGATTAATGAGTGTAATATAGTAAGAGGGGATGGAAAATCAGTGTACTATAGATAGGGGAGCTGGAAAATGAGTGTACTATAGTAAGTGGAAAATGTGTGTACTATAGTAAGAGGGGCTGGAAAATGAGTGTACTATAGTAAGAGTGGCTGGAAAATGAGTGTACTATAGTAAGGGGGGCTGGAAAATGAGTGTACTATAGTAAGAGGAGCTGGAAAATGAGTGTACTATAGTAAGTGGGGTTGGAAAATGAGTATACTATAGTAAGAGGAAAATGAGTGTACTATAGTAAGAGGAAAATGAGTGTACTATAGTAAGGGGGGCTGGAAAATGAGTGTACTATAGTAAGAGGGGCTGGAAAATGAGTGTACTATAGTAAGAGGGGCTGGAAAATGAGTGTACTATAGTAAGGGGGGCTGGATAATGAGTGTACTATAGTAAGGGGGGCTGGAAAATGAGTGTACTATAGTAAGAGGAAAATGTGTGTACTATAGTAAGGGGGACATGAGTGTACTATAGTAAGAGGAAAATGAGTGTACTATAGTAAGGGGGGCTGGAAAATCAGTGTACTATAGTAAGGGGGGCTGGAAAATCAGTGTACTATAGTAAGAGGAAAATGTGTGTACTATAGTAAGAGGGGCTGGAAAATGAGTGTACTATAGTAAGAGTAATAAATAATAATAATAATAATACTTTATTTGACAGGAAAACCAGTTTGCCAGTAGCAAATCTTCCCTGGTATCCTCCTAAACTACACACAAAATTCTAATTTAAACATAGAAAAAATAAAATACACATACAAAGTAACTACACACACAATTATATACAAGATATTTACATTCAAGGTAATAATGAAAAAAAAAGCAAAGCAGTGTTGTTTATGACGATTGTAGTAGCTCTGCCCTTAGCCTCACCTTAAAAATAGAAAGCGAAGGAGACGCTTTAGTTGTTTGAGGTAGTGAATTCCATAGTAGACTTGTTGTGTATTGGAAGATTCTTTTCATTGCTTCAAGTTTACATTTAGGTAAATAAAGATCTTGATTAGTTTGCGAGCGAAGGCAGAGATTTGTTGAAGAAATTGAAGTAGTTACTGAACTTATAGATTTGAAGCGAGTTTCCCCCATTCCATTTTTCATTTCATGGGGAAAAAACTCGCTTCAAATCTATAAGTACATGGGGGAAAAAATGCAACCAAATTGAGCGTACCCAAAACAAAACCCCTACATTTCATAAAACACCCTACATTTTTCATAGAATTCTTACGACAAACACCTTCAATAAATTTCCTACATTCCATCAAAAAAAACATATTAAAAATAGGATGAGTTTAATTTTAAAACATGAACAATACAGATTCGAAGATTATTCAGGCGACGGTATCTTTTCATCTATATTTTCTCTAGGTTCAAAAATCATTCCAAAAGTAGCTGGCTTTGTTTCAAACAACAAATCCCTAATTTCCTCCGGAGCTCAAGCAGTTGGGTCCGTGGCAAAAGCAGGCTTAAGAATAAACGACGCCGTGAAAAAATCCGACGAACTGAAAGAATTACAGCAAATAAGAGAACTACGAAACAAGAGAATAGAACAGCAGGTAAAAGAGGGAAAAGGGTTTAAAGTTATAGGATAAAAATGATAGTCGCTCACGCTCCAAAAACTTATTTTGGTTCCGATATTCAAAAATCATTAGGATATCTTCCTGGATTTCCATGGGCCAAATACTCTGGCGAGAAACATCTTCCAGGTCATAATTACACCGGTCCAGGTACTAGATTAGATCTGCGATTAGATGAAAACGATAAACCCAAACCAGGGGAAGAACCAGTCAATAGAGTTGACGCTGCTGCGCTTAAACACGACATACTTTACAGAAACAAAGACATAAACTTCAGACACGAAGCAGACAAACAAATGATAATCGAACTCGAAAATATTCCAAATCCAACATTCAAAGAGAGAATGCAAAGAGCGCTAATCATTAAACTGTTAAAAGCAAAGATGAAATTGGGTATGGGATTGGCGGATGAAATTCATAAAGAATTTAGAAAAAACAAACATTATTTAAAAGTTAAAGTATTTGATAAAGATGAAATATGGTCAGCAGATTTAATTAATATGCCAGTTGAAAGGGGATATAAATATTGTTTAACAGTTATTGATTTATATACACGTTATGCTTGGGTTATTCCTCTCAAAAACAAAACTGGAATATCAGTCAAACACGCATTTGAAACCATAATGAAACAATCTGACAGACGGCCCCAAAAGTTATGGGTAGATAAAGGGAGCGAATTTTATAACAAAAATATGAAATCTGTGGGGTTTGAAATTTACAGTACTCACAACGAAGGTAAGGCTGTAGTTATTGAAAGATTCAACAGGACTCTAAAAAATAAACTATTCAAAAAGTTCACGGAATTAAAATCTCAAAAATGGCTAAAAATATTACCAGAGGTCGTAGACGAATACAATAACAAAATACATTCATCTATAGGAGTGTCACCAGCACAAGCCTCAAAAAATCCAAATATTATAAGATCAATTAACGCGCAACATAACTACGAAAATGAGATAAACAATTTAAATATTAAACCCAAATTTAAAGTCGGAGATCGAGTTCGTATTTATAAATATAAAAGTAAATTCGAAAAAGGATATGTTGGTTATTGGACAAACGAAATATTTATCGTAGATAAAGTAAATAGCACATCCCCTCCAACATATGAATTAATCGATCAAGACAAAGAACAAATTATAGGTAGGTTTTATCAAAATGAACTTCAAAAAACTGACTTTTAAAAATGAATGAATTTCTCGATAAATATGGAACCGATACAACCACAAACTTCCAACTTATGAGATGGGCGAATGAGTTAAACATATCACCGTTTTATTATTGTATGAGAGATGAAATAAATAATCTCAAAAGTAAGAAAGGTAAATTCTATGCTATAACAAATATACACACTTCCGATCAAAAAGGTGTTCATCATTCTGCTTTGTACAAAGACTCTAACTTTTATTTTTTCGACTCTTTTGGATTAGATCCCACTGAAGAGATAATGAATATAACTAATCAACCAATTAAATCTTCTACATTTCAAATACAAAAGCCGGGTCAAAAGTTTTGTGGACAACTTTCACTTTGGGTTTTATATCAGTTGAGTTTAGGAAAACAGTTCGAAGAAATTGTAATAAATTTAACTCAATAAAAATGGCAAATAAATTTGGTTTAGGCGCTTTACCTTTAGATACTAAAAAACCAAACACTACATTTTCAATCAATAAAATCAAACCATATTTTGTGGATCAAATCGGAGACATTCTTCAGGGTGATATTGATATGAATAATTTTGGTATAACTAATTTAAAATCTCCGGAAAACGATAATGATGCTGTTCATAAGAAATATTTAATGGATCAAATAAATTTAATTGAAGTAGATAAAGACCATTTAAAAGATAGAATATCTGATGTGAAAAGATTCTTCAAACGACAAATAAATAATAGAGATTTTATAAATGAATCTAAATTGAAAGAATTAGATTATATTGATGATGGTAAATTACAAAAAGAAGTAACAAGTTTAAAAAGTTTTATTCAACAACAATTAGTCAATACAGTAGATAAAACTCAATTACAAAATTTAAGGTCATTAATATCTAATTTAGATGATAAACTAACAAAACAAAAAGTAGATCTTAAACAACTAATATCCAATATTAATCCAGGCATAAGTGAAGACAAATTAACCGCATTAGAAAGTAAACTTAGTGATGATAGCGAAATACAAAAACAAATAGAATCTATTCAACAACAATTAGTCAATACAGTAGATAAAACTCAATTACAAAATTTAAGGTCATTAATATCTAATTTAGATGATAAACTAACAAAACAAAAAGTAGATCTTAAACAACTAATATCCAATATTAATCCAGGCATAAGTGAAGATAAATTACAACAAGAATTAACTGCTCTGGAAACTAAATTTAAAACTGAATTACAAAACGAACTAAAATCTATTGATGATAGTGAAATTAAAACTTATATTCAACAACAGATAGAAAATATTGATGATAGTGAAATTAAAACTTATATTCAACAACAGATAAAAACTATTGATGATAGTGAAATTAAAACTTATATTCAACAACAAATACAAAATATTGATGATAGTGAAATTAAAACTTATATTCAACAACAAATACAAAATATTGATTATAGTGAGATTCAACAACGGATAACTACTATTAATAATGAAGTTTTAAAACAGGAAACAAATATAACCACATTACAAAATAATCTCAATGAACTAGAATATATTAAACCCTATTATATCTTTCTTCCATTTTCTAAAGACTATAAAGATTATTCGGTGGAAGAAATCACTGGAGAATTCATTTATAATTATAAATATGGGTTTAAAGTAAATATTAAAAAAGATATAGATACTCATGGAAGCTTATTTGATACTGTGACTTATTTTGAGGGGAATACTATAATTGACATATTTTTTCCTATGAAGGTAAAAGTCGATTTACCAATTTATTATCAATTAAATGATTATAACCCTTTTGTATCTGTTCACTTTATCAAAAATGGTAACATTGTAGATACAAAACAATTTTATTTTTTGCATGAAATTTCTAATATTTCGTCAAATCAGTTGTATATAGATAACCTTAGAATCTCAATCGAGCCGAATAATAAAAGAGGGCATTATACATTTGAGTTATTTGATATGATATTGGAAACGGAAACTCCACCATCAGTAAGCATAGTTAGAAATCAAGAACCACAAAAAGAAGAAAGCAAACAGAATTATGATTTTTTACGAACAACAGACTTTGAATATGTGAAACTATATTTTGTTCATAATGATCTTTACTTCTCTGTTGATGTTAATAAAAATCAACAATTTAAACATTTTCCAATAGCATTAACAGAAAATATAGGTGGATCATATTTTTTCATAGAAATCTCTATTGAAAAAAAAACAAATTTTTTTGTTTATCGGGATAAGAAGAACAAGGAGTCAAAACAAGAAGCATTCTTAGTACAGATACATGTCACTATTGCACAAAACCCTAAGGATGTACGTAGAGCATTATCGGAAGTTCACTTAATTTAACGTTTAAAAATGGAACAAGAAAGTAGACAAAAATACCTGATAGACAAACAAAACGAACTAAAAGTAAAACTAGAACAATATAATAAATGTAAGAAAAGATGGAGTAGAATTGATTCTGCTTTCAAAGCACTAAGTGTAGTTTTAACAGTAGGAACAACAATTGCAACGGCAGTAACTGGCGGATTGATGGTGCCAATACTTATTCCAACTGTATTAGCCGCAATTACTGCTATTCAAACCTCATCTTGTGGATTGATTGCTATGGGTTTTACATCCAAACAGAAATCTTATTTTAAAAAGAAAACAGATATCTTAAATACATATCTTAATAAGTTGTATATTTTCTTCGAAAGATCAAGAGAAGATAAGATCATTAGCGTTGAAGAGTTGGAAGAATTTAATGAAAGTTTGGATAAATTTAATATACAAATATCAGCAATAAAAGATAATAAAAAGAACTCCAAAAATTAAGTAATTAAAAAAAACATATAAAAAATATGAATAACATTGAAATTATAGACGATGAAACATTCATAGAAAACGTACTATTTACCGATCTTATCAGGGCTATTACTCATAAATTTTCAACATTTAAGGGTCAAATTGAAATAGATGGTAGGATAATCGAGAATGGAAATCACAAACAATTCATGAAACTTCTTGGTTTCAATTCCAAAACTTTTAAGACCATTTTGTCTAATATGGATGCAAAATCTGACTGCTCGGATTGGTATTTTACAGGGAAAATAATTTTACGTAGAGACAATTTTAAGGAAATAAGAAGATCAAACGCTGGTAGAGGAACTGAACTACTTAAAAAGATAAATGAATATAAAGGTAGAAATTGTTATATACCAACAGATGGTAACTGTTTTATCAAATGCGTAAATCATGTTTTGAAAAAAGATTTAACAAATAAATTTCAAACATTCATTAATACATTTCCAAAAGCGAATAGAAAAGGAGTAATGACAGCTGCTAGAATTAATAAATTCAATGAGAAATGTAATACTTCATTTCAAATTTACACTCCCGAAAATAGAAATGTACGCCCCACCCTCACAGATGTAAACAAGGACAAGGCATTAGATTGGGTTTTATATTTACATAACTCACATTTCTGTCTTATAAGAAGAAATCAAAAAAAATTAGGGATTAAAGAAATAGAAGATAATTATGAACAGGTATGGAAAACATGTAGAGATGATAATGCTGTAAAAGAAGTATCACCTTTGAAACTAAACGTATTTTCAAATATGAGTGATGATACTTTATTCGCTTGGGACTGTGAAACGTATTCAGATAGTGAAACGCGTAAAGCAATTCCTTATTCCTGTACGTTAATTAATTTAGAAAAGCTAAGAAAAAAGTTAGAGATGATACCTCCCACTGATAATATTCCAGAAGCATTTTATAACAAACTAATGAAAATAGTAGAAATATTTGTAGGCACAGATTGTATAGATCAAATGTTGAAATATTTAGGTAAATATGATAAAAAAAGATTAACATTGATTTCTCATAACGGTAGTGGTTTTGATAACTGGATCGTAATTAAAAACGTAAAGAAACTAACACAATGTCCACTAATAACACCCAGAGGAATTCTTTCTTTACCATTATCTAATCCATACACTGATGAAGATTTACAGAAAAGATGGAAACGACAGAAAGATATAAAAAGTAAATCCAATTATTTACAGCATATTAATTTCACATGTTCCTATCAACACGAAGCATCTAGTTTAGCAACATGGGGAAAGTCGTCTAATCTACCAATGAATTTGAGAAAGATCGTTGATGTAGACATTGCAAAATATACCAAAGATAACTGGGAAATTTTAAGACACGAATGGGAACCATATGCAAAGCGAGACACCCTATGTCTTGGAGCATGCTTGATAAAATATAACAAAGTTATGAAAGACGTTGTATTCCAGAGCGTTTCTAATAATCTAACGGCTCCATCTCTATCTTTAAAGGGGTGGTATTATTTGTATCATTACGATAAAGAAATGGTTGAAGAACCATATTACGAAAGTACAAGACTCGTACCAAAACATACTGAAAAACAAAATATAGAAAAGGTTTACTCACACACTAACCCTTTTATAAGACATTTTATAAGACGCTCTATTAAAGGAGGAAGGGTTTCTGCAAATCGAAAAATATTTACAACTGATAAAATCAATGAAATTTGTGATGTATTAAAGGAATATACACAAACAAATGACGACAACATAATTGATTTATTTAAAGAATATAGTAAAAGTGATAAAGATAAAACAGAGGTTAATTCAAAACTTAAAAATATAACATGTTCTAGACTGATGGCATTTGATGCTAACGGTTTGTATGCTTCTGCTATGTCAGATTTAGATAGTGAATATCCCAAAGCAGAAAGTGGTAGACCGTTTTTACCAGAAGAAGAAGAAGAATTTGTAAGACTCTTCAATGAACAAAACTTTAGACCCAAAACTGCTATTTTAACAGTTTGGTTTGAGTATCCCAAAAACATGTTCTTCCAACCGATACCAGCTAAAGATAAAATTAGTTTTACGAACAAAGAAGGAAAAAGGAAACTGGCACTAAAATAAGATTCAGAAATGGTTTCTGTTCAGATGTTTTAACATCGGTCGATATTCAAGAAATAGTAAAAGCTGGTGGACGAATTATTAGAATATTAGATGGCATAGTATACGAAGAAAACTTTAGAACTCCTCCCTATAGAGACTACATTTTAATTTTGAGAGATCTAAGAAATTAATTCAAAAGGGATGGCAATATCGTTGGTAGTAATTGCATGAAATTATTAGGTAATGCCCTGTATGGGAAATCTATTCAGAAGGATATATCTTCATCAAAACATCTTTGGAATGACGTAACTTTAAAGGCTAACTTTGATTCACATGTTAAACACTATGAAAAAATAAATGAGACTCAATACATTGTTGATATAGAAGAAGAAGAAAAAGAAATTGACGATGTAAATAGTAAATCTACACGACTTACACCCAGTCATTTGGGATCATTCGTATTATCGCACAGTAAGAAAATAATGAACAATTTTATTCACGTAATAGATGGGTTTTATCAACCGGAAATATACTATACCGATACTGATAGTTTATACATTTCATCTAGCAATTGGAATAAATTAAATGAAGCTGGATTAGTATCCGAAAATGAATACTGTAAAGGAAAGAATGATTACGGTGATGGTGGAATTATATTCGGTTTATATTTAGCGCCGAAAGTCAAATACAATATCATACTAACTTCAGATGGTGTTTTAAAAGAAAAGAAAACATTTAAAGGTTATTCTAATGATAAGATAACTGTAGACGATTATATTCGGTTGGCTAGTGGATATGATATATCAAATGAATTTAAGAGAAATTGGGAAAAAAGTTTCACAAATGGAGTAGTTATTCCAAGGGATGATGATAAACAAAAGAAAGTTTTTAGAAGTTATTTAAATCTTGTAAAGAGAAAGGCTCCAAATAGTGAAGGAATCATGTATCCTTATTGTAATAAAGATGAATTGAGTTTGGATGAAAACTATGAATTTGATGATTTCGATTATCTAACTATTCAAGAAGAGAATGAAGAGTTACTTAATTCTTTTTAAATGAAGTTGAATAACAATTTCTTCGTTTCCAAAGTCTATAAACCTATTTTTACCATCTTTGATTTCCAGATTTATATCTTTGATCATAAAGGAATTAAGTGGTAAATACGTAGTTTGAAATGGTTTCTCTATAATTCTATATCCAATCGGAACAGTGAATGTTGGAAGACTGTAAATAATCTGACGTTTGTATTTATTGAAAAATCCACCGTTTATTAAATTGCAATGTATATTGATCACATCGACATCATTCTCGATATTAGCTTTATGTGGTGCTATAGTAGATTGGGTGTATACTCGTTTATCAAATCCTAGTAACGTATTCAATGAATTTTCTACGTTGAAATCAACTTGACTATTATTTCTTAATATCAATTTCATTTTGTTCAAATTTAAATTACCTTCGAATTCAATATTGTTTTTACCATTGACACTTCCTGCGTATTCAGATAGGTATTCGTTAATGGCTATGTATTCGTAACTTCCTGGTAGTAAACTTATGGTTTTGAATGTAGCTCCATTATCTGTTGATATTTTTATTTTGTTATTATCTTCGTTGATATTTCTAATGGAATTGTAAACAGAGAAATACTTTAATCCCAATTCATATTCTTGATTTCGATCGAGTTCATACTCATAATCTAGAGATAATTTAATGTCTGATTTATTTGAGGTGATGACGAATAGTTGACTCATTTTTAATAACACTTTTATAATCATTTTTATCTATGATACCTTTTTGTAGGAGTCTTTTTAATATACAATTTAATTCATTATATTGTCTGTGTGATTGATGTCCTTCCTTCATTGCTGCTAATATTATTTGTAATCTATTAAGCAATTCTTCGTTGTTGTCGGATAAAAAAATTACACCATCTCCTGTATGTCCCAAAAAGTCATCGATTTCTTCTATAATATCATCAGTGTAGTTATCATCACTACCATCGGTGTTATCATCTAATTCCTTTTCCAGTCTTCTTAATCTTAAAGTTTTTGGTCCTCCTGTCCTTGTCGATTTAAGAATTTCCACATATGAATTCAAATCTTTGAAATTATAATCTTTATCATACCCATTCAAAAGATTAATCATACCGGGTGTTAAATCATATATAGCGTCTATTCTGTCAATCTTAAATGTTGGGTTGAATTGATTGAAACGTATCCTAAAACCGTTAAGAATCAATCCATCCTGATCAATTGTTGGCTTTATTGTTTTGGCTAGGGTTGGATTTGGATTTGAAAAATAACGTTTTATATCATCTAATGTCCTGATTACGATTCCATCATCTTCAATGGGATATTCTATTTGTGGAGGAGATTGTTGAATTTGTTGTTTAGGAGCTTCTAATTTATTCTTGATATCCTCTTGACTTTTTAATATTGGTTTAAATAAAGTTTGTAGATTTTCTGTTAATCCAAGTTGTTGTAATCTGTTATTTTCAACTTGGGTCTTTATTTTATTCTTAGCTTTGATATATTCTCTATTTCTTTTTAAAATATTATTCCATTCCATTTTTAAAAAAATAAATTAACATATGTTTATCATTACTCTTTCACCCGCAGGTTTTCTTGTATTAACGAATACATATCCATGTTCCTCTGGATTTCTCCATTGAGCTTTACAAACCTTTTTAAACGAATCTCTGTCCATTCCGTGATTTATCGACTGTATGATTTGAGATAAATCTTTATCGTTTAATTCAAATAATAAAAAACAATTAGCATTTTTTCTAATAAACATAGAATCCATCCCGTAAAAAGATTGGGATTGGTATAAGCAGTGACAGTTGTGATGTCTTCCCTTCGTGAAGAATTCTTGTTGAACAGATTGATTTTTTTGCGCTACGCAGTCGTCAAACAATATTAAGTTCTTTCGTTTGCTATCAATATTAGACAAGTCCAGATCATTTACATTTTTTGTCAGAAACACTTTTATGTCAGTTGGATTGAAAGATGGATTCTTTTCTTTTATGAAGGTATCTAAGATATCTTTTATTTCCATTTCTCCTTTATCGTAATATTGAAATAATTCTTGAACATATTTCTTTGGTAAATATTCTAAAGCTTTGAGAAATTGATAATACGATTGTTCTGGTGTTGTTGTGTAGATATATAGAGAATCGAAATCTAAAAGGTTGGGTGTTGTCAACATGTTAAAAGTGAGATGAGTTTTCCCAGAACCGGAACTACCGCATATACACATGAGCATTGGATTATTAGGAAATATTTCTGAATGATTAAATTTCCTTCCCATTTTTATGTACCAAAAATTACACCTTCTCCTTTATACTTTGAAAGATATATTCCTTCTCCAGTGTGTATATTTTTAAAAAATATTCCATTACCCTTATGTTTGACTTTGATTTCCCCTGTGTCAATACTATCCACTAATTTAGTTAATCCTTGTTTGACAGTTTTCTTAGTTTCTTCACTAAATCGATTTCCAAATTCTTTAACTGTACCTAATATGTCTGCTACTCCCGAACCTTTTGCTAACTTTTCCATTTCCAAATTATGTCTACGTTTTTCACTTTTTTCAGCTTCGGCTGCTTTCTTGGCATTGACGGCTTGAACTATTCCTGCTGTTCCGCCGGCCGTGGCACCGGCTGCGGCCAAACCTGCAAAGATCAAGGGTAGGAAAGGTAAAAATCCACCTTCCTTTATGTTCTTGTCAATTCTTTCCAAATCTATATCATCTCGTACTTTACAGTGTTTATATTTATCAATAAGTTTTTTAGTTATGCTGATTCTTTTACCATTGTAAGTAATTGTAGTTGGTTTTTCTGTTTCGATAGCATCTATTATTCTTTTTACTAAAGTTTCGGGTTTCATTTTTAAGGGATTAATTTATTCTATTCGAATCATCCGTCTGTCGGATATTTTTATTATATGTTTTGCTTCTTCCAATAATAAACAATAACCGGTTACATCTCCTTGTGTTTTTTCGATATGAATATTTATGTTTACTCCAGTTTTGAAAAGATCTTCTTGATGAGCTGATAGATCAAAACAGAAGATTGGGTGATTAATTGCAAAATCTACATATCCAAACTGAGGTGGATTTCCAAATAATTCACACATATTTTTATAATTTCTATACAATTCATTATAATCCTTTGTGGATGGATTAATAGTTAAAGGTTGGTTAGGATAATTATCGTTGTTTAATCTTACTTGAACTTTACGGATTATAGGATCTTGAGTTTGGTTCATTGCCACTCTAAAGATATTGTTGTTATTTGTCTGAGAATCTGATAAGTTCTTGAAACCAACTATTAAATATCTTGCTGGTTTAATGCTGTTAGTGATTGGCCATGTTGTGAATTCTCCAGTTAAAGTCATGCTCCCTACAGTGTTGCGACGAAGAAAAGCTATTTCAATGTCTTTAGTTAACGAGTTGAATATTCTCGTTTCTACTTCAATTGATGGTGTTATTACGGGTATGAAAAGTTGGAGATTTGTTATTTCTAATTTTGCATTTGAATTAGCTTCTCCAAAGAATATCTTATCGTCATTAATTTCTCTTTGTAAATGAATTTTAAATGGTAAACCTATAGAAACTTTTCTATGTTCTAAAAGACCGAATAAAGGATATAATTTCCAATTTACGTAATTACCCCATATATTATCCTCAACAACATTATTGTACTGATTTACTCGTTTGTCAAACCCATGGTTTACTGCTCTACCGATTCTCTCAATGCTATTTCTGGCAATGACTCTCATTCTAGCCTCATCAGCATCGTTAGCTACAGTTCTTACTGGTTCTTTTAAAACGTTTCCATCACCAACATCGGGTATCCAACCCGAGACTGAATCGTAGTTTTTGGGGTAAAGGACTGTTTTCAACATTGTGTCAAATTCTCCAGGGTGTTTGATGGTTTCTATGGGGTTTGATCCCGCTTCCAAAACCATTTCGCTAAATAAAGAAGGAAAGAAATTATTTTCTAATGTTGTATTAGTCTGTGGGACTCTATTTTCATTTGCTGTTCCGTCCTTGATTTTGAAATCGCATCTGAAATAGGCATCAGACAGTAGCAACCAATTTGACAGTGAATTGATCTCGAAAGTGACCCTCCCACCATCATTTAGTTGGGATTTAGATCCAACACTCGGAGAAACAATTATGAACTCTTCTTTTTTTTTATTAAATGAATAAAGAATTGGATCGTATAATCTAAAAATTGGATCAAGAATTTTATTTGCCATTTTTAGAGGAATTATTTTGATAAAATACAATACATTTACTATATGCATATGTATCAGGAGGGATTGAATTGATTCGCGATCTGTTCTCCACCACCTTGCTCTCCAAAGTAGGAACATCAAGGCACATTAGACAACACAAAAATCACATTCCCGACCTATTGCTCTCTTACCCAACCACATAGTAGTTCACCATTGGACCACAAACCGAACACCCAGATCGTCTCGAGCTAACCCACGAGCTCTACTCTACCAGCGGAGTGTTGTAATTCCCATAGAAGTAAGCAATCAGAGCCGAACTTAGCGAGTTCCTGCCCCACGATCGACTGACTAATTATTGCCAAAGTACGTACTTTTATACCCTGTTATGTTATGCACTGCACGTTTCATAACAACTTGCTGATTGACTTAAGCATATTTCCGATTGAATGTAAAAAAGCGAGGGACACATATTTTTGTTAAGTCTGATCGTTTCGGATTATATAAAACAGGATGTAATATTAATATATCTTACTTCCTTGTGTTAGAGACTAATAAAATGTGTCTACCGGATATGATATCACCTGACATAGAAAGCAAATGTAAACAAGAAGCCATTTTGAATAATGTGTAATTTTTATTGTTTTTTTATCAATTATACCGTCTAATGAAGGGATAATAGGATTCTGATTAAGTTATTTTAATAGTTCAAGATGTCGAGCAATGGAATCTATCTATCAAATTATGTTTCTGTGTGTGGGTTACTAGTGCAACTTATGTCTGACCTATAAAGTCAACAATTGTGTATAATTAACTTCGTGTGTGCTATTATGCCTCACCCCTCAAACCACTACAGATTGACAAAGGAATGTTTCTGTGTATTGTTAGTGAATTCTATGTTGAAACACACGTCATATTTTACTTCCTTATATTCACTACAGACTCATAACATCACATCAAATCATATTGGACTTCTGAGCAGAGATAAAAATTTGCCTGAATTCCAAATTATTTAATCACATCAAATCATATTGGACTTCTGAGCAGAGATAAAAATTTGCCTGAATTCCAAATTATTTTATTGGACTTCTGAGCAGAGATAAAAATTTGCCTGAATTCCAAATTATTTCATCACATCAAATCATATTGGACTTCTGAGCAGAGATAAAAATTTGCCTGAATTCCAAATTATTTTATTGGACTTCTGAGCAGAGATAAAAATTTGCCTGAATTCCAAATAATCATAATATTCATAATGTATATAATATCTGTAGTGATAAGGAAGATGTTGAGTTTTAACATGAATTCTCAATCAATTCATTAGATAAAAGTTTCCAATCTGTAGTGATTTCATGTAACCCTTTGTTAATTCTCCGAGACTTTCGAATTTTTTCGCTCTGAGAATTGACCTTAAAAGGGGTATACATGAAAAATTAAGGTATTGAAAACCCTATCTGTTTATTCTACAATATTTAGTAGGATTTACAACCAAAATGGGGGACATCAAATTCAATACCTAATTGGAGGGAGGTAAATTGATCACACGAAGAAAAAATATGGTTTTGTTGGCTTATAGGTTAACATAGGGTACTGAGTCATTCATCTCAGAAACATTTAATTTGAGGAGATGATTCCAATGTTTGATTATTTTGAACTATTGAATTTCCTTTTCAGTTATTCCCATGATTCCCTTCTACAGATAGAATAATTGATAAAAAAGCAAAATCCTTCAAAATTCTCATCTAAATGGCTTTCTTGTTTCAGCAATGTTGAAAGGAAGATATGTAGGTATTAGGTAAGTATTAGGTAAGTATTTTAAGTATAAATAAAGAAACCAAGTACTGACGATCCGAACCGCAAAACGAAACTCGAAATCCAAAAAGACATTTTGACGAAACATAGGTAACAGCTTAAGAACTTTTCATATGAGGAATTATATCAATCATACATGAGTAAGTATATCATAATGAAAAGTGGTATCAGGTGTCTAGAAGAGTAAGCATACCCTGCCTGGCGCCACAACATGAGTAGCCAGTCCACGCTTCATGTTTAAAAAAATTAAGTGTGGTCTGAAATATTTTTTCCAAGAAGAGTTACCTCACTTTAATAAAGGGAAGGAATAAAAAACCAGACCACATCAATTTTTTTTTGGTGGAATTAATGTTTTAATGGGGTTTTTTCCTGTATTGTTCATGTTTTAAAATTAAACTCATCCTATTTTTAATATGGTTTTTTTTGATGGAATGTAGGAAATTTATTGAAGGTGTTTGTCGTAAGAATTCTATGAAAAATGTAGGGTGTTTTATGAAATGTAGTGGTTTTGTTTTGGGTACGCTCAATTTGGTTGCATTTTTTCCCCCATGTACTTATAGATTTGAAGCGAGTTTTTTCCCCATGAAATGAAAAATGGAATGGGGGAAACTCGCTTCAAATCTATAAGTTCAGTAACTACTAATTGATGATTTTTGGGGAAAATAGTTATCAAAATAGTTAGGGCATTTATTATTCATGATTTTGTAAGTAAGTATCCCAGTGTTCAGTTTGAAACGTTGATAGATAGTAAGCCAATTAAGAGTTTTAAACAAGTCTGCCGATCTTGCATCATAGTTCGCGTCTAGGATACTTCGCGCTGCTCGTTTTTGAATTTTGTACAAGACTTCCAGTCTACCATGAGTCGCATTACTCCAAACAATACTACAATAATCCATGATAGACAAGATATAGCTATTATAAAATAAAATACGTGTTTCAAATGGTAGGTGTGATTTAATACGGTTAAGCAAATATATTTTTGAAGTTAAATTCGAGCATATTTTTGAAATGTGTTTCCCCCAGTCTAAGTGTTCATCAACCGTTACTCCGAGAAGAACCGTGTCATGAACATTTTCAATAAGGTCATTTTTTAGTCTAAGAGAAAGAGAAAGATCTCGTTTACAATTATTTCTTATAAGCATGCATTTAGTTTTCGAAGCATTTAAAACCATTCCATTTTCATTACACCACATATTTATGTTTTCTAGGTCTTCTTGTAGAGCAATATTTATTTGATTTATATCATTACCAGAAACATGAATAGTTGTATCATCGGCAAAAATTTCAGTAATTGAATTTTGAACTTGGAGTGGCAGGTCATTAATAAATATAAGAAAGAGAAGAGGACCCAGGATAGAACCCTGTGGTACACCACATTTAACAATTTTTTCGTCCGATAGAAAATTACCAAAGCACACTTTTTGTTTTCTGTTTGACAAATAATTTTGAATTAATAAGATGAAATTTGGATGAAACTTATATAATGCTAATTTATCTATCAATAATTGATGATCGATCATGTCAAAAGCTTTACTGAAATCAAGGTAAACCACTCCTGTCATATTGCCCTTATCTAGATTTGATAGCCATGTATCAGTTATTCTAATAAGGGCAGTACAGCATGAGTGGTTTTCCCTGAATCCAGATTGAAATTTATAAAGTAAATTATATTTATCAAAGAAAACCTTAATATTAACAGCCATATGGGACTCATATATCTTTAAAATAGTAGGAAGTATGGAAATTGGTCTGTAATTTTTTAATTTATCTTTTGCCTCTTTTTTATGCACAGGTATTATACGTGCTAATTTAAGGTTAAATGGAAAAATATTTTGTGAGATACTTAAATTTATAATATAAGTTAATGGTGCAGTAAAATAGGGTGCTGACAGTTTTAAAATTCTCGGGCCAAAGCAATCAAGTCCGGTAGCTTTAGTAATATTTAAATTGTTTAGATAATTAAAAACAAATGTTGTTGAAGTAAACGGTAGTGAAAGAAAAACATTGTTATTAGGGGGTAATTTACTGTTAACAAAATCTTCAATAACATTTGGTCTACTGAGAGGGATATAAGGAGGTTTTATGTCATCAGTTACACTGGTAAAGTAATCATTGAAAACATCAGCCATTTCTGACAGGTCAGATACTGGTCTCCCATTATTATCTATGGCCTGTGGGTATGGCGATTGCAATGATTTACCTTGAATGACTTTAAAATATTTCCAGACATTTTTAGCATTCACGTCACTTTCTATAGATGATTTTATATATTCAGATTTAGATTTATTTATTAATCTTTTTACTTCTTTTTTATATATTTTGTAGTTTAATGTATCTCCATTTTTTTTATATTTATCTCTCTTTCTCCTAGCTAACTTTACATCATTATTAAACCATTTAGGTTGAGATATATATTTTACACTGCGGCGTTTTATTGGGGCATGGTTATTTAACAGATCTTTTAACATTGTATTAAAAATTTCTAAAGCACTATCAGGGTCATTTGTTGATTCAATTGTAGAAAACGGGAGGTTACTTAGGTCATTTAAAAATAAATCATTATCGAAGTTCTTAAAATTTCTATATTCAATATGATGGTGGTTAGTTTTCTTTGATTTTTCAAAAGTTAAATTTTTTATTATAAATACAAATGGAAAATGATCACTTAGACTGTATGAGGGAACTTTGATATCAGAAATGGTATCGGGTGAATTTGTATAAATATGATCTAAAATAGTCGCTGTGGTATCAGTACATCGGGTTGGTTTGTCTATTAACTGAACTAAATTATAAGAAGATAAAACAATTTCCCATCTTGGAGGGATTGAAACATTATAATCAATATTAAAATCTCCAATTAAATACAGTGGTTTAAAGCCTCTAGATGAAATTAAATTATGGAGAATATTATCAAACATATCATACCAGTTGATTGTAGATTTAGGTGGTCGATAGACTAGACCAAGAATAATTGATTTGCCTAAAAATTTGGAGAAAATTTCAACGAAAATACATTCGACATCATTAAATTCAAGATTAACAAGTCTATTGTATTTGATAGAATTTTTTAGATACATAATAACACCACCCCCCTCTCTTTTAAAACGATCTCTTCTTTCAATATTGTAGTCAGAAATATCAATATAACTATCAGGAGTTCTGGAGTCTAGAAATGTTTCTGTAAAACCCATTATGCTTATGTTATTATTCTCAATTAAGATTTCCTCTTTAATTTCATCAAAAGGACTACTGTTTGAATTAGATAATAATCTATTTATGTTCAAATGAGAAATTTTAAAGGCATTTTTGTCTTCGTCATTAAATTTAAATGGTTCGAGAACTGAGTTTGACAGAGTTGTGCTGTCAGTAAACGTTTCAGGAAAATCATCAGAAATAGGGCTTGATGATAATGATGGATCAGAAAAAGAAGTTGAATTCGAGGAATTTTCAATTTCAGTAGTATCTATAAATTTTAGGCTAGAGGCAGAGCTACATGCGAGGTCAGGTTGCACGGAATTTTCGGCCTGCGCGACTTGGCCATCATTCTAGTAGTCATACAGGTAGTTTTTATTTTGACAAAACTTAGCTTTATGTCCAGTTAATCCGCAGATATGGCATCTTGCATAACCACCAAAACGACATGTTTTTGTGTTATGGCCATTCTGTTGGCAGTAAAAACAATAAGCTTTAGAAATGCTAGATTTTTGTTTAGTCACTCTAACATGCCTGTTATATGACTGTAACAGTTTAGCAGTACCTGAATCAGACAGATGGATTCCATCCCTCCAATAATTGTTTGAGTTGAGCAACAGATCAGAGGAATGACTTATAAATTGCATATCACATTCATTACACAGATCCCTAATCAGTTTGTTAAGGGGTTTAACATCTGTATCCCTACGGGAGGTCACCTCAGATATATATATTGTTGCCCTTGGACACACAGTGTTTATGAAGTGTATAATTTTTCTAAAGTTCTGTTGTATTAAAAACAAATCGATCCTTTCCGCAACATCATTTCCTCCAGCTTGAATTATTACATCGGTGTAGTTTTTCAGGTCTACCATGTCTTCTAATTTATTGAGTATTGTTGGCAATTTAGCCCCTCTGTTGGTTCTTACATCGACACCATACTCTAACCCTCGTGTTGCAATTCTTTGTAAGATTGATGAGCCAATAATTAAAGTACGTTTTTTCTTTTCTGTGATATGTGTGTGTGTCTGTTTTGGTACTTTTGATTTGGTTTCAGTTGACTGATCAGTATGAGACATTTCTGACCTTGGTGTTGATGGTGTTAGAGATGACTGAATTGACTGAGTGGCTGGAAAATGAGTGTACTATAGTAAGGGGGGCTGGAAAATGAGTGTACTATAGTAAGAGGGGCTGGAAAATGAGTGTACTATAGTAAGGGGGGCTGGAAAATGAGTGTACTATAGTAAGAGGGGCTGGAAAATGAGTGTACTATAGTAAGGGGGGCTGGAAAATGAGTGTACTATAGTAAGAGGGGCTGGAAAATGAGTGTACTATAGTAAGAGGGGCTGGAAAATGAGTGTACTATAGTAAGAGGAAAATGAGTGTACTATAGTAAGGGGGGCTGGAAAATGAGTGTACTATAGTAAGAGGGGCTGGAAAATGAGTGTACTATAGTAAGGGGGGCTGGAAAATGAGTGTACTATAGTAAGAGGGGCTGGAAAATGAGTGTACTATAGTAAGAGGAAAATGAGTGTACTATAGTAAGAGGAAAATGAGTGTACTATAGTAAGGGGGGCTGGAAAATGAGTGTACTATAGTAAGGGGGGCTGGAAAATGAGTGTACTACTACTATAGTAAGAGGGGCTGGAAAATGAGTGTACTATAGTAAGGGGGGCTGGAAAATGAGTGTACTATAGTAAGAGGGGCTGGAAAATGACTACTATAGTAAGAGGGGCTGAAAAATGAGTGTACTATAGTAAGAGGGGCTGGAAAATGAGTGTACTATAGTAAGAGGGGCTGGAAAATGAGTATACTATAGTAAGAGGAAAATGAGTGTACTATAGTAAGGGGGGCTGGAAAATGAGTGTACTATAGTAAGAGGGGTTGGAAAATGAGTGTACTATAGTAAGAGGAAAATGAGTGTACTATAGTAAGGGGGGCTGGAAAATGAGTGTACTATAGTAAGAGGGGGCTGCAAAATGAGTGTACTATAGTAAGGGGGACATGAGTGTACTATAGTAAGAGGAAAATGAGTGTACTATAGTAAGGGGGGCTGGAAAATGAGTGTACTATAGTAAGAGGGGCTGGAAAATGAGTGTACTATAGTAAGGGGGACATGAGTGTACTATAGTAAGAGGAAAATGAGTGTACTATAGTAAGGGGGGCTGGAAAATGAGTGTACTATAGTAAGAGGGGCTGGAAAATGAGTGTACTATAGTAAGGGGGGCTGGAAAATGAGTGTACTATAGTAAGAGGGGCTGGAAAGTGAGTGTACTATAGTAAGAGGGGCTGGAAAATGAGTATACTATAGTAAGAGGAAAATGAGTGTACTATAGTAAGGGGGGCTGGAAAATGAGTGTACTATAGTAAGAGGGGCTGGAAAATAATTGTACTATAGTAAGGGGGACATGAGTGTACTATAGTAAGAGGAAAATGAGTGTACTATAGTAAGGGGGGCTGGAAAACGAGTGTACTATAGTAAGGGGGGCTGGAAAATGAGTGTACTATAGTAAGAGGGGCTGGAAAATGAGTGTACTATAGTAAGAGGGGCTGGAAAATGAGTGTACTATAGTAAGGGGGGCTGGAAAATGAGTGTACTATAGTAAGAGGGGCTGGAAAATGAGTGTACTATAGTATAAGAGGGGCTGGAAAATGAGTATACTATAGTAAGAGGAAAATGAGTGTACTATAGTAAGGGGGGCTGGAAAATGAGTGTACTACAGTAAGAGGGGCTGGAAAATGAGTGTACTATAGTAAGGGGGACATGAGTGTACTATAGTAAGAGGAAAATGAGTGTACTGTAGTAAGAGGGAAAATGAGTGTAATATAGTAAGAGGAAAATGAGTGTACTGTAGTAAGAGGGAAAATGAGTGTAATATAGTAAGAGAGAAAATGAGTGCACTATAGTAAGAGGGGATGGAAAATGAGTGTAATATAGTAAGAGGGAAAATGAGTGTAATATAGTAAGAGGGAAAATGAGTGTACTATAGTAAGAGGGAAAATGAGTGTAATATAGTAAGAGGGAAAATGAGTGTACTATAGTAAGAGGAAAATGAGTGTAATATAGTAAGAGGGAAAATGAGTGTACTATAGTAAGAGGGAAAATGAGTGTAATATAGTAAGAGGGAAAATGAGTGTACTATAGTAAGAGGGAATGAGTGTACTATAGTAAGGGGGAAAATGAGTGTAATATAGTAAGAGGGAAAATGAGTGTACTATAGTAAGAGGGAATGAGTGTACTATAGTAAGAGGGAAAATGAGTGTACTATAGTAAGGGAGAATGAGTGTACTATAGTAAGAGGGAAAATGAGTGTAATATAGTAAGAGGGAATGAGTGTACTATAGTAAGAGGGAATGAGTGTACTATAGTAAGAGGGAATGAGTGTACTATAGTAAGAGGGAAAATGAGTGTACTATAGTAAGAGGGAATGAGTGTACTATAGTAAGAGGGAAAATGAGTGTACTATAGTAAGAGGGAATGAGTGTACTATAGTAAGAGGGAATGAGTGTACTTACTAAGAGGGAATGAGTGTACTATAGTAAGAGGGAATGAGTGTACTATAGTAAGAGGGAAAATGAGTGTAATATAGTAAGAGGGAATGAGTGTACTATAGTAAGAGGGAATGAGTGTACTATAGTAAGAGGGAAAATGAGTGTACTATAGTAAGAGAGAATGAGTGTACTATAGTAAGAGGGAAAATGAGTGTACTATAGTAAGAGGGAATGAGTGTACTATAGAAAGAGGGGAAATGAGAGTAATATAAACCCTATTGAAAACCATTTAAATTAAAAAAAAGTATAAATGAGCCTTTACAGCTAGAAATTGAAGGCGTTAAAAAAGGGTAGTGACATATTAAACATTTTTTTTTAAATTAAATGGTTTTCAATAGGGTTTATCCTTAGGTATTGATAAACGATTTCACTAAGTGTCCAAGACTTGTACCTTCAAGAGAAAACGGTATCCGAGGATTGGCGATTGCTTCCAGATCAGTGGTTCTCAAACTTCGTAAAGCCTAGACTTAAATTCATAAAGGTTCTATATGACACTAGAATCTTATTCTTATCATAGTACAACACAAAGATTTACATAAAGATTGAAATTCATAATTTATTAACATTGTTATTACATTGAATTTATTTACATTGTTAATTTTGAATTTATTTACATTGTTAATTTTGAATTTATTTACATTGTCATTACATTGTCATTACATTGATAATATTAATTCCAGAACCATTCCAACGTCTGTGGTTCTTGCAATTCCACTAAAACTAACATGATTTATAATGTCACTTTGCAATTCCACTAAAACTAACGCATTTTATGACGTCATTACCTGTGACGTTATAAAACACATTAGTCTTTAGTGGAATTGCAAGAACCACAGACGTTGGAATGGAATTTGAAATGGCCCAAATTATTGCTTTTAGTGTCCTCGATACACATACAAAGTTTAGAAAATCACTTTACAATCCCTTTAAGACCTATGGTTTTAGACATAGTTTAAAAACAATCAGACTGTCAAAGAGTAAGAATTAAGTTAAGTATGATATGAACTACCCAAGAGGGTTGAGAATTATATTTTTAATTATAAAGTTATCAGTATGTTCAGTTGTTATAAAGCCATTGTCGTATGATATTTTTCTCTTGTTGTCTTGCTGCTTTAACTGAGTATGTATCAAGTGGATTAGCTGAACGTAGATCTAGATGATGAGCACCATATTTAATATATATAGCTACCACTGTATCTGATTGGGATTCTGTAACACCACCACTAATCCACGGGTCATATTCTCCATTGCTGAAACAATAATTAATCAATTATCTATATTGAGGCAAGTGAAACATCAAAACTTATATCAAGATTAGGCCTACTGAGAAACACCAATCATTACTTCAAGAGAATTACTAAAAACAATTATTATTTATATTGAGATTACTGAAACAAGGAATATTTATATTGAGATTACTGAAACAATAAATATTTATATTGAGATTACTGAAACAAGGATTATTTATATTGAGATTACTGAAACAAGGAATATTTATATTGAGATTACTGAAACAAGGAATATTTATATTGAGATTACTGAAACAAGGAATATTTATATTGAGATTACTGAAACAAGGAATATTTATATTGAGATTACTGAAACAAGGAATATTTATATTGAGATTACTGAAACAAGGAATATTTATATTGAGATTACTGAAACAAGGAATATTTATATTGAGATTACTGAAACAAGGAATATTTATATTGAGATTACTGAAACAAGGAATATTTATATTGAGATTACTGAAACAAGGAATATTTATATTGAGATTACTGAAACAAGGAATATTTATATTGAGATTACTGAAACAAGGAATATTTATATTGAGATTACTGAAACAAGGAATATTTATATTGAGATTACTGAAACAAGGAATATTTATATTGAGATTACTGAAACAAGGAATATTTATATTGAGATTACTGAAACAAGGAATATTTAAGGAATATTTATATTGAGATTACTGAAACAAGGAATATTTATATTGAGATTACTGAAACAAGGATTATTTATATTGAGATTACTGAAACAAGGAATATTTATATTGAGATTACTGAAACAATAAATATTTATATTGAGATTACTGAAACAAGGAATATTTATATTGAGATTACTGAAACAAGGAATATTTATATTGAGATTACTGAAACAAGGAATATTGATATTGAGATTACTGAAACAAGGAATATTTATATTGAGATTACTGAAACAATAAATATTTATATTGAGATTACTGAAACAAGGAATATTTATATTGAGATTACTGAAACAAGGAATATTTATATTGAGATTACTGAAACAAGGAATATTTATATTGAGATTACTGAAACAAGGAATATTTATATTGAGATTACTGAAACAAGGAATATTTATATTGAGATTACTGAAACAAGGAATATTTATATTGAGATTACTGAAACAAGGAATATTTATATTGAGATTACTGAAACAAGGAATATTGATATTGAGATTACTGAAACAAGGAATATTTATATTGAGATTACTGAAACAATAAATATTGATATTGAGATTACTGAAACAAGGAATATTTATATTGAGATTACTGAAACAAGGAATATTTATATTGAGATTACTGAAACAAAAAATATTTATATTGAGATTGCTGAAACAAGGAGTATTTATATTGAGATTACTGAAACAAGGAATATTTATATTGAGATTACTGAAACAAGGCATATTTATATTGAGATTACTGAAACAAGGAATATTTATATTGAGATTACTGAAACAAGGAATATTTATATTGAGATTACTGAAACAAGGAGTATTTATATTGAGATTACTGAAACAAGGAATATTTATATTGAGATTACTGAAACAAGGAATATTTATATTGAGATTACTGAAACAATGAATATTTATATTGAGATTACTGAAACAAGGCATATTTATATTGAGATTACTGAAACAAGGAATATTTATATTGAGATTACTGAAACAAGGCATATTTATATTGAGATTACTGAAACAAGGCATATTTATATTGAGATTACTGAAACAAGGAATATTGATATTGAGATTACTGAAACAAGGAATATTTATATTGAGATTACTGAAACAAGGAATATTTATATTGAGATTACTGAAACAAGGAATATTTATATTGAGATTACTGAAACAAGGAATATTTATATTGAGATTACTGAAACAATAAATATTTATATTGAGATTACTGAAACAAGGAATATTTATATTGAGATTACTGAAACAAGGAATATTTATATTGAGATTACTGAAACAAGGAATATTTATATTGAGATTACTGAAACAAGGAATATTTATATTGAGATTACTGAAAGACCCAATTATTTAAATTGAGATTATGGGGTAGATAATGTAAGGGGAAGATATCAAAACAACATTGGGAACAACAACAACAGTAATAATGAGAAATCTAAATTTCAAAAAGGAATTCTATGATGCTATGTTCCACCTACCTGAATATAATATTACTAGCTGACGACAGAGATTTTCCCCAATAATTTGTATTGATCCAATCACGTCTTGGTCTCACTTTAAATTGTTTATAACAATTGTCTGATACAGCTGTATAATTCCATTTTACAGGTCGAAATATAGTGGTATTATCTGAACACATTGGCATCACCATTTCTGTACATGACTGAAAATCAAAAAAAAAAATAAGCCAGAATCACAGAAGTCAAAATCAAAATCCGAATGGCACAAATTTATACTATCAGTGTCCTCGCTACACATACAAAGTTTAGAAAACCTCTTTACAATCCCTTTAAGCCACTGAAACAACGTGGAAATGACAGAAAGTTTGACAACATACCTGATAATCCCAGCCTCCAGTACCCAGATTACCAGTAGCTTGTTGTGTTATATTTAGACAGGGTGTATTACCAGTAGAATTAAAATAAAACTTGACAGACTTAGAAACACCTTGTATTAATTCTTTACCTTGTAGTATATTTAATAATGGTTTACAGACACCCTACAAATAATAATCACAGACTTAGAAACACCTTGTATTAATTCTTTACCTTGTAGTATATTTAATAATGGTTTACAGACACCCTACAAATAATAATCACAGACTTAGAAACACCTTGTATTAATTCTTTACCTTGTAGTATATTTAATAATGGTTTACAGACACCCTACAAATAATAATCACAGACTTAGAAACACCTTGTTTTAATTCTTTACCTTGTAGTATATTTAATAATGGTTTACAGACACCCTACAAATAATAATCACAGACTTAGAAACACCTTGTATTAATTCTTTACCTTGTAGTATATTTAATAATGGTTTACAGACACCCTACAAATAATAATCACAGACTTAGAAACTCCTTGTATTAATTCTTTACCTTGTAGTATATTTAATAATGGTTTACAGACACCCTACAAATAATAATCACAGACTTAGAAACACCTTGTATTAATTCTTTACCTTGTAGTATATTTAATAATGGTTTACAGGCTCCCTACAAATAATAATCATAGACTTAGAAACACCTTGTATTAATTCTTTACCTTGTAGTATATTTAATAATGGTTTACAGGCACCCTACAAATAATAATCACAGACTTAGAAACACCTTGTATTAATTCTTTACCTTGTAGTATATTTAATAATGGTTTACAGACACCCTACAAATAATAATCACAGACTTAGAAACACCTTGTATTAATTCTTTACCTTGTAGTATATTTAATAATGGTTTACAGACACCCTACAAATAATAATCACAGACTTAGAAACACCTTGTATTAATTCTTTACCTTGTAGTATATTTAATAATGGTTTACAGACACCCTACAAATAATAATCACAGACTTAGAAACACCTTGTATTAATTCTTTACCTTGTAGTATATTTAATAATGGTTTACAGACACCCTACAAATAATAATCACAGACTTAGAAACACCTTGTTTTAATTCTTTACCTTGTAGTATATTTAATAATGGTTTACAGACACCCTACAAATAATAATCACAGACTTAGAAACACCTTGTATTAATTCTTTACCTTGTAGTATATTTAATAATGGTTTACAGACACCCTACAAATAATAATCACAGACTTAGAAACTCCTTGTATTAATTCTTTACCTTGTAGTATATTTAATAATGGTTTACAGACACCCTACAAATAATAATCACAGACTTAGAAACACCTTGTATTAATTCTTTACCTTGTAGTATATTTAATAATGGTTTACAGACACCCTACAAATAATAATCACAGACTTAGAAACACCTTGTATTAATTCTTTACCTTGTAGTATATTTAATAATGGTTTACAGACACCCTACAAATAATAATCACAGACTTAGAAACACCTTGTTTTAATTCTTTACCTTGTAGTATATTTAATAATGGTTTACAGACACCCTACAAATAATAATCACAGACTTAGAAACACCTTGTATTAATTCTTTACCTTGTAGTATATTTAATAATGGTTTACAGACACCCTACAAATAATAATCACAGACTTAGAAACTCCTTGTATTAATTCTTTACCTTGTAGTATATTTAATAATGGTTTACAGACACCCTACAAATAATAATCACAGACTTAGAAACACCTTGTATTAATTCTTTACCTTGTAGTATATTTAATAATGGTTTACAGACACCCTACAAATAATAATCACAGACTTAGAAACACCTTGTATTAATTCTTTACCTTGTAGTATATTTAATAATGGTTTACAGACACCCTACAAATAATAATCACAGACTTAGAAACACCTTGTATTAATTCTTTACCTTGTAGTATATTTAATAATGGTTTACAGACACCCTACAAATAATAATCACAGACTTAGAAACACCTTGTATTAATTCTTTACCTTGTAGTATATTTAATAATGGTTTACAGACACCCTACAAATAATAATCACAGACTTAGAAACACCTTGTATTAATTCTTTACCTTGTAGTATATTTAATAATGGTTTACAGACACCCTACAAATAATAATCACAGACTTAGAAACACCTTGTTTTAATTCTTTACCTTGTAGTATATTTAATAATGGTTTACAGACACCCTACAAATAATAATCACAGACTTAGAAACACCTTGTATTAATTCTTTACCTTGTAGTATATTTAATAATGGTTTACAGACACCCTACAAATAATAATCACAGACTTAGAAACTCCTTGTATTAATTCTTTACCTTGTAGTATATTTAATAATGGTTTACAGACACCCTACAAATAATAATCACAGACTTAGAAACACCTTGTATTAATTCTTTACCTTGTAGTATATTTAATAATGGTTTACAGACACCCTACAAATAATAATCACAGACTTAGAAACACCTTGTATTAATTCTTTACCTTGTAGTATATTTAATAATGGTTTACAGACACCCTACAAATAATAATCACAGACTTAGAAACACCTTGTTTTAATTCTTTACCTTGTAGTATATTTAATAATGGTTTACAGACACCCTACAAATAATAATCACAGACTTAGAAACACCTTGTATTAATTCTTTACCTTGTAGTATATTTAATAATGGTTTACAGACACCCTACAAATAATAATCACAGACTTAGAAACTCCTTGTATTAATTCTTTACCTTGTAGTATATTTAATAATGGTTTACAGACACCCTACAAATAATAATCACAGACTTAGAAACACCTTGTATTAATTCTTTACCTTGTAGTATATTTAATAATGGTTTACAGGCACCCTACAAATAATAATCACAGACTTAGAAACACCTTGTATTAATTCTTTACCTTGTAGTATATTTAATAATGGTTTACAGGCACCCTACAAATAATAATCACAGACTTAGAAACACCTTGTATTAATTCTTTACCTTGTAGTATATTTAATAATGGTTTACAGGCACCCTACTAATAATAATCACAGACTTAGAAACACCTTGTATTAATTCTTTACCTTGTAGTATATTTAATAATGGTTTACAGGCACCCTACAAATAATAATCACAGACTTAGAAACACCTTGTATTAATTCTTTACCTTGTAGTATATTTAATAATGGTTTACAGACACCCTACAAATAATAATCACAGACTTAGAAACACCTTGTATTAATTCTTTACCTTGTAGTATATTTAATAATGGTTTACAGACACCCTACAAATAATAATCACAGACTTAGAAACACCTTGTATTAATTCTTTACCTTGTAGTATATTTAATAATGGTTTACAGGCACCCTACAAATAATAATCACAGACTTAGAAACACCTTGTATTAATTCTTTACCTTGTAGTATATTTAATAATGGTTTACAGACACCCTACAAATAATAATCACAGACTTAGAAACACCTTGTATTAATTCTTTACCTTGTAGTATATTTAATAATGGTTTACAGGCACCCTACAAATAATAATCACAGACTTAGAAACACCTTGTATTAATTCTTTACCTTGTAGTATATTTAATAATGGTTTACAGACACCCTACAAATAATAATCACAGACTTAGAAACACCTTGTATTAATTCTTTACCTTGTAGTATATTTAATAATGGTTTACAGACACCCTACAAATAATAATCACAGACTTAGAAACACCTTGTATTAATTCTTTACCTTGTAGTATATTTAATAATGGTTTACAGGCACCCTACAAATAATAATCACAGACTTAGAAACACCTTGTATTAATTCTTTACCTTGTAGTATATTTAATAATGGTTTACAGACACCCTACAAATAATAATCACAGACTTAGAAACACCTTGTATTAATTCTTTACCTTGTAGTATATTTAATAATGGTTTACAGGCACCCTACAAATAATAATCACAGACTTAGAAACACCTTGTATTAATTCTTTACCTTGTAGTATATTTAATAATGGTTTACAGACACCCTACAAATAATAATCACAGACTTAGAAACACCTTGTATTAATTCTTTACCTTGTAGTATATTTAATAATGGTTTACAGGCACCCTACAAATAATAATCACAGACTTAGAAACACCTTGTATTAATTCTTTAACTTGTAGTATATTTAATAATGGTTTACAGGCACCCTACAAATAATAATCACAGACTTAGAAACACCTTGTATTAATTCTTTACCTTGTAGTATATTTAATAATGGTTTACAGACACCCTACAAATAATAATCACAGACTTAGAAACACCTTGTATTAATTCTTTACCTTGTAGTATATTTAATAATGGTTTACAGGCACCCTACAAATAATAATCACAGACTTAGAAACACCTTGTATTAATTCTTTACCTTGTAGTATATTTAATAATGGTTTACAGACACCCTACAAATAATAATCACAGACTTAGAAACACCTTGTATTAATTCTTTACCTTGTAGTATATTTAATAATGGTTTACAGACACCCTACAAATAATAATCACAGACTTAGAAACACCTTGTATTAATTCTTTACCTTGTAGTATATTTAATAATGGTTTACAGACACTCTACAAATAATAATCACAGACTTAGAAACACCTTGTATTAATTCTTTACCTTGTAGTATATTTAATAATGGTTTACAGGCACCCTACAAATAATAATCACAGACTTAGAAACACCTTGTATTAATTCTTTACCTTGTAGCATATTTAATAATGGTTTACAGACACCCTACAAATAATAATCACTGACTTAAAAACACCTTGTATTAATTCTTTACCTTGTAGTATATTTAATAATGGTTTACAGACACCCTACAAATAATAATCACAGACTTAGAAACACCTTGTATTAATTCTTTACCTTGTAGTATATTTAATAATGGTTTACAGACACCCTACAAATAATAATCACAGACTTAGAAACACCTTGTATTAATTCTTTACCTTGTAGTATATTTAATAATGGTTTACAGGCACCCTACAAATAATCACAGACTTAGAAACACCTTGTATTAATTCTTTACCTTGTAGTATATTTAATAATGGTTTACAGACACCCTACAAATAATAATCACAGACTTAGAAACACCTTGTATTAATTCTTTACCTTGTAGTATATTTAATAATGGTTTACAGGCACCCTACAAATAATAATCACTGACTTAGAAACACCTTGTATTAATTCTTTACCTTGTAGTATATTTAATAATGGTTTACAGACACCCTACAAATAATAATCACAGACTTAGAAACACCTTGTATTAATTCTTTACCTTGTAGTATATTTAATAATGGTTTACAGACACCCTACAAATAATAATCACAGACTTAGAAACACCTTGTATTAATTCTTTACCTTGTAGCATATTTAATAATGGTTTACAGACACCCTACAAATAATAATCACAGACTTAGAAACACCTTGTATTAATTCTTTACCTTGTAGTATATTTAATAATGGTTTACAGACACCCTACAAATAATAATCACAGACTTAGAAACACCTTGTATTAATTCTTTACCTTGTAGTATATTTAATAATGGTTTACAGACACCCTACAAATAATAATCACAGACTTAGAAACACCTTGTATTAATTCTTTACCTTGTAGTATATTTAATAATGGTTTACAGACACCCTACAAATAATAATCACAGACTTAGAAACACCTTGTATTAATTCTTTACCTTGTAGTATATTTAATAATGGTTTACAGACACCCTACAAATAATAATCACAGACTTAGAAACACCTTGTATTAATTCTTTACCTTGTAGTATATTTAATAATGGTTTACAGACACCCTACAAATAATAATCACAGACTTAGAAACACCTTGTATTAATTCTTTACCTTGTAGTATATTTAATAATGGTTTACAGACACCCTACAAATAATAATCACAGACTTAGAAACACCTTGTATTAATTCTTTACCTTGTAGTATATTTAATAATGGTTTACAGACACCCTACAAATAATAATCACAGACTTAGAAACACCTTGTATTAATTCTTTACCTTGTAGTATATTTAATAATGGTTTACAGGCACCCTACAAATAATAATCACAGACTTAGAAACACCTTGTATTAATTCTTTACCTTGTAGTATATTTAATAATGGTTTACAGGCACCCTACAAATAATAATCACTGACTTAGAAACACCTTGTATTAATTCTTTACCTTGTAGTATATTTAATAATGGTTTACAGACACCCTACAAATAATAATCACAGACTTAGAAACACCTTGTATTAATTCTTTACCTTGTAGTATATTTAATAATGGTTTACAGACACCCTGCAAATAATAATCACAGACTTAGAAACACCTTGTATTAATTCTTTACCTTGTAGTATATTTAATAATGGTTTACAGACACCCTACAAATAATAATCACAGACTTAGAAACACCTTGTATTAATTCTTTACCTTGTAGTATATTTAATAATGGTTTACAGACACCCTACAAATAATAATCACAGACTTAGAAACACCTTGTATTAATTCTTTACCTTGTAGTATATTTAATAATGGTTTACAGACACCCTACAAATAATAATCACAGACTTAGAAACACCTTGTATTAATTCTTTACCTTGTAGTATATTTAATAATGGTTTACAGGCACCCTACAAATAATAATCACAGACTTAGAAACACCTTGTATTAATTCTTTACCTTGTAGTATATTTAATAATGGTTTACAGGCACCCTACAAATAATAATCACAGACTTAGAAACACCTTGTATTAATTCTTTACCTTGTAGTATATTTAATAATGGTTTACAGACACCCTACAAATAATAATCACAGACTTAGAAACACCTTGTATTAATTCTTTACCTTGTAGTATATTTAATAATGGTTTACAGACACCCTACAAATAATAATCACAGACTTAGAAACACCTTGTATTAATTCTTTACCTTGTAGTATATTTAATAATGGTTTACAGACACCCTACAAATAATAATCACAGACTTAGAAACACCTTGTTTTAATTCTTTACCTTGTAGTATATTTAATAATGGTTTACAGACACCCTACAAATAATAATCACAGACTTAGAAACACCTTGTATTAATTCTTTACCTTGTAGTATATTTAATAATGGTTTACAGACACCCTACAAATAATAATCACAGACTTAGAAACACCTTGTATTAATTCTTTACCTTGTAGTATATTTAATAATGGTTTACAGGCTCCCTACAAATAATAATCACAGACTTAGAAACACCTTGTATTAATTCTTTACCTTGTAGTATATTTAATAATGGTTTACAGGCACCCTACAAATAATAATCACAGACTTAGAAACACCTTGTATTAATTCTTTACCTTGTAGTATATTTAATAATGGTTTACAGACACCCTACAAATAATAATCACTGACTTAGAAACACCTTGTATTAATTCTTTACCTTGTAGTATATTTAATAATGGTTTACAGACACCCTACAAATAATAATCACAGACTTAGAAACACCTTGTATTAATTCTTTACCTTGTAGTATATTTAATAATGGTTTACAGACACCCTACAAATAATAATCACAGACTTAGAAACACCTTGTATTAATTCTTTACCTTGTAGTATATTTAATAATGGTTTACAGACACCCTACAAATAATAATCACAGACTTAGAAACACCTTGTATTAATTCTTTACCTTGTAGTATATTTAATAATGGTTTACAGACACCCTACAAATAATAATCACAGACTTAGAAACACCTTGTATTAATTCTTTACCTTGTAGTATATTTAATAATGGTTTACAGACACCCTACAAATAATAATCACAGACTTAGAAACACCTTGTATTAATTCTTTACCTTGTAGTATATTTAATAATGGTTTACAGACACCCTACAAATAATAATCACAGACTTAGAAACACCTTGTATTAATTCTTTACCTTGTAGTATATTTAATAATGGTTTACAGGCACCCTACAAATAATAATCACAGACTTAGAAACACCTTGTATTAATTCTTTACCTTGTAGTATATTCAATAATGGTTTACAGACACCCTACAAATAATAATCACAGACTTAGAAACACCTTGTATTAATTCTTTACCTTGTAGTATATTTAATAATGGTTTACAGGCACCCTACAAATAATAATCACAGACTTAGAAACACCTTGTATTAATTCTTTACCTTGTAGTATATTTAATAATGGTTTACAGACACCCTACAAATAATAATCACAGACTTAGAAACTCCTCGTATTAATTCTTTACCTTGTAGTATATTTAATAATGGTTTACAGACACCCTACAAATAATAATCACAGACTTAGAAACTCCTTGTATTAATTCTTTACCTTGTAGTATATTTAATAATGGTTTACAGACACCCTACAAATAATAATCACAGACTTAGAAACACCTTGTATTAATTCTTTACCTTGTAGTATATTTAATAATGGTTTACAGGCACCCTACAAATAATAATCACAGACTTAGAAACACCTTGTATTAATTCTTTACCTTGTAGTATATTTAATAATGGTTTACAGACACCCTACAAATAATAATCACAGACTTAGAAACACCTTGTATTAATTCTTTACCTTGTAGTATATTTAATAATGGTTTACAGACACCCTACAAATAATAATCACAGACTTAGAAACACCTTGTATTAATTCTTTACCTTGTAGTATATTTAATAATGGTTTACAGACACCCTACAAATAATAATCACAGACTTAGAAACACCTTGTATTAATTCTTTACCTTGTAGTATATTTAATAATGGTTTACAGGCACCCTACAAATAATAATCACAGACTTAGAAACACCTTGTATTAATTCTTTACCTTGTAGTATATTTAATAATGGTTTACAGGCACCCTACAAATAATAATCACTGACTTAAAAACACCTTGTATTAATTCTTTACCTTGTAGTATACTTAATAATGGTTTACAGGCACCCTACAAATAATAATCACAGACTTAGAAACACCTTGTATTAATTCTTTACCTTGTAGTATATTTAATAATGGTTTACAGACACCCTACAAATAATAATCACTGACTTAGAAACACCTTGTATTAATTCTTTACCTTGTAGTATATTTAATAATGGTTTACAGGCACCCTACAAATAATAATCACTGACTTAGAAACACCTTGTATTAATTCTTTACCTTGTAGTATATTTAATAATGGTTTACAGGCACCCTACAAATAATAATCACAGACTTAGAAACACCTTGTATTAATTCTTTACCTTGTAGTATATTTAATAATGGTTTACAGGCACCCTACAAATAATAATCACAGACTTAGAAACACCTTGTATTAATTCTTTACCTTGTAGTATATTTAATAATGGTTTACAGGCACCCTACAAATAATAATCACAGACTTAGAAACACCTTGTATTAATTCTTTACCTTGTAGTATATTTAATAATGGTTTACAGACACCCTACAAATAATAATCACAGACTTAGAAACACCTTGTATTAATTCTTTACCTTGTAGTATATTTAATAATGGTTTACAGGTACCCTACAAATAATAATCACAGACTTAGAAACACCTTGTATTAATTCTTTACCTTGTAGTATATTTAATAATGGTTTACAGACACCCTACAAATAATAATCACAGACTTAGAAACTCCTTGTATTAATTCTTTACCTTGTAGTATATTTAATAATGGTTTACAGACACCCTACAAATAATAATCACAGACTTAGAAACACCTTGTATTAATTCTTTACCTTGTAGTATATTTAATAATGGTTTACAGGCACCCTACAAATAATAATCACAGACTTAGAAACACCTTGTATTAATTCTTTACCTTGTAGTATATTTAATAATGGTTTACAGGAACCCTACAAATAATAATCACAGACTTTAAAATTTAACTGTTAAAGTTCAGTACGATTGCTTTGTGAGTCCATGTAACCTCCCCCCTTTTGAAATTACTGGCTACGAGCCTAAACAGTATCCCCAGTACACATCAAAAGTTAAGAAAACCACTTTACAATCCCTTTAAACTGGTAAATAGATCTCAATCAATATACAGGCTGTATTTTACCTGAACTGGCCATCCTGGTAGAGGTTCTAGAAAGTTAGCTGGGTATGGATAGTTGATCATGGCTAGATATCCCCATATACCTTCTAACCAACCCTCTAATGTATCAATATCACTAGATTTTAATGGCTGACATAGTTGAAATGTAGAGGTCAGGAAAGATAGAGCTGAACTTCCTCCTAAAATAACATAAAACTTTTCAATCCTGATTTTATTATATTGTTTTCGTGTAACCCTAATATATACAATTAAAGGGATTGTACAGTGATCTACCGGAAGCTACTATTGATATCTATGCAGATCACTATTAGTGACGTCATAAAACGCATCAGTTTTAGTAGAATTACAAGAACCACAGAAGTCGGAATGGAAATTAGAATGGCACAAATTGATGCTATCAGTGCCATTTCCAATTATTTAACCTGGTTTTTCCTTGTCAGTGATGCATGTCCTAAGGACGACATTGGAAAAACATCTAGTCATGCGAATGGGACAATAAACCAAGGTCATGTGTGATCCTTCGCCAATCAGAAAATGAAAATATGAGTAGACTTATTTTGCTACCGGGCAAATTTTACCTCAGTGGATACTGCATGGTGTTTGCCTGCCCTTGCTAGATCAGACTGCAGGGCAGAAAAGCAGGACTTAAACCTTCATTTCATGTCTCAAAGATAATGGATAAGACCTTATGAATTGAAATGTTTACCTGATTGAGCCAGATCATCAATAGTAGAATAAACTTGTCTAATATTATTAACACAGTTCTGTGAATAACTAGCAAACGTCTTAGTAACAACTTTATCAAAGGCTGGACATGGTGTTAAGTCATGAAACTGCCAAATAGGAGCGGAGGCAGCTAGTGCACTGAAACAAATACAAAGTTCTTTAATAGGTGCTGAAGCTGCTAGTGTACTGAAACAAATACAATGTTCTTTAATAGGTGCTGAAGCTGCTAGTGCACTGAAACAAATACAATGTTCTTTAATAGGAGCGGAGGCAGCTAGTGCACTGAAACAAATACAATGTTCTTTAATAGGAGCTGAAGCTGCTAGTGCACTGAAACAAATACAATGTTCTTTAATAGGTGCTGAAGCTGCTAGTGCACTGAAACAAATACAATGTTCTTTAATAGGTGCTGAAGCTGCTAGTGCACTGAAACAAATACAATGTTCTTTAATAGGTAATGAAGCTGCTAGTGCACTGAAACAAATACAATGTTCTTTAATAGGTGCTGAGGCAGCTAGTGCACTGAAACAAATACAATGTTCTTTAATAGGTGCTGAAGCTGCTAGTGAACTGAAACAAATACAATGTTCTTTAATAGGAGCGGAGGCTGCTAGTGCACTGAAACAAATACAATGTTCTTTAATAGGTGCTGAAGCTGCTAGTGCACTGAAACAAATACAATGTTCTTTAATAGGAGCTGAAGCTGCTAGTGCACTGAAACAAATACAATGTTCTTTAATAGGTGCTGAAGCTGCTAGTGCACTGAAACAAATACAATGTTCTTTAATAGGAGCTGAAGCTGCTAGTGCACTGAAACAAATACAATGTTCTTTAATAGGAGCTGAAGCTGCTAGTGCACTGAAACAAATACAATGTTCTTTAATAGGTGCTGAAGCTGCTAGTGCACTGAAACAAATACAATGTTCTTTAATAGGTGCTGAGGCAGCTAGTGCACTGAAACAAATACAATGTTCTTTAATAGGTGCTGAGGCAGCTAGTGCACTGAAACAAATACAATGTTCTTTAATAGGTGCTGAGGCAGCTAGTGCACTGAAACAAATACAATGTTCTTTAATAGGTGCTGAAGCTGCTAGTGCACTGAAACAAATACAATGTTCTTTAATAGGTGCTGAAGCTGGTAGTGCACTGAAACAAATACAATGTTCTTTAATAGGAGCTGAAGCAGCTAGTGCACTGAAACAAATACAATGTTCTTTAATAGGTGCTGAGGCAGCTAGTGCACTGAAACAAATACAATGTTCTTTAATAGGTGCTGAAGCTGCTAGTGCACTGAAACAAATACAATGTTCTTTAATAGGTGCTGAAGCTGGTAGTGCACTGAAACAAATACAATGTTCTTTAATAGGTGCTGAAGCTGCTAGTGCACTGAAACAAATACAATGTTCTTTAATAGGTGCTGAAGCTGCTAGTGCACTGAAACAAAATCAATGTTTTTTTAGTAAGAAATAAGAACCTTCCTTTGGGACACCCTTGTTCTGGTGTATAATTTCAATTGCTCATTTGCAAATTTCCCTCATTGCACACTGCATGACATTTGACAGTCCACATTAGCCCATATAGGTGCACAAAAGTAGGATGTCATTTCATTTCATTTGTGCTGACTAGGCACATAGGGCTAATTTAGACAACATAGTGGTGTAACAATTATACATTGATACAAGAAAAATCTTACAATTTTCTTTACACTTGTAATGCATTGAGGTAATGGGTGTAACAAAAGAGAGCTGCGAGAGCATTCTAAAAACCACTTATTTCAAAGATGCTTGAAAAATGTTAACGTTGCAACTGTTCCTCCTATTTCGTGGGCACAGATGGAACATGTCCAGGACAGTGTTCTGTATCATTTGATTGCTGTCCAGCACAGTGAATTGAACCGGCCCAATGATATGATTTAACATTTAATACTTACCCCACGACAATATTAGGATATTTAATTCTAAACCAAGCAGATAACATTCCACCATACGATCCACCGAATGCTACAACTTTACTATTACTAGCACCAGGTGTAGTTAATTTTATATATTCTATTAACGTAGCGAAATCTGCCAGAGCTTGTTCTGACGTCAGATAGTTTAGTTTGGTAGGGTCCTACAGAATAAATATTCTATTAAAGTAGCAAAATCTGCCAGAGCTTGTTCTGACGTCAGATAGTTTAGTTTGGTAGGGTCCTACAGAATAAATATTCTATTAAAGTAGCGAAATCTGCCAGAGCTTGTTCTGACGTCAGATAGTTTAGTTTGGTAGGGTCCTACAGAATAAATATTGTATTAAACTAGCAAAATCAGCCAGAGCTTGTTCTGACGTCAGATAGTTTAGTTTGGTAGGGTCCTACAGAATAAATATTCTATTAAAGTAGCGAAATCTGCCAGAGCTTGTTCTGACGTCAGATAGTTTAGTTTGGTAGGGTCCTACAGAATAAATATTGTATTAAAGTAGCGAAATCTGCCAGAGCTTGTTCTGACGTCAGATAGTTTAGTTTGGTAGGGTCCTACAGAATAAATATTCTATTAAAGTAGCGAAATCTGCCAGAGCTTGTTCTGATGTCAGATAGTTTAGTTTGGTAGGGTCCTACAGAATAAATATTCTATTAAAGTAGCGAAATCTGCCAGAGCTTGTTCTGATGTCAGATAGTTTAGTTTGGTAGGGTCCTACAGAATAAATATTCTATTAAAGTAGCGAAATCTGCCAGAGCTTGTTCTGACGTCAGATAGTTTAGTTTGGTAGGGTCCTACAGAATAAATATTGTATTAAACTAGCAAAATCAGCCAGAGCTTGTTCTGACGTCAGATAGTTTAGTTTGGTAGGGTCCTACAGAATAAATATTGTAATAGGGTTAGGGTTAGGACCCTACAAAATAAATATTGTAGTAGGGTTAGGGTTAGGGTCCTTCAAAATAAATATTGTAGTAAAAACAAAAATATGTTTGATATGCATAGTTCATACAGATCATCTGAGTAAATTTTCCCTGATATTTCCATATTTCCAGACAGTAATTAAATATTTTCCATGACCAATTTTATAAGAATCCTACATGGAACAGCAGGTAACTTAGATCAGGTCCAAAACAATGAATAAAAAAAAGGCTGATATGAAAATTTAATTTTTCCAGGTCATTTTGACAATTTCGGCCTGGATTTTTCTTATAAATTCCCTGATTTTCAAGGTTTTGCATGACATGTACAAACATTGCTTTTTCATTTTTTGCCCTAAGTTTGTAAATCATTTTAAAATGAACACAGAAGTCTGTGGTTCTTGTAAATCTACTGGAACTAAGTGTTTTATGACATCACTATAGCAATGACCTTAAAATATTGTGGTCAGATTTTAATATAGTGATGTCAGAAGACGCTTAATTTGAGTGAGCTTGCATGAACAAAATCTGACTAAAAATTTGAATGTTGCTGAGAAGATTAAAAAAATATTCTATTATCTATTATCCCATCCATTAAAATTTTTGAGCTATTTCATGACTAACCTTATAAGATTGATCACCATAAGGTAAAGAAGTACCATAATATCTATGTTCAGCAAACACAATCATCGCATGAAACTCTGGTGCTATATCCCATACAAAACCCTGAAACATAATTAAAACGTTGCAGAGGTTAATATTTTTAGAGAATTTATTGAAATTAAATTAAAAGTGATTTTTTAACGAGCTCTAATTTAATTTAAACTCTTCTTTCAGATTATGACAAATGAAAGAAAGAAATAAGCAACTATATTTTCAATATTTGTGGGCGTATCAAAATGTATCTCCTATCCTATGTATAATTTCAACAACTTACTGTGTTGTTACAGAATAGAGTAATATCTCCTTCATTTCCAGTGTAAAAAAATATAGGTCCATTATTCTTGTTCCAAAATTGATCAGCTACCAAATATCTCTGTTTGTAGGTGTCTTGGTTAACAAACCCAAAATGGTCAACCTGAAGAAAACAGATTATTAAAAAAACATGACATCTTATTGAAGAAGACATTGTTTATCAGTATTATCAGTTCAAAAATTCTAAAATTATTTTTTAACTTGATGAATAGCAGATGCTCAGTTTGGTACATTCAATTAACCCAGTAATAATTGAGATCAAACCTTCATCTTGGGATAAAATATAGGTTCCGGGGTAATTGTTTAGATTTTATTATTGAATATAAAATTCGCCAATCAACAGGAAAACAACGGCAAGCCTAACATCAGTTGGACTGGTAACACTGTCACTGTGGGCGTTTTTGTCGACCAATTTGATTGAGGATGATTAGCCTACTAATCAGTTCATATTAAACTTATTAAAAAATGTATCGATTAGCTTGCTAGCTGGCTAAAAAATTCACATAATAGCTAATCTATCAATTCTAATCTGCCCACAAAAACGCCTTTATCATAGTCATAACACATTTGATTATTTACTACACTACAGTAACATTTGATAAAACGACATCAAACCTGTTGGTCAAAATACAAAGTTTTATAAGAATAACCACTTGGCAGCTCTTGACTTTTTATTTTATGGTGTGGAATTGGAAATCTGCGGCCGTTTTGGGAGCAGACAAGTTGCACAAACAGTGTGAAACTAAATAAAAAGAATAAAAAGAAAAGTTTGTTATTGTCGAACGCCATTTTGTCCAATCTTGTGACTATCACGTGATCAATCAAATTTTGAACACCGAAATTCGATTTTTGTTTTATTTGATTATTTCAGATGGCTATTCTGTCATTGTACATTATATTATTCATTATTAATTCTCAACAATCTCTACCAAAAAAAAAAACAGAATTTCTTTGAAAAAAGATATTATTTCGTTTTCTAGTGAAAGAAAAATAATCAAAATTCTGTACACAACTTCCGCATTAAAGAAAGGACAACTCTTTCAGTTTACTAAAATCCATGGTCGAAATGAATAGTTTCTTGTCTCGACTAAATACAATTTTTGCCTTCACGCTTAGCGTGATGGCAGGATTGACATTCTGTTGCTTCTTAACGACGAATTTCAACACTAACGAAGGCAATGTTTCTTTAGGAACTGGTAGGCTTTCAGTGTAAGTATAAATTTTGTAAAATATTTTTGTAAAACTGAAGCAATATGGAAAGTGTGATAACACTCTGACGTGTAACTTTATAATAGGACAACATGTTCTCAGCAACTAATCATCACAATGATTATTAAATTAATAACTGAAATAGACAGTCATTTCATTTGAATAAACTTCATGAACAATTATTTCAATCAATAAAATATTTAGCAAAGTTCCCATGCAATAAGCAACAACAGTTCTAACCTTCTTCTGGAACTAAGGCAAGGGGTACAATCTGTACAATCCAAATAGGCTAACAATTTTGGATAGGCCTAGGTACCAGGTATTAAAAGTTTAAAAAAATCATATTTTAATATTTTTCTTAAATAAAGTTAGGATGATAATGGGGTACAAGCCAGTTTTCTCAGGGGGCAAATGTTCCATCAATACCACCACTGATAATTTAGCTCTTTGTTAAAAAATGGTTTCAGAAATCAAGAAATTTGATATTACAAGATATTGAGATTGTTATGGTTTACTGATGTTTTAATGAATTCAACATTTCACATTTCAGGAAAGAAGTTAGAGATTATACAGCAGAAAAAGATAAAAAAGATCTTGGTTTTGTAGTTTTTGATTTACAAGCAGATATCCTTTTTATTGAGAGTTTAAATTTCTTTTTCCTTATGTTAATAAAGCAGAATCATGGATAAAAAATTTCAATCTAATTGAAAAAGTTTCCATAGAGAACAGTACAGTTCTTACAGGTATATAGAAAATAGAAATGTAAGCTACACTAGCAATTAACTCCAGGACCTGATATTCACTTGGGGTCATCGTCAAGAATAACATGTTAAGCTTGGTAATTTGAGAATTTGTAAGATCTGGTCGGGTTGAATAACATCCTGTTATAAGTGGTTAAAATCTATCTATAACTTTCGCAATCAAAGATTGAGATTGTATAACCGAGTGTGCTATAAATTTTAGCTTTCTGACACATTCTCTTGTATTTAATAGTTTATTTAGTTAAATAGATTTCTATTTATTAACTGAGGTTAAAAGTTGTTTTAACTGTTTTTAAGTATCCTTTCCATTGAGCCCAAAGAATGAAATAAAGAAAGATCTTCTCTTTTAAACCACATGGGTAAAGTTAATTTGTTTTCAAATGAAATTATTCTTATACATTTGATTCTAAATTTACTTTCCTTAATTCTGTTCAACATTTAACCCCAATCTTCAATTGGAATGTGAAACAGTTGTTTTTATATCTTACAGCTGAATATAAAACATCTAGTCATGTAAGAACTATTATATTTATACATGGAGCAAGTTCTGAATTTCTCTGCATTCAGCAACCAAACATCTGGACCCTTTTCCATGTCTGCCAATAGTGATGACTCTAGTTATGTTCTTATCTGCCATCTTCCTTCGAAAACAGTTAATTGATTTGTCATTTTTCTATTTTTAGCCTCTTAATCAAGTAGTATTATGGGATAAAATCATAGAAAGAGGAAATAATGCTATTTTAGATTTAAAAAATGCCAATACCAAATATTATTTTTGGGATTTTGGTCATGGATTAAGGTATGTTATTATTTGCTTGTCAGTATCTCTGATTAGAACATTAAACTGAAAAATCTGAGCTTTGAGCAAAAACCTTAGATATGTCTTGGGGTAGAACTATTCATATGCAGGGTTTTCATTTTAACCAATTGTCAATCAAAACCATTGCTAGAAAACAAGTTTTGATAGGCTGTTTAAGCCTAGTCCTAGTGGGTACCCCTCTTGTCTTATCTGTTTTGGCCCATTAACCTAACACAAGTATGTTTTGTGTACTGAAATGTGTTGGGCAGATGCACAGCGATGTACTCTTTCATTTCATATGCAGAATTCCTTAATTGGGGCATTCTTTTGCTTTTCATAACTAGAGCTAGGGTTGGGCTTAACTCTAGAAAAATAGAAAACAGAAAAACACCATTTCATTTGATATTAAGGAACCTCTAAATTTGTATTTTCTGTTACAGGGGTAATCCAAACGTGACCTTGACATTATCATGGAATGTTATACCGAATGCTGGAAGACTACCAAAAATAATGGGAACAGGATCTCATTCTTTTGCCTTCCCCAATGACTACAGTTCTGGGAGATTTTAATATAAATCAAAACCATTTCATTTCTTTGTGTCTTAGCTTTCATTTGTAAATGTACATGTTGTCGTTTTCTTAGTTGTAATTGTTATGGTCATTCCAGTGTTCTGTATCTTTTTTTGTGCCTAAAACATCTTGGACTGGAATAAAATATATTTATGTGTAAAAATGAGTTCTGATTTAAAGCGAATACCATTTAAAAAAAATGTTATCCTCCAACCTGTTGCAGTTGTTAAATGTATGTGTATTGTCATCATATTTTAGCTTTTTTGATAGAATGTTTTGAACACACAAGAAGACAACCATTTCTGAAGAACGATTTTGATTGGGTGAACTATAATAATTTATTCAATATGACAATCTCTGTAAAACATACAAGGTTATCTATAACACACAAGACACAAGTCCAGTTCCTAAGTTGATATTACAAGTTCTTCCAAATAAGCAGAAATATTTTGACTGGACTACAGTGCTGACATAGCTAATATATACATGGTATGATAATGGATGTGATAATAATGATAATATTGAAGAAATTGGGTTTTAAAGTGATGATTAGAGTGGTACAAATCTATTTTCATGAATCTTTCATAAACTATTTACATTTCAAACAACATAACATTCTAATAGGTTTGTTTAGCTCTAGAGCTCTAAAATAGAAATAGAGTTTAACTTTAAACTCAGCACACCCCTTGTTCCTGCAATGTAATACAATGTCTTCACATCTATCAGTTGCTCCAACAACAAGATATTTGATATACTTTTCATTGGTAGATAATTCAATTCTTGACCCATCATACTCCTTTAAACAAATTATCATAGAAAAATGTAACCTTTCATTTTGCAAATTAACAAAAAGAATATCGAATGTTAAACTTGATATTACATGGAATGGAGCGTTAGAATTATTACCGAAATTTAAAATGAATATTTTGAACAGATATTATTATCTCTCTGTCAAGTTTCACATCAACAAACCAACGTGTTATAAGTCGTTGCGATGATGTGAATATTGTGTTGTGGAAGCAACATATAGATGTGATAAACTATGTATTCCATTTCAAAAAGACAAAAATGACAGCAGTCTTATCAATATGTCATTACATAAACTAAATTGCAGACAAACCTGATGTAATATTTTCATTCTTAAGCATGATATGTGTCGTTCTGTAAACAGATAACACAATTTAGACAACTATTCTCTATCAGATTTCTTAAAAACATATTTCTGATGAAACTGAGACCATGTCACTTTGTAGTATTGGGCCTAATTCTAACCTATGTAAAATAAAGAGTTTATTATTAGACCAACGTCTTAATTTGGACTTGATTCTGCATTCAGTAGAAATAATATCCCACAGGACAAAAGGCTTTTTTCTTTTTGGAAAACTGATATGAACATGTTTCCATCTTTGAAAGAATAAATCAATATCATTAATTTAAAGAAATACTAATCAGGCTACTATTACCAGGATCATAAAAAAAGATAGTGTATTTTTTAATCAGCAATGATTGTTTGAATTTTTGACAAATATATGGTCTCTACAAAATTTGCTATCTCAATGAATTAAAAAAACACCAATTTGTTTTTTGTTAGGCGTATTTATAGGGCTTTTTTTGACTATTTGTAATTTGCATGTTATTGAGCAAATTGAAATTCATAAATTCATCTATGAAATTGAATAAGTTCATGAAAAACTAACTAGTGAATAGTGAAATTTCATATTTAAATTCTATGTACATTTTGATGTTCAGTTTGAATTGTTCAGTTTATTATGAGCAGGGGAGTTATAAAATAATCATAATTAAAATCATTTGTTACAATGATCCTTCCTTACTCTCTGGCCACTTTAATGTCTGAATTGACTTTTTCATGTCATGTCACAAATATTCAAAAATATAGTTGTCAATTGCATGCCATGAGTCCAAGAATGTCTCTAGGTCCATGAAAAAAATAAATAAAATAGGCATACTTTAGAAATATTTTCAGGTAACATTTAAGATGTTTTTTGATTATGAATTTTTTTCAAAAAAGCAAAATGACCCTTTAACTAACAGATCTTAATATATGAACACAATTTTATAGAAAACAATTACTTCAATAAATAACTTGCGACGTTTTGATGATGACACTTTCCACTTTATTGTTATTATCCATCAATTGTGTTTTAATATTCATACTTCAATTACTTTTAATACCACTTAAGGAAGTAACTAACAGTAAATATATCATCAATATCTACCCTACCCTGTTTATAATAACTAGAACAATATCACTGAACATCCTATAATCTATTATTATAAACTATACAATATAATATACGTAGGTAGACAATATACAATTCTTCAATAATCAACGTCAATAATTTATAACAATCACAGTTACTATATACAAATCTGTTATTTCTCAATTTCTACCTGTCTCATTTCAATTATTGTTTTAAAGGTATACTACCTCGTAATAAACATACATTTCAAACATTTTAACATGGCCAATAAGAGAATATATTTATCAGTAGGCTGAACTGATGTCATAAGTAAATATTAAAACATTGAAACGTTGAAAAAATAAATATTCAAAAGTATCTATCCATAAAATTGTCTTATTTATCTATAACTTGTGCTTCTAAAGTACCATTGAAAGATTCATTTGTGGCAACAGGTAAGTCCACTGATAATTTCATTTGATTTTTCAAGAGGAAAATAGTCTAAATATGTTAAGACTAGGGCTTAAAGTTCTCTCTTCAAAAAAAGAGACAGAAAAGGATGCCACACAAATAATCAAGAATGAATTTAGGGCCATAATTCACTATAATAGCAATATAATAAGTATTACTTATTAAAGTTAAACTTTAATTTGAAAAGCAAATATTCCCAAAAAATGTCATCAATTTTAAAAATAAAAATGACGATTAACTATTTAATAGATGAAACATTACTTTGAATTAAAAGTAGTCACCTATAATGCAAAAAACTTTCATTAAAAAAAAAAAACTGTCAGCCCTTCTTTTCTTCCTAAACAATCACAAAATTGAAACATAATTGTTTTTGTGTTACATTTTAGAAAGAAATCAAAGAAATTTAAATTTCTAGTGGGACAGTGTCTTTAACTTAAATATGACTATAAATTAAACACTTCTATTGTTATTGTTGATTTCATTCAATAACATGATATTACCAGCAGTCTTATTATATAATACTTGTTTTTATAGGAATCGATCTTACTTCCATTTTACAACCTACAACCTAGTGTCTGTACAAAGTAAAAGTTTTGAATTTTGTCCACATTTTTTTGAGAATTGGAATATGATTTTTAAAATAATATAGTTAGTCTAAGAATGTTTGCTTTGATAAAAATATAAACATCAGTAGGGCTAGATAAAATAATCGAAGTAATGGATTATCAACGTTATGAATTGTTTAATTTTTATCATTGATTATTATTGATTTTTTAAAGACTAACAGAACTTTTGTCTATTATCTATTAGTTTTAATGAAAATAGTAATACAAAGATATGAAAATTTTGAAACATTGCAAAATAAGAAGGCATTATCCAGGCCCCTATTTTAAGTAAAATATCTTGCATAATGATAAACGGTATTAGGCAAATCCCAGACATTTTGAGTTTTGAAATCAGGAAGTGTAGGCTAAGCATAAAATAAAAGTGTAAAAATGTAAAATTGAGGCAGTCTCATTAAAATAAACCAAACTATTATTTGTATGTAACCACTACAGTAAGGTCTAAAAGCAACCATCTTGATTTTCCATTCTCTTAACCTTTGACCTATTAACCTTATTGACGTCAGATTTAACCAATCAGATATCAACACTCTCTAGAGCTCACAATGTTTTACACTAGTTTATCAAGTCTATGATGAAAAAAGAACATATTTTGCATTGGCTGTTCTGAATGAGGCCAATGTGATCTGATTGGTTAAAGCAGAGGTCAATAAGGTTAGGACAAAGGTCAACGAAATGGATAGTCAAGAAGGTCGCTGTCAGACCTTACAAAAAACAGCTAAAACCATTACAAATTGAATGCAATACAAACAAAATTTGGTTTTATTTTAATTAGACTGAAATAGTCGGTAAAAATTACTAAAGATAAAAATGTGGACTTTACTCTCGACTTTGATAAAATAAAATATATCCAGATTCAGAATTCTTCTGCATATCTGACGGAATTCCATAAAATTCTTCAATTTGACTGGCCTCTATTTTCTACAACAACAAATAATTGACGATTGAACACCTGACATACTGGTATTTTGAGACTTAAAATCAGTTTTGGTATTTGACCATATACACTGAACAGATAAAGAAACGTCGCATTATTAGATCTTTAGGGCAAAGTTGTGAATGATCAAAATTGTTATTTTTCTACATAAATATTATTTCTAGATTTTTAAACGTCCAGTGTATGAAATTCCACTGAAAATACCAGTTACGTTCTTATAATTCTGTAGTTTTTTCACTATTTACTTTGTGTTTTGTGACATTTCTTTATCGGTTCAGAATATCTTAAAGAATACCAAAAATATTGAATGAATACAGATACACAACAATGATCTGAAGAAAAAATGTTTCTGGTTGAGCAATTTCGCCAATCAAAAAATTTTTCAGCAAAATCTATTCTAATAGATCAGGCCTTCTCAAATAGTGGCCAGCAGACCAAATCCGCCGCCCTTGAGAATGGCCCCTCAAGAGTGACCCTTCCGCTAAAACGCTCTGTTCGCTATGCTAGCTAAGCTTTATTTGGCCCTTTTATGTTTTTTTTCATAAAATGCATTTGGCCCTTAACAAAAATTAATTGAGATGTCACTAAACACCACATTTCTAAAAGCCATACATTTTCAAATTATGTGATATGAATAAAATATTGTTTACGAAAAAACTCATTGATAAATAAATGATTACTTACATCTACAATATCATCATCAAATAACAGCCAGAATCCATGACTTTTAACAATACTAATATAATGACCACGATTAGGTCCACTACCACAGTGTACAACTACTGCCATTAAATCATACATTCTTTCTGGATTACACGCATCATCAGACTACAATATATTACATTCATTGAAAAAAAACATAAAAAAACCTGAAAGGGGAACACTCACTATTTATTTTTCACTAAACTAATCAGTAATAATGTTAACAACTCAACGCTCCAATTTAAGTCTTCAATTCCAAGTGTAGCTACAATTATCAGTGTTTGAAAGAAAAAAATAGGACCTGTATTTTGTATTTTAGTGAGACTATGCCTTATACTATGTAGAAAACACACACCACAGGCTCTTTCAACCTCTGTATATAGAAACCTAGCCTTAAAAATATCACTTATAAAGTTAGTGAAAAAACAATTAGACCATGGAAATACTTACTGTATTAAATAGACGTAATTCTAAAGGAAAGACAACTCTATATGATACTTTAATATATCTATTTAACTGTTCCATATATTTAAATCTTTTTAAATGTAAAGCCAAGATTTGTGGCAGTTTCTTAACTCTCATTCTGAAAAAATAAAACAAACTAAAAACTTATAATCCTGATTTTTTAAATTGAAGAATCTTTTAACTTTTTCACTACGCATTTTACAGAAATAAACAAGTGTATGTTACAAATATCAAAAATCTAGGTTTACATGGATTCTTTTTAGCAACAAGATCTTGACAAAACCTCTGTTATTTTTTGGTTTTATCTTTGCCTGATTTTTCATACCCATTGTTTGACTGAATAACGAGAAAAGATGACCAAGTTGAGGACATGCAACCACCATTTCTTACTTAAAATTACATTATGAATTAAGTGAAAATCAAATTTTCTGCCTAAAAAATCACAATCTGCCATTTTAGAAGCAAAAAATGAAGAATGCAAATTTTTCTACAGAACGAAAAATCTTGATAATTATAATAATATCATTTATAGCATGCAAAATTGGACAAGAATTTGAAATACAATTTACCGTTTCTGTGCTTCTTGTTTGCTACAACAGACCTCACAGTAATATTTGTGTTCAGCACATAATGTTTCTGTATTACTAAAACCTCGTAAACAATGTGTTATAGAAGTATTCTGCTCTACGTCAACAGATAAATCTAAAAAATCTTCATCTTTACTGCTTACCTAAAATAGGAAAATATCAAAATACATGATTTCAATGGGAGCTACTCACATTTACTTTGAGTTGCAAAAACCAAAACCAATTTTGGTAAGGAATACATTTTTCTAATATGGGCCAGAATACAATACATCAAAATGACATGGTGCTGTCAGACAATTCAGTTCATGGATCCCCAGTTATAGCCCTCAACAAAGATTAAATAACTGTGTTTAAAATCAACCATACTAAATTTAAAAGACAGTACTTACTGTTTCACAGTTTAAACACCTTGTTTCATTAGTGAGTGTACCTTGAAATATATCATGTACCCAGGTAGGATCAGGTTTACCTTTACAATCTGTTGAACTATTCTTGGCTTTACTACCCTGTTTATCAGCTACAAATATTTATTCATATATTAGATCAAATATTCACATCAAATTTTAGTTTTCACACAAAATGAAGAAATTCTGCAAGGTTACAAAGACCACCCACAGCTGCCTTATATTTCAAATTTAACCATCTTGGTAAACAATTATCACAAAAACAAAATATTTTTTGCAAATTATACTAATCCTAGAAAAAATATAAAAGTTCTGAAGTATTCGAACTGCATAATAATGAATAATCCCTTCAAAGTAAACTGAAATAGTATTTTTGATTTTCAAACACTGATAATTTCTTCAGGATTAGCTTACACCTGGATAGAAGGATTTTATTTTGAGGGGGAACTGTGAACAATATTACCGATTAGCTTAGCTAAAAAATATCCCACTTCTGAGATGATATGATTGGTGAAGATACACACCGTGATATGATCACCCACCACAAATTATTGCTATTGTTCCCAGGAAAATGATACCTTGAATAATATTTTTTCACATTAAAAATGAAATTTTTATGTTTTATTTACCTTGTAATAAATCGGCTACTGTATTTAATAAATAATTTAAAAATTCATGAGCATCCTGTTGCATAAAATTGTCAAACTGCTCTGAAAATATCAAACAAAAGGTTAATTAAATTAAACGTTACAAAACATAATTTACGATCCTTTAATACTCAACGTTTTGTCAAAACATTTCATCAGGGGAGAAAACAAATTATAAATAGTGAAAAGCTGTTAAGTTAAATTTGATAAATGTGGGTGTATAACAATGGACTGTAATCAATACTTACCATTTTCTTTCCTAAGTCTAGTAATGAATTTCTTAGGTGCTATTGTTCCAACTTTTTTTTTCTGTGTAGCTATACTAAAGAATAAATCAGCCAGGCAAGTGAGCAGGGTTTCTTTCTTTTGGTTTTTCTGAAGTTGTTTGTATTGCAAGACCTTTTCTCTGAATGAGCGACAGAAATACAAGGCTTGTAGAACTGAGTTACAATAACATGTGTTACCAAACTGAAACAAAACAAAATATATATTAACCCTTTCATCCTTACGTTATATATACCTGACAAGCCGGTAAACTGGCCGTTGTCAAGTGACGTCATACAACGTTAACGTAATACATTTTAAGAAACATTGCTGGGTATATGACGTTTTATACAAAATAACTTCAGGGTTCAAAGGGTTAAAGGCATAGGCGTCTTCTTTGTGTTGTAACTTTAGCTTTTACACGACAGAATCCCTGTTTATTCTGATAAAACTACAATTATTAAAGCAGTACCACCTCTTAAAATGAAGGACGTATTCCTTCAATTGAATAAAGCTGAAGCATATAAATTAATATTGTCTCTGATATTTACAGACCACTTTCATTATATGTTCTTTATGAAGACCAGGGACAAGCTTTTATACTTACATTAACAAGACCAAAATAATGTTCATTAATAGGGAACTGTTCAGATCCTATTTCTTTCTCTAACTGAGAGGCATTGGCTCCCTGAAAAAACATCAGAAAGTTCAAGATATTTAGAATTTTGGGGAATATCAGTACCGGAAATATATTCTCTATTACCGGGTATAGCCTACTGTATTAACAATCTTATATTTATTCTAAGGAACTTTCAAGTATGATCATCCAGAAGATTTAAAGGCAATAGATAGCCCTAGCTTATCTGACTTGGACCACTCGGTAGTCTGTAGTGAAAAGTGGTCTGACTCCAGTAATGGTCCGAGCTGTCATGTATTCATAAAATGATAAGTAGTTGGCCTTCAACATTCTTTCATACCAATTAGATAGTCGGATGATTTCACAGACCAAATTTGCCTAACTGACTTTAAACTGTTTTAAAAAATGAAAAAAATAAATAGGCCCAACTGATGATAGCAATAAAAGGATGTTAATCTGGAAGGATAGAGAAATAAATAAATAAAGAACATTGACTTGGTATTGGTCTTCCACGTACAGGCATTCACCATTTCAGCCTTGCCTATGGTATATTGTATGCACTTTTAATCACTCTAAAACATAATTGAGGGCAACAGTAATGAGGAAGCAAAATCATAACAAACATTCCATTTTTACCATCATCAGTTGACGGGTTCCCAGCACTAAATGCACTGATGCAAACAAATGTCAGCAAAGAAAAGAAACGTGCCATACCATGTTCAACTTTGTTCCAACTGGAAAATAAGTAAATTAGTTGATTCTGTGAGTATTACATCATAAAATCAAACAGTTTTCATGACACGAACTATTTCTTGAAACTTTGTCCGCCATGTTGTTTTGAATTGACTCACGGGATATCAGAAAGTAAATAATATTATTTTCTATAAAATCTTTTCGGTATGAACTAAAAGTATTTTTTTATTATTTTTTTTCCAAAAAAACAAAAATACGTGAGATTAAAATGAGTTTATTAAATATTTTCAAGGTTTTACAACTCTCGTAAAATCTCGTTGTTCCGTCTTTTACTTGTCGGCCATTCACGAGGCAGGTGCTCGTTGTCATCTTCTCTGAGATTAAAGTTGAATTAAGCCATTTCTAATCAAAACCTCTACTGAATGATATATCAAATTCTGAGTGTATGAAATCTTCATGAAATTTACATAATTATTAGTAATATAATGCCCTAAACCCAAACATTTGCCACTATTTACTACGAAAATAAACAAAACACGTGTTGTTGTTGGAAGTTTTTGGCTTCGTTTAACATTACTTTTCGCTTAGCCCGTCGGCCGTCAGTGTTGTTGCCTGTACTACTATTGATTCTGAAATACGGATTGTGATTCTCTTGGCCCAAAGTTTAGAGACTTAATTGAATTCTTTCTCATGTGTCACTACTAATTCTAATTGAAATAAGCCACTGCAATTTCCCTCATTGTACACTGCATGGTGTTTACCTGTCCCCAATTAGCCCATACAGGTGCAAAAAGCAGGACATAAACATTTAATAAGTTTTTCTATTGTCAAATGATTTCTACACATAAAAGCTTATATTTTGAGAAGTATTAATTCTTAATGTTATTTTTGTTTTTCAGATATAAAGAATGGGTATCAGAGCAGGAACACGACGATTACTGGCATGCCCCTTCAGGAAGAGGGGTGTTGTCCACACCTCTAGATATATGCATGTATTTAAAAGGGGTGATTATGTTGACATTAAGGTGAGAATAATTTCATCTAAAATTTCCTGAATTGAACCATAGAATAAATTGATAATATTAAAGAGCTTAAGATTATTGTAATTTTGGAACATCCTGTTTTTGTGGGGAAAGTAAGACACAATAGCTCCTGAGAAGGCTACAGAAGCATTTTCACAATTCCACAACACTTTATTTATAACTTAACAAAACAATGGGGACCGTCTACAATTAACATCAAGGCCTTCAATATATAAATCTCAACTTTCAGAAAATTTTCACCATCATATTCAGTGCATTTCTTCTGATTTATTGCCACAAGATAATTGAGTATTTCAAACTAATTGGTACATATTCTCTTAGCCTCTTGTGGAAATACCTAGTTCTATAATTGAGTTGAATATGTTGAATATTTCAGGCTGATCCCAGAATTCAAAAGGGTATGCCCCATAAATATTACCATGGTAAAACTGGTCGTGTATTTAATGTAGCCAGAAGAGCTTTAGGTGTGACTGTCAACAAAAGAGTACGGTAAGTACTAGGGTCAACTTCTTGTCAACCTAATTAAAATTAGATTACATTTCGTTTCGGTTATTTTTTTAGTGTTGACTCCATGTAATCTAACCACTTATATAAGGCAAACATCTTCTGGTGATGAAAATTTCAGCCAATCAAAAACTACCTTCAAGATCGCATTGATATGCATTGTGGGAAGACGAAAAAGAAAGTAAAGTGACACAGCAGTCCAAATTATGACCAAATACAAACTATACCAATATAAACGTTGTTCTGATTGGCAGAGGCGTGGCACGTGCTATAAATAGCTTATTCGTCACCAGAAGATTTTCGCCTTATATAAGTGGTTAGATTACATGGAGTCGACAATCAAAAAATAACCGAATCGAAATATAATCTAATTTTTATACGCCCACATGAAATGTGGAGCGTATATTGTCGTCACCCATGTCTTTACGGATTTTAACGAAACTTGCTGAAATTGTTTATTATCACCCAAGGATGAACCCTATTGAAAATCAAAAGAATCGCAAAATATTTGATATGAATTATTGCCCTTGTTCTTTAAAACGCGTTCGATTTTTAGCTCGTTAACACTCTACAAGTCACAATTCTTTACGAATTTTGATGAAACTTGCTGAAATTGTTTACTATCACCCAAGGATGAACCCTATCGAAAATCAAAAGAATCGAAAAATATTTAACATGAATTATTGCCCTTGTTCTTCAAAACGCGTTCGATTTTTAGCTCGTTAACACTCTACAAGTCACAATTCTTTACTGATTTTGATTAAACTTGCTGAAATTCTTTATTATCACTCAAGGATGAACCCTATTGAAAATCAAAAGAATTGAAAAATATTTAACATGAATTATTGCACTTGTTCTTCAAAACGCGTTCGATTCTTAGCTTGTTAACACTGTACAAGTCACAATTCTTTACGGATTTTGATGAAACTTACTGAAATTGCTTATTATCACCCAAGGATGAACCCTATTGAAAATCAAAAGAATCGAAAAATATTTAATATGAATTATTGCCCTTGTTCTGTAAAACGCGTTCGATTTTTAGCTTGTTAACACTATGCAAGTCACAATTCTTTACAGAATTTGACGAAACTTACTGAAATTGTTTATTATCACCCAAGGATGAACCCTATTGAAAATCAAAAGAATCAAAAAATATTTAATATAAATTATTGCCTTTGTTCTTTAAAACGTGTTGATTTTTAGTTTGTAAATACTCTAGAAGGCACAATTCTTTTTCTATTAGATTTTAATGAAACCTATTGAAATAGTTTATTATCACACGATAAACCCTATCGAAATGAGTTATTGCCCTTTTTGTTCAAAATAGGTTTTAGTTTTTAGCTCATAAACAGAGACGGATTTTGACTAAACTTGATGAATGCTGAACCCTGGATGAAATCGAGAAAAAAATGTTTGGACAACACTTAATTTAAGTTCTGAATGAAATGTAGGCCTATGACTGCAGCTTGAATATTTGATGGTTGCTATTTTCTGCCAAACGTTCTTTTTCAAACAAAGCTGCCAGTGGGCGTATATTACCTTGCCTGGCAAGCTATCTTAATTAGATTGACTTCTTGTCAACCAACAGCTTAAATAGAGTTATCAGACTCTAAAATTAACTGTATATCATATTCATTCAGATGAATACTTTGACTGTCCAATTTTGGCTGAAAACTGAAATTGATTCTATGAGCAGTGAAATCTTTAGGAACAAACAGGAAAGATACTTGTTGTGATTCTTACAGTTAAAATCTTGTTTCAAAATTGAAATATGTTACTGATTAGGAGACATTGATTGTAATAATTGATATTTCCCCCAAGATGATATCAGTCATGACAATGAGATAAATACTAGGACAGTTGATTCTCAATCTTTGAAAATTAACGCCATTATTTTATATTACAGAACACGTATCATGGCCAAGAAGATCAGTGTAAGAATTGAACATGTCAAGCCTTCAAGATGTCGAGATGATTTTATCAAGAGAGTAAAAGAAAATCAAAGATTAATTGAAGAAGCTAAGAAGAATAAACAACCCAAACCCCAACTTAAACGACAGGTATGTAGACTTAAACAAAATGGTCAGTTAATCAATTTGAATTGTGTTAATAGCCCCCAGAAGTACTAGAACCATCCCTTCAATTATATCCATACTTAATATAAGGTACAGTTTCACTAAAATACACGCAGTATGGTTGATTTAAAAACGCAGATTATTATTGTTACACAAGGATCAAGGGAGAGTTGTGATCAATATTACTGATTAGCTGACCTAAAAAACAATCCAGGTTCTGAGACTAAGGTTTGATTGGTTGAAAGGATAGTGAACATGTCCCTTTAATATCCCTGTTCTTCCTAAAACATAAGAACCAGAAAATAAGGGATACAAGAGCGAACTGTTACTATGCCAAAATTTCAAAGATTGTATCTAATTCATCTGTTATTTTATTTAAATGTACGTGTCATATTACAGAAGGTAATGTTGTAATGTTAAGAATTGTATTATTTCAGGTTCTTATAAATATTCATGAGTTCATAAATGTTCATGTTTTTTACATATTAAATTTTTGTTTGCTATTATTACTTTTAAACTGTTTTTATTTTTATTTTTTTATTTAAAAATTCTCTCTTATAAACTAGTATCATTTGTTGATTAAGTGCAATAATACTTGTTCAAGAATTCTTACAGAGAAACCGTTAAGATTTTCTTATCTAAGTATATTTTTAAATGCTTATTAGAATTACCAGAAATTTCATAAAATAAAGATTTATATTTTAATATATGTTCACAAAAAACAATTCATCACAATGATGTTGATCATAAAATATTTTGATGCATTTGTGATGAAAAGCAAATAAAACTGTATTTTACTTTATGATGAGACAAAATTGTACAAGACCGTCATGAGGTTCCATATCTTTATGATTTCCCATAATAGGATAAACTTTTTTTTATATTGCCGTCACCCTGTCTGTCCGTCCATCCATCTTGTCAACAATTTCTTGTGTACACGATAAAGACAAGAGTTTTTATCCGATTCGAATGAAACTTGGTATGTGTATTCATCTTTATAATGTCTCGGATGAGTTTGAAAATGGCACAATTCCAGTTGTTGTTTTTTTAGTTATTGCCCTTGACTTGGTGAAAAAACGTTTAAATTAAGAGTTTTCATCCAATTTGAATGAAACTTGGAATGTGTATTTATCTTGATAACTCGGATGAGTTCGAAAATTGCGCGATTACAGTCTTCAGTTTCTGAGTTATTTCCCTAGGCTTAGTAAAAAAAACGTTAAAATTAACTTGTGTATGTAATAGAGGCTAGAGTATTCATTCGATTTGAATGTAACTTGGTATGTGTATTCATTCTTGATAATAACTCAGATATATCCGAGAATCGTGCGATTCCAGTCGTCGGTTTATGAGTTATTTCCTTTGATTTAAAAACATTAAAATTAACTTGACACTATAGAGGCTAGAGTTTTCATTCGATTTGATTCATCTTAATATCAGCTCAGATAAGTTAGATGATGGTGCTATCAACTTGAAATATTCAAATTTGCTGAAGTGGCGGTATGTTACCTTGCCTGGCAAGCTATCTTATAATAACCATGTAATATCGAATTTTGTTCTGAAATAATATATAATGATTATAATGATATTTGATATTTCAGGCTGTCCAACCTAAACCTGGTTTCTTTGTCAGAACAGACAAAAACAAGCCACAGATGATTGAAGCTATACCATACGAGTTCATCATTTAAATAAAATAACTTTAAAAAAACAAATTGTTATTTTGAGTGCAACCATTTTCTGGAAGTTTGCATTGAGAGCCAAAGTCATCCAATCTAGACATTGCTGTTATTAACAAGTCAAAAGCACGGTTGCATTTTTCAAACCGGTTTGATTTTTAATCATTTGCCACCGTATTCAATCAGCTGCTGCAGTTAACACACAGGACAAAAGTATGCAATAATGACTGCATATGCTTGGGTTAATGTCATCGCACTGCATACACTAGGTGAAGTTCCCAATGATTGATTCCCCCAAACCATTCCCTGTGAAAATTAGCTCAGTCTGTCCACAGCTTTACACTCAAAAAGGAGTGTAGTCTTATTAGAATTCAACCAAACTTTTATTTAAAAGGATTGTAAAGAGGTGTTATAAACTTTGTATGTGTATCGGGGACACTGATAGCATCAATTTGCGCAATTTAATTTTCTATTCTGTGGGTCTTGCATTCCATAAAAAATACTGCGTTTTATGTCACGCCCACTACATCTGCATAGATATGAATAGTAGGTCAGTGGGCGTAATGTCATAAAACGCAGTATTTTTTATGGAATTGCAAGACCAACCAACGTAATAATTGGAATGGCCCAAATTGATGCTGTCAGTGTCCCCGATACACATACAAAGTTTAAAAAACCACTTTACAATCCCTTTAACTATATTTTGCTTTGTAAGGTCTGTAGTTGCTTGTGATCAAATGCATTTGACCTCTTGATGATGAGGAGGCACAAGACAACAATCCTGCACTATATATACTATGTCCTAGTTTGGACTAGAACAGGGGCCATGGCTCTGGGAACTTTGTGAATTTAGGCCACAGCGTGGCAAAGTTTGGGAACCACTGATGTAGGCCAACAGAGCTACAGAAAATACATTTGAAGGAATTATGTGTTTATTGTCATTTGAAGGAATTATGTGTTTATTGTCATCTGTCTAGAGAACATTGTGTGTCTTGTATTAATTTAATAGCTTGGATACTTCTACACTTGGCTCTATCTATACACATCTGTATTTGAGAATCTTTTAATGGGCTACCACCTGAAAAAATACATCAAAATAGGTATTAATCATACATATTCTTTTACAATAGTCTAACTAAATGATGAGGCATGGTTTTTTTAATTTCAAATGCTGATAATTATGGGACAAGAATTAAGTGAAGCATTGCTTTGATGATGACCTATATAGTAGTGGCGTGCATAGAAGACCATGCTTACTCAACATTTGAACTCATTTTTCGTGTTAATATAGTACTATTGGGTGTGAACAGGCGAAACCAGTATATCTTTTACATAATTAAGTGTTTCAATATCAATCAAATATGGTAATATTTGTATTTGACCCAGAACAAATTCTGTACTAACACCAGTGTTAACACTAACACAGAATTTGACCTCACCCACTGTATGTCTACGATATATAAATAGCCGAATAAAAAATCAGGGAACATACCCGGTTTATGTACCATACAAATAGCCGAATAATTAAAAATGAGAGAACTTACCAGGTTTGTGTACCATACAAATCTTATCATCTTTAGTGACTACTGTTATAACACCTGTTGCTAATGACTCTTCTTCAACTGTAGGGTCAACAAACACGATATTGCTAAATAAAATAAACAAGTGAATTAAATTAAATAAAGGGGTAACTCTCCCTCAATTAATTTTTGCTAACGTAAAGCTATTGCATACTATCACTTTAAAGGGGTTTTTAGATGGTATAAATGATGTTTATAGCAATGCCAAATAAACAGACTGCTTGACTAATTGGTGTTTCCAATGAATTATCTGTGTATTAATCATATAATTTTTGCATCTTTTTAAAAGTTTAAATCAATTGAAACAGCTTGTTTATTATCCCATGCGAGACACTTTGTTTCAATTCAGCCCTCCAACTATAAATAACATAACTCAGCCCTCCAACTATAAATAACATAACTCAGCCCTCCAACTATAAATAACATAACTCAGCCCTCCAACTATAAATAACATAACTCAGCCCTCCAACTATAAATAACATAACTCAGCCCTCCAACTATAAATAACATAACTCAGCCCTCCAACTATAAATAACATAACTCAGCCCTCCAACTATAAATAACATAACTCAGCCCTCCAACTATAAATAACATAACTCAGCCCTCCAACTATAAATAACATAACTCAGCCCTCCAACTATAAATAACATAACTCAGCCCTCCAACTATAAATAACATAACTCAGCCCTCCAACTATAAATAACATAACTCAGCCCTCCAACTATAAATAACATAACTTACTCATCAAAAACAGCAAACGTAGTAGAAACCGGTGTTGATTGAACTGTTAGGTTTATTATATTTATGTCATCTGTTTCTATAGCTTCTGTTTCTTCATTGACTTTTACAGTCGGTAATGATGCTGGAATATAGAGTAATATAGGGTAATGATGCTGGAATATAGAGTAATAATGTGTAATAATGCTCCCAAAAATTAGTTTAATCCAAGTTAAATCGAGGTCTATTTGAATAATATTTTAACTTACTGTTTTTGAGAGCTGATATCAAACTAAGAACACAGGCATCTGTAACATTACCATCATAGTCTAAACATATCATATCACATTGTAATGACCATACTAACTGGAAAATAAAATAATACCATCATAGTCTAAACATATCATATCACATTGTAATGACCATACTAACTGGAAAATAAAATAATACCATCATAATCTAAACATATCATATCACATTGTAATGACCATACTAACTGTCAAATAAAATTGTATAAATAAAAGGAAAAGCTTAAAATATGATTTTAAAATTTAGATGAAATATTATAGCTATTAAACTATTCAAATTCAAAATGGTTATTTATTAAGTTTGTTATTTTCATGTAAGAACCATACTTAGTATCATATGAATATTAGCCTGGTAATAATGTGATATAATACAGAACTAACCTTCCCTGGTGTAATACATAAATCTTCTAAATTTATACACCCAGAACTATAATACACAAAAATATTTAAATTTATACATCCAGAATTATAATAAACAAAAATATTTAAATTCATACACCCAGAACTATAATAAACAAAAATATTTAAATTTATACACCCAGAACTATAATAAACAAAAATTTTAAATTTATACACCCAGAACTATAATAAACAAAAATATTTTAATTTATACACCCAGAACTATAATAAAGAAAAATATTTAAATTTATACATCCAGAACTATAATAAACAAAAATATTTAACTTTATACACCCAGAACTATAATACACAAAAATATTTAAATTTATACACCCAGAACTATAATAAACACAAATATTTAAATTTATACACCCAGAACTATAATAAACACAAATATTTAAATTTATACACCCAGAACTATAATAAACACAAATATTTAAATTTATACATCCAGAACTATAATAAACACAAATATTTAAATTTATACACCCAGAACTATAATACACAAAAATATTTAAATTTATACATCCAGAACTATAATACACAAAAATATTTAAATTTATACATCCAGAACTATAATAAACACAAATATTTAAATTTATACACCCAGAACTATAATACACAAAAATATTTAAATTTATACATCCAGAACTATAATAAACACAAATATTTAAATTTATACACCCAGAACTATAATAAACACAAATATTTAAATTTATACATCCAGAACTATAATAAACACAAATATTTAAATTTATACACCCAGAACTATAATACACAAAAATATTTAAATTTATACATCCAGAACTATAATACACAAAAATATTTAAATTTATACATCCAGAACTATAATAAACACAAATATTTAAATTTATACACCCAGAACTATAATAAACACAAATATTTAAATTTATACATCCAGAACTATAATAAACACAAATATTTAAATTTATACACCCAGAACTATAATACACAAAAATATTTAAATTTATACATCCAGAACTATAATAAACAAAAATTTTAAATTTATACACCCAGAACTATAATACACAAAAATATTTAAATTCATACACCCAGAACTATAGTGGTGTCTACACGTAAAAGATAAGCCGCTTCCGTGCATCTATACGTGATAAAAGGCGTATTAAATTCCGAGAGAAAATCCGCATTTAAAATAAGCCGCCTTTACTTGTGACGATCGAACTGGCGAGTTTAAACCCCCATTTGATACCGTGTAGACAGAATCCAAACTTAAACCGTCTTTTCTCGTTATGACGCCAGAGCGCGCGAATTATCTTGTTGTTAAAAATGTTACAAATGACATTCCTAGTACGGTATATGAAAAAAGATATTGGTGAACTAAAGAGATCTGTAATGTGACATTTTTTCAGGTGCAAGCACGCTTAAACGTTCATTAGTTTTATTTTTTGTTTGGCCTATAAAGGCTAAAATGCTCGTCGAAGAATACAAATTGTTATTCGGTCAAGTTTCGTATTATTCACTAAATACCGCAACCCCACCCATCGGCCCGTCTTAAAGCGTATACATTGGCATTGCGCAAGTCCGAGGACAGAGAAAAGACGGATTAAGAAAAGGCGTTTTACCTTTTTTACGTGTAGACGGAGCGTAAGAAAAGCCGTCTTGAGTAAAGGCGGCTTATATGTAGAGGCGCCTTTAATAATTGTACGTGTAGACACCACTTATAATAAACAAAAATATTTACATTTATACACCCAGAACTATAATAAACAAAAATATTTACATTTATACACCCAGAACTATAATAAACAACAATATTTAAATTTATACATCCAGAACTATAATAAACACAAATATTTAAATTTATACACCCAGAACTATAATACACACAAATATTTAAATTTATACATCCAGAACTATAATAAACACAAATATTTAAATTTATACATCCAGAACTATAATACACACAAATATTTAAATTTATACACCCAGAACTATAATACACAAAAATATTTAAATTTATACACCCAGAACTATAATAAACACAAATATTTAAATTTATACATCCAGAACTATAATAAACATAAATCTTCTAAATTTATACACCCAGAACTATAATAAACAACAATATTTAAATTTATACACCCAGAACTATAATAAACAAAAATATTTAAATTTATACATCCAGAACTATAATAAACAACAATATTTAAATTTATACACCCAGAACTATAATAAACAAAAATATTTAAATTTATACATCCAGAACTATAATAAACACAAATATTTAAATTTATAACTGGATATATTTGCCAAACAATCACAAATGACAAGAAATTACAACTGTTGAAAAAATACATCTGTTGAGCATATTACATACAAAACAAAACAGGACCATGGTCAAACTACTTTTCTTGGCAGGAATTTGGCTGATTTGGGTCTTGTTTGGAGCATGCTCATGACAAATATAGGTTGCAGTACATACAACTACATATACTTTTAGTAAATTTTGATTAAAATAGGTAAAAGAAATAAATTCTTACTTTTGAAGAACATCAACAACAAATTGAGATAAAACTTGAGCCTGTTCACCGGGAGGTCCTGGTCGAAACTGGGAACTACACATTGGTGATAAATCTACATTTGGTACTGAAAAGGCAAAATATCTCATTTTAAAAATTAGGTTGTTATATCTGAAGAAGTTTATTTTTAAAGGGGAATAGTCAGAATATTCAGTCTTAAAATTATGTATACAAGTAGTGCTGCGTATTGCCAATCATGCCACGATACGATACGCATCGCGATACAAAGGTCACGTAAAGGGACAATAATCAAAACTTCATCTTCAAAGTAACGATATCTACTTTAGTAAACCTTTATTAATGTCATATTTGGTATTTTAGCTGTAAGGAATGATCCATATCCATGTCTTATAAATATTTCCTAACAATTTCAGTCAAGTAAGACAAAAAAATTAAAAACATTATTACCTACAAAACCTTTCTTTGGATATTCTGCTTTTGGATTAGCAAGTTCCTATAATTTCATAAAAAAAATTTAAGTGATTAGTGCTTGTTTGTAAAAATTCAAGTTGCTACAGTGGAATTACAGAAAAAGAGCCATATTTTCACTGAATTAAAGGGGTTTCAAAGAGGTTTCTTCTCTTTCTAGTTATGTTATAAAATGCTTAAGTGTAATTGCAAGAACCCACAAATGGTTGATTAAAATGGTAGGATTTGATGCAATAATTTAATAAACATACATTTTTTTTTTTAGAAAATATCTAAGACTTAAAAACAAAAACTCTAAATGAATAAAGCAATGTCAGAGTTAATTTTTTATCGGGATCTGGGGCGTTATTCTCGAAGACTTAACTTACAATGATTTTAGTGTTCCTGTCATCTGATTGGTAAATCACTAAAATTGATTTTAAATTTGACTTTATTATCCAATCAGATAACTGTATTTATTCTGGATTTTATCTTAGGTAAGTTTTCAAGAATAAGGCCCCTGTTAATTAAAATTGAGACAAATTTAGTATTAATACTCACAGCTTTGATACCACATATTACAGTTGTGTTTCCTAATTTGACTAATGCTGAACCTTCGGCTGTGGTTATACACCCTGCAATGTAAAATAAAAACTAAAAAAACTAAATAATTTGAGTTTACTGGAAAATGCAACACTGTATACAGATATACAAAGAATTTTACATAGGTTAAAGGGATATGTTCATTAACTGTTTGAACAATCTATCTGTTATCTGTTATCACATCAAGTTTCCTCAAATCAGTAGAAATCTGTTCTAGCCTTTATTGTGCTTACAAAGAAAGTTTGACACGTTTAGTCAAGGGCAATAACTTGAAAACCTCCAATAGAAAATGTGTAACTGTATAATAAAAACTTGGCCCGGAGATCTGTAGCTCAGGCCTTCTCAAATGGCAGCCTGCTGACCAAATATGGCCTACGATTCCCTTGAGAATGGCCCCCCAAAAATGACCCCTTCCGCTAAAATGCTCTGTTGTACTGCTAGCTGAGCTCTATTTGGCCCTTGTATTTTTTTTATAAAATGCATTTGGCCCTTTACAAAAATGGTTTATGGGTGATGGCAATATATGACCACATTTCCTTTAAAAATGTGAATTTGTGATATAATTGTATGGTTAATTGATATTTTACCTATATTTATAACAGTCGATCTATATTCTCCTAATTCTCTTCCATCTGGACGAACTTCTTTTTCCTACAAATACCAATTCATATACATGTAAATCCTTAAAGCTAGGCCTAATTATCATTGGGCTGTAGGCAGGTAAGTTTGCCTCAACTTGGTTGGGTTATAGTCAACCTCAGGGGTTATAGTCAATTATGCCCATATCCAAAATGGCCCCTGAAAAAAGGTCAAAATGGTCCGTAGAAAAGGTCAAAATGGCCCTTTAAAAAAGTCAAAATGTTCCTAAAATATTTTTTATATTTCATTCATTATTAGAAATTTAACAATATATCTACCGGTATTAAAAAGAAAAGAACTAGGGGCCATTTTGGATAGGGGTCCAATTGAATATAACCCCTCAGTATCTCGGTTAACACCATTGTGGGGAAAATGGGATGAACCTGAGACAGCAGGGGGAGACTTGATCGGTAAATTATGACTGCCGTGGATACTGGCCAGTATTTATAAAAAGACTGGAAGCAAATTTTGTCATGTCTTTTGTTGGGGTGTTGTTTTGAGAAAAATAAATTGGGGGTCAGTGAAAAAATGTTTAGGAGAATTTGACCAGTTTTAACCCACAACAAAATACTTACAAGAAACTTCCTGTAGTATTCTTTAGGCTGGTATGTTCTAGAAAAAAAATAACAACTATTTTATTTAGCAAAGGTTACCGGTATTCAAATTTATTATGAGATAGACCCACTTTTGGCCACTGCATTAGGCTTACTACGGTATCTTAAAAAAACGTACAGTCTACTCACTGAGGATTTTGAGTTTGGGAATCACATTTTGTCTCTTATTTTTGTATGAATAGAAATATTAACCTCAAAATAGTTCTCAGAGTCTAAGATTGTCTTTGGTAAAAATTAACAATGCAACAAATTATAGTACATCGATGGGCGTATACTTAGTAGATTATAGACACCTATTGATAGCACACGGCCAATATTTCTTATATTATGCATTGCAAGCAACCCCTTCAACCGATTTCTGCAGTAATTATCAATATGAATTCGGCATAGGAGACATTCTGACATGAGAGTATTATAAATTCATCAGAGAAACGAAGATCTACATAAAAATAAAAACACGTTGTTTTGTTTACTTCAAGTCATCCGCCATTTTTAATTTTTTATCTGAATGTAACACACCGACCTCGCCGACTAGTCCGCCTAAACCTTGCACTGCAAATCGTGAAATGAGTTTTACATCATGCTTTTCTACACTTTTGAGGCTAACGAGGATGGACAAGCTTATAGGCCATTACTTAAAGAAAATGTAGGCATTCACTGTAACATTGGGTTTTTATGGACAACTTGAACTAGGGCATTATGCCTTCAAGGACACTTACTCATACTAAATAATATATTGATTTTGCTGACTTTCATAGATAGGGCACTTCTTGAATAATTGTGCCTTCTGGAATGTTTTACGGCGTACGGGCTGCAGGGGGGGGGGGCATTTTCACAAAGGAAATTAAAAAAAATAAAATCGTTCAGAAACGATGTGATCAGGCAGATGGCGAGAAGTTTTTGGAATTAGGGGTTGGGGTGGGGGTCGACTTGTCGGGCATATACAGTATATTTCGTTGTCGGGCATATATATTTTGTTGTCAGGCATATATATATCGTGTGTCTCAAAAAATAAAAGGTCCCCCGAGTTTGACGGTAAGTATCTCAGCTGTTGGTGAAACAATATCTTTAAAAATTCTCACAGATTGACTTCAACATGTCCTTGTCAGACCCTCAATATGAGATAGATATAAACCTAACAATATGAATTTTGAAAGAGATTGGTTTATAAGCAGCTGAGATACTTCCCATCAAACTTGGGGACGTTTCCTGATGATTAAATTTCTTGTCATTGATTAGCCATATCCTATTACAACTTGTTTGACTGGATGTGAGCAAGTTGGCCATAGTACGGGCACGGGGTAATGCAAATAGATGAAATAAAAATAGCACTGAACAATTGCAATACTATTTTATTATAGAAATATTTATTTAAAAAATTTCACTCTAACAAGATTTCACTCTAACAAGACTTCACTCTAACAAGACTTCACTCTAACAAGACTTCCTCCAACACTTTAATTCTGTACATTCTGAAATAAAAAACATTCAACATGAACTGAACATCTCATTTTGTTATCAATTTTATTCTTTTTAAAGGAATACTACAACTACAAAAGCCCTTTAAGAGTTATTTCATGAAGCTAAATTTCTTAATTTGATGTAAAGTTTATTTGTCAAATTTAAAGAAATAGAATAAATATTACTATTAATTACTAACAATGTCTTAAAAATAAAAACAACTATTAATGCTTTGACAGACTTGGATATTTGCTTTTTGTTATTTTTTGTCACTTGTCACATGTTTTTTTTTTATTTAACTGCAGTTTTATCAAGTGCCCAGTTTTAATTTCTAAAAGTGATTATCTACTACACATAGAGGAATGTGGGAATATAAAAATATATTTACTTGGCCAGTTTTAGTCCACCTTTCTCTAATATAACTTGTTTACAGGCTTTATCATTTTCAGTTAATGTTAATAATAACTGAACAATAACATCAGATAAATCTTCCCTTTTACCTAAATAACAGATTCAGATAAACAATTTCAGTATAACTAATTTATCATTTTCAGTTAATGTTAACAATAACTGTACAATAACATCAGATAAATCTTCCCTTTTACCTAAATAACAGATTCAGATAAACAATTTCAGTATAACTAATTTATCATTTTCAGTTAATGTTAATAATAACTGAACAATAACATCAGATAAATCTTCCCTTTTACCTAAATAACAGAATCAGATAAACAATTTCAGTATAACTAATTTATCATTTTCAGTTAATGTTAACAATAACTGTACAATAACATCAGATAAATCTTCCCTTTTACCTAAATAACAGAATCAGATAAACAATTTCAGTATAACTAATTTATCATTTTCAGTTAATGTTAACAATAACTGTACAATAACATCAGATAAATCCTCCCTTTTACCTAAATAACAGAATCAGATAAACAATTTCAGTATAACTAATTTATCATTTTCAGTTAATGTTAACAATAACTGTACAATAACATCAGATAAATCCTCCCTTTTACCTAAATAACAGAATCAGATAAACAATTTCAGTATAACTAATTTATCATTTTCAGTTAATGTTAACAATAACTGTACAATAACATCAGATAAATCTTCCCTTTTACCTAAATAACAGATATACAATTTCAGTATAACTAATTTATCATTTTCAGTTAATGTTAACAATAACTGAACAATAACATCAGATAAATCTTCCCTTTTACCTAAATAACAGAATCAGATAAACAATTTCAGTATAACTAATTTATCATTTTCAGTTAATGTTAACAATAACTGTACAATAACATCAGATAAATCTTCCCTTTTACCTAAATAACAGATATACAATTTCAGTATAACTAATTTATCATTTTCAGTTAATGTTAACAATAACTGTAGAATAACATCAGATAAATCTTCCCTTTTACCTAAACAACAGATTTCAATTTATCAGTAAGTGTTTCTTGTTAATGAAATGAAATGAATGGATTTTTACGTCCTACTTTTCTGCACCTAAATGGGCTAACTGAGGACGGGCAAACGCCATGCAGTGTGCAATGAGGGAGCAATTTGGCCAGGACATCAGCATTAGCCTGCTCTTATTTTCGATTTCCAACTGTCGAGGGATCTTTAACGTGCACAGCCAATAGCACACAGGACCTCGGTTTATTGTCCCATCTGAACGACTAGACGCTTTTTCCATGTCAGCCCCTCCGACCTGCATCACTGACAGGGGGAAACCCGGTTGAAAAATCTGAAAAGTGTTTCTTGTTAAGATGGGTTACTTTATCTTTAGAGCCAAATTAATGAAATAAACTATCTTAAAAATTGAGTCACTAATAAATATTCATGTATTCTCATGCATATAATCATAATCTTATTACATATCATTAAGAGTTTTAACCAATGAGCTTTAACATGCATGTAAACACTACTTTTCAGAAAAAAGCGTAGTAGCTTTAAAACTTTGAATATACAAAATTGGCTGATTACATTTCATTATAATAAACGTCATACAACGTTACGTTTTAAGAAATGTTGCTGGGAGTTCAGGTTATATGACGTTTTAGCCAAAGTAACGTCAGGGTTCAAAGGGTTAAAGCAGAAAATCGGGCCAAAACAAGGGCATAACACTAACATCATGACAGCGCTAAAGTTTAGAAATAAAAAATAAAAATATTATATGAAATAGAAAATATAGAAACCAACCTTTAACTTCAAGTAACATTTTAACAATTGAGACCAACCAGCCTGATTTTAATATTATAGATGGTATGGAAGGGTAAATTTTAATACATGGAACTAAAGCTGAAAATAAAATACACAACATATTATATTAGCTATATTTTAATATAATAGATGGAATTGAAGGGTAAATTTTAATACATGGAACTAAGGCTGAAAATAAAATATAAAACACATTATATTAGCTATATTTTAATATAATAGATGGAATTGAAGGGTAGATTTTAATACATGGAACTAAGGCTGAAAATAAAATATAAAACACATTATATTAGCTATATTTTAATATAATAGATGGAATTGAAGGGTAAATTTTAATACATGGAACTAAGGCTGAAAATAAAATATAAAACACATTATATTAGCTATATTTTAATATAATAGATGGAATTGAAGGGTAAATTTTAATACATGGAACTAAGGCTGAAAATAAAATATAAAACACATTATATTAGCTATATTTTAATATAATAGATGGAATTGAAGGGTAAATTTTAATACATGGAACTAAGGCTGAAAATAAAATATAAAACACATTATATTAGCTATATTTTAATATAATAGATGGAATTGAAGGGTAGATTTTAATACATGGAACTAAGGCTGAAAATAAAATATAAAACACATTATATTAGCTATATTTTAATATAATAGATGGAATTGAAGGGTAAATTTTAATACATGGAACTAAGGCTGAAAATAAAATATAAAACACATTATATTAGCTATATTTTAATATAATAGATGGAATTGAAGGGTAAATTTTAATACATGGAACTAAGGCTGAAAATAAAATATAAAACACATTATATTAGCTATATTTTAATATAATAGATGGAATTGAAGGGTAGATTTTAATACATGGAACTAAGGCTGAAAATAAAATATAAAACACATTATATTAGCTATATTTTAATATAATAGATGGAATTGAAGGGTAAATTTTAATACATGGAACTAAGGCTGAAAATAAAATATAAAACACATTATATTAGCTATATTTTAATATAATAGATGGAATTGAAGGGTAAATTTTAATACATGGAACTAAGGCTGAAAATAAAATATAAAACACATTATATTAGCTATATACACCCTCTAAACGTGAAGTTGAGAAACACAATTGCAGAGGGACATAAGTTTCTATTAATTTAATAACATGTATATTGAACTAACACAAAAAAAGCTAAATATATTCTTTAAGACTTGACTTTCTGAATTGAGTGTCGGACCAATCTCCCTCAAAATTTTAGTCTTTAAATCCGGGTGTATCCATAATTATCAGTATTTGAAAGTCATAAATACGACTTGTCTTTTAGTAAGACTATATGCCTTATATCATAGAAAACACACATACATAAAATGAAAGATAAGTGTTTTAGGATATTTTTGAAGGGATATGTGATTTTTGTGCAGTTCTAGTACTTCTGATAAATATTTACATATATTCAAGACTCAAATCGACCATTGATGACCATTGAAAATGCGTACCATACTGTTCCCCAAATTGGACTTAACAAAGTGGACTCAATACATTCAAAAGTCTTACCTTGAGTACCCAGCAACCATAACTCTGACATATCTTTCCAATAAGGGAGATAATCTTCACTGACTTCTATTTTAGGTTTATTACTAGTGTTAACTTTAAAGACGTGACTGAAGAAATTAATACAACATGATAGAAATTTATCTCTTTCTTCTTCTTTATCTGAAAAAAAATGGACCATAATTATTTAAAGGGCCATTCTGTTGTTTTGAATAAAGTTTCCATTATCAAAAATATCGCAAATGCTACCTGAGAGTATTTTTAAAGTATGCTTATTGTATCTCTATACCTTCTTGATCAAACTGAATTTGGTTTTAAAGGGGACCAGTCTTCATTTTTTTTGGTTGATTTGGGTCTTGAATATACTTAAGTACCCTTCAGAAGTACTAGAAATGTACGAAAATTGCATATTTCCTTCAAATATATCTTAAATTAGACATTTCTCCTTCTATTTCTATAGATGACTTTTCTATATATTGCACAGTATCGCTAATGTGTAGTAGGGCATTATAACTTTCAAATGTTAATAATTATGGATGCACATGGATTTGAAGACTCAAATTTCAATGGTGAGTTGTGATAACCAGTACTAAATTGCTGAGCTAAAAAAGTCCCCGTTTCTGAGACTTATCCAAATCGACCCTCGAAAATGAAGCCTGTGCTCCTTTAAAGGGTTAATTACAAACAGGGAGTACTTATTGTTAATTAAGCAATTTGACGTAGTTTTGGTGTTTTGACTATAACTATACTACCAATATATCTTAGTGTTTTAACTATAACTATACTACCTGATTGACAGGGTGTCTGGTGTTGTAACAGCATTAAACCCAATGTAGTAAAATTGGCTGTTAACATTAAATGTTTTTTCTTATATACTGAAAAAAAACAACAAAAAAAACAATAAATTCAACAGGTTTCAATGTCAATGGATTTAGAAAACCAAAAGAAATAGTAGGTTAATGCCACTGTCTTGGTAAAATGTATGGATGGATATACATGCACCTCAGAATTTTTAGAAAGGCAATATCCATGTTTCTAGTTTCAAAAATTCACGAGGACACACCCTAAAATCTTATAATCTGCACAAAAAATCTAGACCCCAGCACCAATTCCTTCTTAGAAACATGGCTGCCCAGTGGCAGAGAGAAATAAAGTGTACTTACTGGTATGTGGTAAAATTGTATATAGAAATTCAAGTAAAGAATGAAAACTGGTATCTTTCTTGACAAGTTTGTATTCCGTGACAGTAATATTTAAAAATACACCACATAAACTACATAAAGTATCCTGCAAAAACAAAATGAGTAAAAAAAAAAAAATTTCTACCTCCAACATAAAAAACATACTAGTATATACAGTCAAACTTGGTCTAGAGGACACCTGGGGCCTTATTCTCGAAAACTTAACTTACAATGATTTTAGTGTTCTAGTCAACTGATTGGTTAATCACTAAATACGATTTAAGATTAAGTTCTATTATCCAACCAGATTACTGTATTTCTTAAAATTCTGATTTTATCTAAATTAAGTTTTCGAGAATAAGGACCCTGTATTCAGCAACAACCTTTATTAAACGGCCACCAAAATTACCGTACATCCCATGTAATTTTCAACCAAATTTACCTCTATTCAACACCAATCTCTCAACGTCAATATGATGCCAATAATATAATCAAAATAAACAAAGTGCATCTATTTACAAAACAAATCAAAGGGTAAGGAAATATACCATGCAATGTACAATGAAGAAAATTTTGTTAGGGCCACAGCAAAATACTTCTCTTTTGTTATTTAAAAGGGATTTTAACATTTTTAACCTGTTGCCTTTGTAAAATTCCTCTTGTTTGGATTGGACAATAAACCGAGACCATGTGTGCTATATACTGTGACTGTTAAAAATCCCTCAAATGAACTCTAAAATAAGAGCAAGCTAATGCCGCTGTCATGGCAAAATTTCCCTCATTGTACACTGCATGATGTAAGCCCATTTCCATTAGCCTGAGAGGTGATTAAAATAGGACAGAAAACTCAATTTCAATTCCCTGCTCTTTAAATCGAAAAAGTTTCAGAAATCTTCATACCTTAACCTCTTCTTCATTTTCATCATGTAAAAACAGTCGCCATTTTGTTTTGAAATATTGTAATAAGATATCTTGAATGTTATTTTCAATCAAAATATATCGTGATTCGTCTTCTGCTGACAAGTGACATAACCCAGGCAACAAAAACCTCAAAATGTCCACATTAATGTCTTTTTCAACTTTTGGTACATCGTCAGAAAACCGGACACTTTTAGACTCTTCAATTACAGAGCATTTTGAGTCACTTGAATGTTCAGTTTCTTTTGAGATATTTGATTGGTCAGTTTCCTTTGATTCAGTCACTGTTTCAGATTGGTTATCACTGCTTTCTATGGCTTTCATTGATTGGTTGTCAGAAATATCACATTCTTGTAGTTGCTGTTCAAGATCTTGAGGAATTTCAGGCAGATTATCAGCAAGTTTGGGATCAAATGAGATTTTTCTAAAAAAAAAAAAAAAAATTTGTATTGAATTGTTAAACAAACTTGATATAAGCATTTGATTCAATATCACAATTAGCTTGTACTTTCATATCTCTCTATTAAAAAATTTCCTGGTTCTATATAGGAGGCAGACAGCAAGATATGAGCTATAAAGAATTGTGTGGCCTGTAGAGTGAGCATGGATCATCACCAAATTCATTAGTGCACATCTTCATAATGATAATCCTTAAGCGACATTTAGGGGTAGACACCACATTAAATAACAAAACACAATTTTATGGTATACTACTCCTGAGTTTTATTGAACACAACCCAAAATTGTGTTGCGTTATTTAATCATAATGATATTGACACATATACAGAATGTAAAAGAATCTTTAAAGAATTGTAGACTAGAGAGAGTAAGCAGAAGGTAAATGTGAATGGATGGACCGACAGGGGCAATAACAGAAGTGCGGGCGTATAAAAAACAAAAACCGATAAAAACTTATAGAACAGCTTGGTATAATATTTATACTTACACTAATTGTATAAGAAATGGAAGTAATTTATATATAATATGTTTTAAAGTTGAAGTTTCTTCTGCTAACCAGGCACCCAGAACTCTAACAGTAGCTGTTACTGATGGATCCAACCACTGAAATATAAATAATATATCTTTAACCTAACCCTAACCCCTGCTAACCAGGCCCCTAGAACTCTAACAGTAGCTGTTACAGATGGATCTAACCACTGCAATGTAAATATCTTTATTTTTTATAATACTTATGGGGGAAATTTTGCCAGTGCAGAAACATTAGCGCACTATTTCATTATTTCAAATTTTCAATTTCAAGTTGATCTCAAAGCACATGAAGTCTTCTCCTGATGACTATATATTCCTATTGATCAAATTTGAAAATTTAGATTTTTTGTTCATTCTTAAAGGTTGTATTATTTTAACATTGCAAATTAATCAAGCATTTCATTAGCTAATATTAAATGAACCAGAACAACATAAGAATTACGTTAGATCACAGATGCCAAGTGGTGTCTCTCACAGAAATAAACATGAAACAATTCATCAAGATTTTTATATAAATGTGATGATTTACCTTTTTATTTCGTTGAGTAGAGACCTCATCTAGAAAAAACAATACTGCATTAAACGCCCCTTTCATAGAGGCGTGTAATTGTAATATTTGTTTTTGTTCTAATCCCATTGGTTCCCCTGCTACCATGTGATTTATAATGTTTTCTATTATTATGTAACATGAACATAACATACATGTCTTGTCTTTCAACTGAAAAATAATATTTGATCATTATATCATTGTCACCTGTAATAGTTGTTGACAAAGAGTGTAAATGGTGGACTACATTACAAGTAATATGCTGTTATTAAGGTATGTTCATTACTTGATCAGTTAATATACTGTGTGGAAAGCAATCTTTGACCAAATATCAAAAACAAACTCTGGTCACAGTACAGTACATGAGTGAAACATCTAGGTTCTGAACAAATCATAGTCCAGAACAGCCCAATCTAATTAAAATTAGATTACATTTCGTTTCTGTTATGTCGACTCCATGTAATCTAACCACTTATATAAGGCGAGCATCTTCTAATGACGAACATTTCCGCCAATCAAAAACTACTTTCAAGATCGCGGGTGTATGTATTGATGTGCATTGCGGGAAGACGAAACAGAAAGTAAAGCGACCAGAGTTGGCTGATTTAAATCACATGATTTTTTTTAAAAAATCACTGACTAGAATACATGTTGATTAATCATTGAAAGTTGATAATAAATTTCTCACCTCCTGCCATGTTGAATTTTCTAGAATCATTCGAACTTCTATACAGATTAGATGTATGATAATCAAGACTACTTTACTGTCAGAAGTAAAGGGAGGTAATAAACAGGATAACGTAAATTTATTGACTAATTCTGATATCAACTGAAGTAAACATTGCCTTTGTTCTACACCTGCAATAACAAAAATTAATGAATTGAAATGAGTTTTACGTCATACTTTTCTGAACGTAACAAGTTAATCAGGACTGGCAAACGCCATGCAGTGTACAATGAGGGAGATTTTTCCATTTCATTTCAGTCCCATGCAAAACAACTGCAGTTTACAGTGGCAAGATCAGCATTTTCAAGAATATATATAATAAGCCTCGTTTTGTATAAAACATAATCTCAATGAAAGACAAGTCGTATTTTTGACTTTCAAACCTTAATAGTTATGGATACACAGAGATTTGAAAGCTAAAATTTCGAGGGAGAGTTGTGAACATTATTATGGATTAGATTAGCAAAAATACTCCAGGTTCTGAGACTAAAATATTATTGGTCAAACGGTTAGTGAACATATTCCTTTAAACTTCAAGTTTCAGTCTATACCCAACCATTATATCTTACCTAATTTGTTCTTGATATCTGTAGATAATGCTGATATTATATCTTACCTAATTTGTTTTTGATATCTATAGATAATGCTGATATTATATCTTACCTAATTTGTTCTTGATATCTGTAGATAATGCTGATATTAAATCTTACCTAATTTGTTCTTGATATCGGTAGATAATGCTGATATTATATCTTACCTAATTTGTTCTTGATATCAGTAGATAATGCTGATATTAAATCTTACCTAATTTGTTTTTGATATCTGTAGATAATGCTGATATTATATCTTACCTAATTTGTTCTTGATATCTGTAGATAATGCTGATATTATATCTTACCTAATTTGTTCTTGATATCTATAGATAATGCTGATATTATATCTTACCTAATTTATTCTTGATATCTATAGATAATGCTGATATTATATCTTACCTAATTTATTCTTGATATCTATAGATAATGCTGATATTATATCTTACCTAATTTGTTCTTGATATCTGTAGATAATGCTGATATTATATCTTACCTAATTTGTTCCTGATATCTATAGATAATGCTGATATTAAATCTTACCTTATTTGTTCTTGATATCTATAGATAATGCTGATATTAAATCTTACCTAATTTGTTCTTGATATCGGTAGATAATGCTGATATTATATCTTACCTAATTTGTTCTTGATATCTGTAGATAATGCTGTTATTAAATCTTACCTAATTTGTTTTTGATATCTGTAGATAATGCTGATATTATATCTTACCTAATTTGTTTTTGATATCGGTAGATAATGCTGATATTATATCTTACCTAATTTGTTCTTGATATCTGTAGATAATGCTGATATTATATCTTACCTAATTTGTTCTTGATATCTGTAGATAATGCTGATATTATATCTTACCTAATTTGTTTTTGATATCTATAGATAATGCTGATATTAAATCTTACCTAATTTGTTTTTGATATCTGTAGATAATGCTGATATTATATCTTACCTAATTTGTTTTTGATATCTGTAGATAATGCTGATATTATATCTTACCTAATTTGTTCTTGATATCGGTAGATAATGCTGATATTAAATCTTACCTAATTTGTTCCTGATATCTATAGATAATGCTGATATTGTATCTTACCTAATTTGTTCTTGATATCTGTAGATAATGCTGATATTAAATCTTACCTAATTTGTTCTTGATATCTGTAGATAATGCTGATATTATATCTTACCTAATTTGTTCTTGATATCTGTAGATAATGCTGATATTAAATCTTACCTAATTTGTTCTTGATATCTGTAGATAATGCTGATATTAAATCTTACCTAATTTGTTCTTGATATCTGTAGATAATGCTGATATTATATCTTACCTAATTTGTTCTTGATATCTGTAGATAATGCTGATATTAAATCTTACCTAATTTGTTCTTGATATCTGTAGATAATGCTGATATTAAATCTTACCTAATTTGTTCTTGATATCTGTAGATAATGCTGATATTATATCTTACCTAATTTGTTCTTGATATCGGTAGATAATGCTGATATTAAATCTGTTAACCACGGTTTATCTTTGGTATTATCAACTCGTTCCTACAAGCATTATCAATGAAAATTAGACAAACATAATAATACAAACATGATAACAAACAAAACAGACTCTCATTTACAGTCTAATTAAAATGAGACCTAAATTTCATTTCAGTTTTCAATTTAACAGTATTGCCTTATGAACGTGGTCAGACACTAATGTAGTTGCTAAAAAAACAGAATTAAAAAAAAAATTAAAATGAAATTGGGTTTATTTTAATTAGACTCATATATATCTATTATTTATTAAGGCATTTTTAAAATGTCAGTTAAATGGTATATTTTTTCAAAACAAAGTTACCTTTTCTAGAGTTGGAACAAAACTTGCCAAATTCTTACAAACATCAAACTTCGTATGGTCCTAAAATATACAAGGTGACAATAGAAAACACATTTATACAGAAATTGAAAGATGAAAGCTAAGGTATAGGTATAATTGAAGCGATTGTGTGATTTTTTAGACAGTTCTAGTAAATGTGAAGACTATTTACATAAATTCAAGGCACAAATTGGTGTTTGCAGAACAATCCCCTTTAAGTTTTTCCATATTTTATATAAATTCATCATCTTTATCAATATAAACCAGGGCTTGCCAGGCAAGGTCCGACGGACGGACGGACAGGGGTGCTGACAATATACGTCCTCATAGAGAGATGAGGGCATATAAAAATTAATGAGGTTTACCTTTTTGACAATAAACTGAGATGAAAGAAAACTTATAAGTTTATTACAAGCTGATTTTTGTTTATTCCACATTTCGTTACCATGACAACTAGCTAAGATGAGAAGTATTTCTAGGGCTTGTTTGTTTTCCTCTATCTGATCTACTACCACCTCTACTAAACACAATACAGTGTTATTCTGTATGAGATATAATTGACCTTGGTGACAACAAACTAGACCATACAGACATTGGTAACAATCTTTCAATATATCTGTATCTACATCATTTTCTTCATTTCTGAAACACAAAAGAGAATTTTTGGAATGGAAATTGGAATAGTGCAAATTGAATCTATTTACAATCCCTTTAAGTTTTGGTTGCAAAAATGTCTAATGAAAAACAGCATTATTTTGCTCAACTGGTAGACACTGGTTAGTTTTGTACCAGACCCTTTAATATTTCCCTCCTTTTCAGGGCTAATTTGATTGATATATCTATTCTTAGAGAACTTAAATGGTATTTTTTTTTTAAACCTTTTAGGGAATCAATGTGCACCCTGCCACATAAGAATGAACAGGTACACTTTACCATTTGTCAACACATAAAAACTGCATTACTGATAGAAGAAAGCAAAAACATTTTCCATAATGATATATAAAACCTAGGATAAATTTATATGGCCAACTACTCACCTAGGTGGTGATATGATTATTTCATTAAGAGCCAACACTTGACTCTTCATTTCTGGTAGAGAAGCCTAAAAATAATAAAAAAAAAAATTTTTTTATTAATAGACCTAAATTGTTGATTTTTTTCATTTGATATCCCATATTTCCTATTTCAAAATCCTTGTTTCACAGTTTTTTCACAAACATATACTCTTCATTTTTTCCACAAAAAACATTAATTCTTTAAAAGCTTACAAACATTATTTGAAAAAAAAAAGTCTCAAATATTTGGAAAAATCTACTTACAACAAGAGGATCTGTACATATAGAAGATAAAATACTAATGGCTAATGACTTATACATATTAGGTGGACAACCTTCTGGTACATTACTAGATCTTATCAATCGAGTTAAAAACTTTAATCCTATAGCATCAGCTAGTTCTTGTTTCATACTGGAATCACAGTTCTCAGCCTTTATAACTTTTGTAACCTGAAATACATAATTTATTAGTATACTTATCAGTTAGATAGAATTTAAGTCAACATGAAATGAATAATTTACAGAGTTATAAAAATTAATGTTGGTCATCATGATCTTGTGACCCTCTGACGTCAAATTTTTGAATGCGCACGCAATTTGACATGGCGATGGAGAGCTTGAATTTCTTGAACAAATGGTTGTTGGAACCGTAGCCGTGATATGGATGGCGTAGGGGGATAATGATGGTATGAATGAACTACAAAATCATCCATCTTTCCAAATATATCGAAGTTTTGTGGAATTGAGGTAAATAAACACTTTTAAAACCCCCGCACCTGCGGAGATGCGGAAAATCACAAGTTTTTGGGGCCTAGTTTCGTCCAAATAGCTATCAGAGGCTGGGGAAAGAGTGAGCAAGGTTCAGACTAGTCCGACATGTGTGTGGAGTTTCAACCATCAAGGTACTGAAAAATCAAATAAACTTTCTATTGGGGGTTGAGTAATGCATTACAATAAGTCTGTATTTTTGTAAATTTGGCTGGCTTACAGTGGTTTCCCCCCTTTTCAAACTCCACCCTGTCTTTTTCCCCCATTTTCCTGTTCAACCCTGGTGGTCTCAACCCCAGTGATTTCATCCCTATATATTATATTGTAGTATCATAGAACACAGTTCTATGGTAGTATCTTTGGAGTGTAATTGATAAGAAAGAATATGCTTGTTAATAATATATTTTATTCAGGAAAAATTTAAAACAATTTTTAAACCAATAATAACATTTTGATTTCATAGCGCATTTATCAGATTCATATTAAGCTCATTTTTCTGTAACAAAAGATTTTAATTCTTTCAATTGATAATTTTAAAACAAAGTGATCCATTAATTAAGCTGATAAAAAGGTGTCTAATTGAAATCAATCAAGATTAAGATGTGTATTTACCCCCTACAAAGTCTTTTGTTGTTCTTCTTGACATGATCACAAAGCCTAGTGGAACCTGAGTTGATTCATAATGTTTGTTTACAGTTAATTATAATTCAATATATACATTTTGTATTTAAATATGTAATTCTTTTACATTTTTTTGCTTTTTTAAATGTTCTCTCATATACCTGTGTTACAATTCCTTGACACCATTTGTCACATATATTGCAAGTTATGGAATGCTGTCTTGGTCTTACAACAGCATTGCATCCTAAGCATAAATCACTCATTTTTTTTTTTTTGCCATGTTCTAGAATTCAAAATATAATGGTTTGAGCATGTACTTCTGGCATATTTATATACTATAATAATGCTTCCAAATAGATTACTTCAATGACTTCTGGATTCATTCCTTTTCTTTTGTTTATACTAATGAAACCATAACAATAATTGATTAGATTAGTAGGTTCTTAATTAGTGTTTGATGATGAGATTAATTAGGGGAGGAAACCACTTGGGATTTGGGTGGAAATAACTAGGATTAAAAAGGGGTGGAAATTGGGGGGTTGAAAACACCAGGGTTGAGTTTGAAAAGGGGGGAAACCACTACATCCCATTTGGCTTAGCTCTCCATGGAATTTCACATAAATAGCACCAACTCGGGAAAGGTTAAAAACAATTGAGAAACAAACCATCATTATTCCAGCAAATATTTCATTATCTGATGTCGCTTTCTTCAACATTCTTAAACAGGTTTCGACATTTTGATCCGCCATGGTGTGTTTTCGTAATAGATCTAAATACCTGGACTCAAATTACTTCGTTATCTTGTAATACGAAGAGATTGGCCATGCATCAACTTTCGTTTTGTTTCCGTATTTTGAAACAGGAAGTACTCGCTACATTAATAAGTAGTATCAGACGCGCGAAATAATATATTATCTCCCTTTAATGCGTTTAATAAAGACTACAGACCACCAATAAAAAAGGAATAAACTTAGTACCGGTACCATCTTTTTGTTCGACAAATTCTATCCTTTTTCCCAGTAAAAACAGCAACCAAATTTTTAATGTTACAAGCGATTTTGGTAAACCCATTTAGAGCCTTATATATTATTCAGATTTGGATTAAAAAAACAATGGTGATCGAAGCAAGAAAACAATTTTGATTAAATCCCTTTAAGTCATTGGCAATCTTATGGACTGTTTATGGACATGGTCTTGGTTTAACATTAGCATTAAGATTTTAGGCTCTAAAAGGTCATTTAACACAATATATTATCCGAACAATTTAAAAAAAAAGAAAAAATAGAGATAAAAACATTTTATTCAGAGAAATATTATATTCATAAATAACAACTTATATGTGCATAAATAAACATAGAAAATAGAATCAACAAATAATTTCATTATAATTTCTAAATCAGCAGTATTCTAAAATATATTTAAAAAAAACATTAAATTCAGTGAATTAAAAAATTTCAAAATTACAAAAAAAAATCACAATTTTCATAAAAATCACAATATCTAATATTAATTTCAAAAGATCAAAAAGCATGATTAGGTATTTTATGTGAAAATATTTCCTAATATTTCTTGAACCAGCACATATATAATTCTCCATTTCAGCTACCTGTATCACTTTTCAGATTAGAATTCTCCTAAACATTCAACATCACTCCAAGCCATTTTAAAAACAGGACACATGATGCATAAATATCAATAATTTTTACATGCTGGGTGTTTTATTTTAAAAAGCTGAGCTATAATAGCTGGTTAAGCAAAATATTAAGACAAAAATATACCTTAAAGGGGACCAGTCTTCATTTTTATTGGTTGATTTGGGCCTTTGTTATATGTAAATAGTCTTCAGAGTACTCAAGCTATAAGAAAATCGCAAAATACCTTCAAATTTATCTCAAACTAAAAAAATCACGTTTATTTATTTTTTTTCATTGCTGTACGCGGCTGGTCTCCAGCCTGTGTGAAAATTGTGTGTCTTGTTGACCAAGTCTACAATTCAAAATACGGTATGCTTGTGTGGGCCTGTGCAGTAGTCTGGATGACCTGACCCGCGCTGTTGCACCACGGGAATAACTTATTTGTTATTAAGATGGCGGGACGCTCAATGTGTAGTAGGGCATTGGGACTTTCAAACACGGATAATTAAGGATACACATGGATTTGAAGGCTCAAATTTCAACGGTAAGCTCTGTAGACTATTTCTAATTAGCTAAGCTAAAGATTTCACATCTTTGTGACCGTAGGATGATTGTCCGAAACAAATACCGCACGTAGCTCTTTAAACTTGGCAAAATAAAATATATATAAATACTAAATATCATAATTTCTGGACGGACTTATAGCTAAAAATCTCTAAAAATATAATAATATCTAAAACAAGAACCAATTCAAACCTCTTGGTGGATATAAAACTGATAGACTTTCATGAATGACATAAAACTTTAAAAAATTTGAAAAAAGCTCATTTCATTAATAATTAAATGATAGCTAGCTTTATAACATTATGAGGATATAATCTGGGGCATTCGGCTCAACCTTCGTCATTGTTCGAGACTATATAATGACTCGGCCATGATAGGCGGCCATCTTGCCCGGTATATGGGCAGGAAAAGACAACTCTTGTTTCAAGGTTGATTTTGATTGGCTGTTTTTACCGCATAAGAAGACATACTCTCTGAACTTTAACTTCTTGTCAAATAGAGGCTTCTGGTTTCCTGGTACCTTACCAGTCATGTTTTAAATCAATAAATTTACTGATGGTCTATGTTAAAACTTAATCAACATTATATAAGAAATTGTACATTATTTGCATTGATATAAGCTTATATAAGAATACACATTCACTAATTCTAATATATATATAGGTTCTATTTTAATATTTCTATATATATATAAAGAGGCACCATGTTACAGAGGCATTATCATTAAGTTAGCTAGTGAATTATACCCTCAGAATAGTTCGATTTATCATCAACATAATAACACGCCCTCAACATTAGCAATATGAACCAAAAACAAAAAAAAAACTTTTATAAAACAAGCTCAAAACTTTAGCAATATGAACCGAAAACAAGCTCAAAACTTTAGCAACATGAATGATTTACAAAATTACTGACTTTCAAATCATGTTCAAGAATAAATTAAATTTGAATGTAGATATCAACCTATCAACCAAATTTGGCTCAAGTATAAAATCAAATAAATTTTGGTACATGAATTTAGTTCAGATACAAATTTTCTGTCATGATCCTTTTTAAATAATAGAAAAATATAGAAACTTCTGTACAGACTTTTAGGATTGCGTAGAATCATTATGACAAAAGTACATTATCAAAAATTAGTGAAAATTGACCATGATTAAGCCTTAGCTGTATATAGACACATTTTTCACTAAGGCATAAGCTTTTCCAAAGCTACCATTAATACTTTATGAAATGCTGTAATAAGAATTCTGATTGGTGCAAAAACTACTATAGAGGATAGTCCATCACTAGATTACATGTATTTTGATTGGTTGATACGTGATAGTCGGTGTGTCTTCAGACAGAATCTAAACTAGGTAACGTTTTCACTCCCGCAGTCTTTCTGATTGGTCCTTTCTTCGGGTCTAATATTCGCTGATCATCTGGAATATTTCTGGAAATACAAATAGAGAGATTTGATTGGCTAATAATAAAATTAAGTTCTTATCCTATCAACCAATCAGACAATAGTATCAATTTCATAGGAATGACACCTAAAAGTCGCTAAGACAAATCATAAGAAAATGTTCATGCTAAAGACTAGTAACTAGAGCCAAGTATTGATCTACTCAGGGCCTGGGTTTTCAACCAGTTTTTTCAATTGTCACCCTTTACATGTGAGGAACTTACCATGTCTCACGAACAGAAATTGTCCATGGAAGTCATTGAAAACATTTCTGAGCCTGACTCCAAGATAAAGATTTATTTCAGGCAGTGGACACTGGATGCATATTCATTCTGATCAGACCTGTAGCTCAGTTTTAGTCCCCAAGAAAATATCCCAGTCTGGGAAATGTCTCTCAAGTTGAAAACCCAGGGGATTAAATCTGTAAAACAGCAACGTAAAAACTTGACAACTCACCCCCCATTATCTACTCTAGGTGTTCTATATGTAGCATCACCAGCAGCCGCTCTCTGTTTCTGTACTTGATATATATTACCTTTAGTTGACTGTATTTCTATTACATATTGTTTACGTTCGTCGTTAGCTCGGTGATATGCCTGAAATATTCAACACAGATACTTTAACATTGTCTTAATATTTTTAATTTACCCTTGATAGAACCTATTCCATATTGAGGTTCATAACCAAAACAAAGAAAAGCAACGTCTTAAATTGTCAATGTAGCAAAATCACTACCTTGAGGTCTTTAACCCATCCTGAAAGAACTAATACCTTACCTTGGATTCTTGATCTAGACGCCATTCTAAATCTCGTATTGAGTTTATTAAACCTAACTTTTCTTTCTCTTACATGATTAGTAAATTACCTTGGATTCTTGATCTAGACGCCATTCTAAATCTCGTATTGAGTTTATTAAACCTAACTTTTCTTTCTCTAACATGATTAGTAAATTACCTTGGATTCTTGATCTAGACGCCATTCTAAATCTCGTATTGAGTTTATTAAACCTAACTTTTCTTTCTCTAACATGATTAGTAAATTACCTTGGATTCTTGATCTAGACGCCATTCTAAATCTCGTATTGAGTTTATTAAACCTAACTTTTCTTTCTCTTACATGATTAGTAAATTACCTTGGATTCTTGATCTAGACGCCATTCTAAATCTCGTATTGAGTTTATTAAACCTAACTTTTCTTTCTCTTACATGATTAGTAAATTACCTTGGATTCTTGATCTAGACGCCATTCTAAATCTCGTATTGAGTTTATTAAACCTAACTTTTCTTTCTCTAACATGATTAGTAAATTACCTTGGATTCTTGATCTAGACGCCATTCTAAATCTCGTATTGAGTTTATTAAACCTAACTTTTCTTTCTCTTACATGATTAGTAAATTACCTTGGATTCTTGATCTAGACGCCATTCTAAATCTCGTATTGAGTTTATTAAACCTAACTTTTCTTTCTCTTACATGATTAGTAAATTACCTTGGATTCTTGATCTAGACGCCATTCTAAATCTCGTATTGAGTTTATTAAACCTAACTTTTCTTTCTCTTACATGATTAGTAAATTACCTTGGATTCTTGATCTAGACGCCATTCTAAATCTCGTATTGAGTTTATTAAACCTAACTTTTCTTTCTCTAACATGATTAGTAAATTACCTTGGATTCTTGATCTAGACGCCATTCTAAATCTCGTATTGAGTTTATTAAACCTAACTTTTCTTTCTCTTACATGATTAGTAAATTACCTTGGATTCTTGATCTAGACGCCATTCTAAATCTCGTATTGAGTTTATTAAACCTAACTTTTCTTTTTCTAACTGTTTTACTAGTTGAGGATTCGCCTGTAAATAAAAATAATACGTACAGTAAACAAAACAACCATGAAAATTATAATAATAATATCTTTATTACAAAAGGGTAGAAAATTAGGCCATACATTACTGATGAGCATCAAGATAATCCTGAATACCCAACGATAGGCCTGTCTTCCATTCTGCCCCATTAGGTAAGAGTTAGTGCTTAATAATTCACATAATTCAAGTAAAGGAAGAAACATCTATATTTTACAAGGATAACAACTTAAGATTTTGTAAGAATACTTTCTCCCAGCTTGTCCTTGACCAAACCTCTTGACATTGATTTGATCAGTTGTGACTCAACCAAACTTCTCAATGAAATTTCTTAAGTTTGCTTCGAAAGAATCTTTTTTATCATTGCCTCAAAAACTTGCAAAACCACATAAAACTCAGTGGAAAATCAAGTGTAGACTCTGAATTTCTCTTCAATTTCATATGAAGTGAAAAGAACACCTGTTTTACTTACATCTGCTAGATCAATAAATAACTGGCCTTCTTGTGGTGTCTTGCCTGCTGAAAATATAAATTACATCAATAGAGAAAGTATTAAGTTTGGTGTTGACTTTTCTTTACTTGCCTTAGATTACCTTAATTTTAACACCCTATATTGGCCGGAGAGAGCACCAAAAATATAGATTAGGACTCCTTAGAAGGCTTTTTTAAAATGTTTTACAATTCATAGAGGTGCCAATATCAAATTTGTTGGCATTTCTGGCTCCGCAGCGCATAAATAGCAAGGAAAAATATCTAATATTTTTTTACTTAATTTAGGCACAATTATTTGCAGCTGCTAATTTGGGCACACTGTTTACTGATGTAACTATAATGTAATCTAAAGCTCTAACTGTATAAATCTCAATATCAGACATTAACAATTGATTGCAACATTGCCATAATGTGGTTGTGAAATATCTCTGTAGACAACCAGGAAGATTTCTAGGTGCATCAAGGTTCAAATCTTTCATAATTTCTAATAAATTTTTAATTTTAAGTTTTTTAATTTTTTAAGTTTTAATATCTTGATTTTTTCTTAAAGGTTAAATGCAAAATATTTAAAAATTTGCTTAACTAATGATTAACAGCATTGTGTCTCACATTTTTTAGAATCAAAGAGGTTAGACTCAAAATCAAATTTACAAACATAGCTTAACTCAGCTCTATTATCTTGTATAGCAAACAATCAGACAACTATTTCTATAAATATAATTACTAATTATTTCTTATAAAACCATATTCATATGTTAATATAACATTATATGTAATCCCAATACTGTATGTATACTAATCTATAGCTAGTATAAAAGTCATTATCCAAATTAATAATAATGTTATTGAAAGTCTATAAGCTTATCTATAAATAACTAACTTTCACATATCAGAAATATTGTCTACAAATTGAAAACTGTTTTAAAGGGATTGTAAAGAGTATTTCTAAACTTTGTATGTGTATTGGGGACACTGATAGCACCAATTTGCACCATTCTTATTTCCATTCCAATTTCTGTGGTTCTTGCAATTCCACTAAAACTAGTGCATTTTATGATGTTACTGGTGGTGGTGCATATAAATAGTAGCTTCTGGTATATAAAAAATATTCAGTCTGAAGAAATCACAAGAAAATATTCGATATTGAAAAATCACATTAAAATAATCTATTAACTTATAATATAAACAACAAGACATACCATCCTTTAGGTTCTTTTTCGATTCTTCCACCTTATTCTCTAACATCAATATCTGTCTTTCTAGTTGTTGATTCATTTCAGTTTGGGTTTCAAATCTAGTCTTCCATTCATTACCTACAAATACAAAATAACATTATCATGAAATTGTAATTAAAGAGTATAAAAGAAAATTTCTTCTATTTAAAGGATTGTTTGACCAATAATACCATAGTCTTCAAAGGCACCCCGGGCGACAAATTTTTAGAGGGTTTATTAGTCAGCAAAAAATAGGGGGGTCGAGCCGGGGGGAGTACCACCATTGGATCCGCCCCCGGTCTGAGAAACAGTAATTTTTCAGCTAAGATTATGATCCGCTATGCTAGAGCTTGTTCTCTTTATAAGGACTTTCTGGCAAGAGGTCGTTGAATACGAATACATTTGTTCTAAGTTAACTGGGCTAAACTTTAAGGTACGGTAGCAGATATTTCACTTTAACAGCCCTTATAAAAACTTGCAGAAGAGACTGAACTACTGAAGAACAATAAACAAAGAGAAGGACAATTTCAAGAAATGAGAAAAAATATCAAAACAATGAAGAGCAGAGCCTAGAATAACAATTTCTAAAGATTACTAAAAATAAGATCAACCCCCAAAAAGGAACAAGGAGAGACTTAAAAGAGCTCACAAAGAAAAGGAATAATGATATTAAACAAATAAACAGTACAGTATCTTGAATACAAATTCTATGATAAACAAAAAAGATATCAACCAAGAGGAAAACAATATCAAAAAGATTACAAAGAAAAGGTACCGGTACATCAAACAATAATGGATGCTGAAATTCTAAGCTACAAATAAATACACTGAAATAAATAAACTGAAATAAATACACTGAAATAAATACACTGAAATAAATACACTGAAATAAATACACTGAAATGAATAAACTGAAATGAATACACCGAAATAAATACACTGAAATAAATACACTGAAATAAATACACTGAAATAAATACACTGAAATAAATACACTGAAATGAATACACTGAAATGAATACACTGAAATAAATACACCGAAATAAATACACCGAAATAAATACACCGAAATAAATACACCGAAATAAATACACTGAAATAAATAAACTGAAATAAATACACTGAAATAAATACACTGAAATAATACACTGAAATAAATACACCGAAATAAATAAACTGAAATAAATACACTGAAATAAATAAACTGAAATAAATAAACTGAAATAAATAAAGTGAAATAAATAAAGTGAAATAAATAAACTGAAATAAATAAACTGAAATAAATACACTGAAATAAATACACTGAAATAAATAAACTGAAATAAATAAACTGAAATAAATAAACTGAAATAATTACACTGAAATAAATACACTGAAATAATACACTGAAATAAATACACCGAAATAAATAAACTGAAATAAATACACTGAAATAAATACACTGAAATAAATACACTGACATAAATAAACTGAAATAAATAAACTGAAATAAATAAACTGAAATGAATAAACTGAAATAAAGACACTGAAATAATACACTGAAATAAATAAACTGAAATAATTACACTGAAATAAATACACTGAAATAATACACTGAAATAAATACACCAAAATAAATACACTGAAATAAATACACTGAAATAAATACACTGAAATAAATAAACTGAAATAAATAAACTGAAATAAATAAACTGAAATGAATAAACTGAAATAAAGACACTGAAATAAATACACCGAAATAAATAAACTGAAATAAATAAACTGAAATAAATTAACTGAAATAAATAAACTGAAATAAATAAACTGAAATAAATACACTGACATAAATAAACTGAAATAAATAAACTGAAATAAATAAACTGAAATGAATAAACTGAAATAAAGACACTGAAATAAAGATATGAATTAATATTTTACCAGAGGCATATTCATTTTCTTCATCTGAAATGTAATTTATAACAAAAATGTAATTTGTAAGGGATTCTTTTTATTATAAAAAATTCTTTACAGAACCATTATATTGCCTTATAGAATGATTGTACTTGTTTAAAGCAATTATTCCTGCAGTAAGCTTTATACAATAAATTGTATGTTCCTTTCGCAACAATACACAATCTTAATATTACCGCAGCACTCATGATACATTATTAATGAGTAATTAACCCCTCACATTGAGCTATCACTTTGAAAGTGGAGAAGAAAACTCACTACCAATGAAAAGTATAATGAAGAGAAAGGCGTCATGCAAGCAACTGTTGGATTGGTCAAATCATATATACCGGTACCATTTCTTTTAAAGGAACATGAATAAATTTGTGATTGATATGAAGAAATGAAATGGTTTGCCTGAACCTGAACAGGATAATCAAAATATCTCTCAGTATTTGTTACTGATTAACAAGTTACGGCCTAAAAATCTAGCAACAATCAAAAAAGCAAAATGTCATGCAATCATAGTAATTTTGCTACAAGAATGGTATAAACCCTAGAGTAAATTGACAGAGAACTGAGACTTATTAACCTACCCTCATTTTCAATAGCATCAAATCTCTTCTCTAATTCTTCTACAGTGGTTTTTAATTCATCAGCTGACTGCTCTAACATCTCCCTAAAACAAATTTACATTCACAATTAGGCTACATGGGGTTTAATGGTATTGTAAAGAGGTTTTCTAAACTTTGTATGTGTATCAGGGACACTGCAGATAGCATCAATTTGCGTCATTCCAATTTCCACTCTGATGTATGTGGTTCTTGCAATTCCACTAAACCAAACGCCTTTTATGACGTCACTGACAGTGATTTGCATAGATTTTAGATATCAATAGTAGCTTCCGGTAGATCACTGTCAGTGACGTCATAAAATGCAAGACGTCGGATTGGAAATTGGAATTGGATACTTGACAATCCCTTTAATGCCTGACCACACTGTCTTTAGAACAGCACTTTACCAATTAATATTTTTGTGGATTGGAATATCAAATACAAAATTCAAAATGTCTTGTGTGTCTAGTCTAATAGTTACACAAGTGACAGTAGACGGTAGAGTGGTTGAAAGCAACAAGTTACTATTCAACAGAAGGCACTGGCGCAGGGTTGAAGCAGTGTGACAGTAGAGTAGGCTTACATAATTATGTCTAGATAAAATAGATAATTTATAGATTATATTTATTGACAGTAGAATGTATACAAATATACTAAACATACTAAATATAGACTAAGAATATTGATAGCAAATTAACATGATGCAGCAAAACAGTCATGATAAAATCATGCTTTACACTTTTGGTGTAATTTGTTTTCCATAATATTGTTGTTGTTGGAGAAGAAGGCGATCACGAGAAGAGTTTTACAGGTGCGTGAAATGACACGTGAACGAATTCTAGCTCGATTGAACAACAGAATGAGACGTCTAAATTGTATAGAACATTTGAGAAACATTTTCTTACTTCATTTGACGCTCTTGGTTAATTTCCGAGCGAATTTTATCCAATTCATATTCCTCAACCAAGTCGACGGCCATCTTGACACAATGTAAACGTTGCTATGTGTAAATGACGTCAGGGAATTCCAGTTTATGAAAACGAGGTGAAAACCCCCTCGGGTCACGTGACATGTTTATTTTTAGAACTGTTATTTATTGATACAGGAGATCTCTATTAGGATTTATTGATAGAGGATAAAGAACAATTATAATATAGGCGAAATGTATTTAATTATTTCACAAATTCTAACAAAATGAAATGGAGTTTTCCGTCCTACTTTACTGTAACTGTCGGCTAATGAGGTTGCGCCAACACATGCAGTGTGCAATGAGAAAATTTTGTCGCAAAGCTGTATATTAGGCTACTGGTATTCAAACTGTTTAAGGACTTTCACGTGTATCGACTGTAGCACAAATAATATAATATGCGAGGCGTTTCTTTTTTATTCATTCGTAAAATCGAATTGTACCAAAAGGTGAAATTGAACAATTACGGCATATACAAGATTTCAAGCGGTCTACCAATGATATCACTCTACAATTTATATGTAGGATAGATAATTATAATTATTCAATATTTGTGTAGGCCCATACTTACCCATTCCGCTGCTGAGGACTTTATAAAGAAAAAGAAAGAGAAAATGAGTTTTTAGTAAAACAAAATTTAACGTGGTGGTAATAAATCATATTTTGTTCAACCAATCTACATTATATATTTTACATCAAGTTTTACCCGATACCCGATTCTAAACTTCTCTTAAAAAAAACAAAATTACAAATCCCCCCCCCCCCCCCTGAAAAAGTTAAATGGAGTTTTACGTCCTGCTCTGACGAGATTAGATTACACTTCGTTTCGGTTTCATGTATTTTTTGAAAGTCGACTCCACGTAATCTTAGCATAGGGGCCTCAATTTATTGTCCCATCCGAACGACTAGACGCTTTTTCCATGTCAGCCCCTCCGACCTGCATCATTGACAGTGGGAAACCGGGTTGAAAAATCCGAAGGTATCATCTCGACCCATGCCGGGATTGAACCCTGGACCTTCAGGTTAGCGAGCAAGCGTCTAACTCACTGAGCCACCGAAAATTGAAGATCAAGGAACGAAATAAAGTAAAGGGAACCAGGTAATGCCATCGAACAAGGACCATGAAAAAGGTAAAAGAAAAAACAATTAAAATATTTCAGCCTTTTTAAAAAATCCGACGTATATATTCTTAATATTATTCAACATGGTGGTTTATATCGTTCGTGTGTGTAATTTCCATGTAAAGACCCATAGTTTGATTAGTCAGATAAAACCTGCCGTTGAGCGGGTCATAATAGTTTGATATGCTATATATTTATTCCATTGATACGCGAATAAAAAAAACTCTGGCAACGAAGCATCCAGATTTATCAAATTAAATTCCTCTCTGATCAGTTCCAAGATCTGTTTGATGAAATCGTATCCAAACCACGCCCCCATTCGTCATACTTCCTCAGGGTAAAACGAATTGTGGTGGGATTAGTTTAATACGGGTTAATAAGACCATATCAAAACCCGTATTCGTGATACGATGGTTAGATGATTACCTATCTTGTGATGTAGTATAACCATACCCAGAGTAGCCATATTGGTTTGTTTCTTCTTCACTTTCTTTACCGTCTTTATCATTCCTACAATTATATAAAATACATTCTTTTATTATCAGAATACATCAGGAATGGCAAAATGGAGACGAAGAACGGGTAATGTAAATAAAGTTTTCGTAAACAGGGATACGTTTAAAAAATATGTACAGAAAATGAAAAATGTTTAGGATATAGGGAAATAATTAAAGGGAATATGCGATTTTCGTCCAGTTCTTGTACTTCCGGAGGCTATTTGCATATAATGTATTCAAGACCCAAATCTACTCTCAGAAATGCTAAACATTACCCTTTAACGTTTCTGAATACGTATACTTAGTGCTCTTTCTTTTTTTTTTTTTCATTCTTATGGATAATCTAACATAGTCTCTCGTATATTTATAAAAAGCTTTTTTATGTGTGGAAAGGACAAACATTTTCTATACAAGAGATCAGACACCAACAAGCATTTCGGAACTCAACAAAAACAATTTGAAACCTGAATTGCAAGCAATAATTACTCTCAAGCTGTAAATCCCAAGGCCGAACTCATATACTTTGATGAATCATGAATTTCATTTTTAGGAGCTGGAACGATGGTATGAATGTGTAGTTTTCTATATACATACCCTGTACGTTCGTTGTCTTTGTCATGTCTGATTATTTTAAGGCTGTCACGAGCAACGAGAAGTGGTCTCTCTAAACTGTCTTCTCTGATATCATCATGGTTGTTTGGTTGTTGCTGGGTGTTGTCCACTTCCGGTTGTTTGTGATCGTCTGGTAAATACAGACTGTCAACACTGTATCGACCATCATGACTTCTAGGCCGAGATGGCGGTCGTGGAGGGAAAGAACCCGTCACGGGACTCTGACTTCTATTTTCTCCGGTTGCTTCTTTACTTTGGCGACTCGGGATGTTTCTATCCAGACTTTGAGGTCCTTTTTGAAACGTTCTTGTCTGTTTTCCATTGCCCCCAGCATTAATTTGCTGTGGAATTTTAGAGGCTTTAAACCTTCTGACCGGGTTTCTGCTTCTGCCTCTGAAGCTGTTGGACTGTTTCAATTTTCGTTGTTCAGTAGATCTAAAATAAAGTCCAATTGTTAGCAAAACGGAGATCGTATCTTTCAGATCAATGTATTTATTTTTTACGGTCCACTTTATAAATGTAGGACATCATAGCCCAGGGGCCCACGACTCAACAGGGGGGTAGACCGACTTATTGCCCCAATTTTAATGATATTTTGCCTGATTTTAGGGATTTTTTGCACGAAAACATAATATTTGGGCGGGGGGGGGGAGGGGTGTGGGCAGATGCTTCCCTACCCCTCTGTCTCCTACGGCTATGAGGACAATTAGTCATAGAAATTTAGTCACACCCCACTTTTTATCCATAGAATGCAATCTAAAACAATAAGAATTGCCTTTTCCTCTGTTGACTAATACCTTTGTTAATAGCTGGAAAAGGGAGAGCACAAAAAGGGGTTATAATAAGTAAATTAGCACATTTTTTTTCATGATAACTTACGACTTATCAGTAGAAGGTAAAGCTTCATCTTTCGATGGAAATCGTTGACTTCTTCTGATGCTTGTGCTTTTCTTTACACTAATGGGCACCTTGGTCTCCCTGAAATTACAAAAAAAAGTTATCATAACTTTCAAAATGATCTACCATAATTCTTAATTTATGAATTGGTACCACAATAAATCTGCTTAAACAGTTCAATATACATCTGCTTAAAATAGATCTGTTTTGTAGCTCAAGATTTGTCTACTTAAAATATGGCTCGAAATATTTGAAATATGCTTACAAAAGAGCTGAAGATATGACTGATAAAACACAGATATTTGACTACTTAAGATACGGCTCAAGATATGAGTTCTGACAAAAGAGTTCAAGATAAGTCTAAAGTTTAAAGAACTCAAGATATGGTCTGGTTAAAATACCAAATTCAATGCGATTTCGCGTTAAAAAAAATAAAGGCAAGATATTTTAATCAGAAAATGTATAATGGGGCGCAATTCTTCCCTTTGTTGTTTCCTTATTATTTCGTTGCATTTTTAAAGTGAAAAGTTTCTTACCTTTCCTTTTTCTTCTCTAACATATTTTCATTATCGGGAAATCGTTGACTTCTTCGTCTTTCGTTGGAATTTCTTTCTGGACTTTCACCATTCCTTTGAGTTCTAGCACTCATTTGAGGACTTCCTTCACTTTTCTTTGCTCTTGCACTGTGTTGAGATTTCGTATCCCCATTAATAACACTATCTTGATTATTTGTTGAAGAGGCAACTCTTTGTGGACTTCCCTCGCCTTCTATTCTTTCAGTTTCTTCTTCTGTTTTTTCACTAAATATAAAAACCAGAATTTTTCGTCCTATCTCAATTCATACAGCTATACAGAAGACGAAAGTTTCAATTTTTTAAACGGTTCTCCCTTGTCAGTGATACGGTTCCCCCTTGTCAGTGATACGGTTCCCCCTTGTCTGTGATACGGTTCCCCCTTGTCAGTGATACGGTTCCCCCTTGTCAGTGATACGGTTCCCCCTTGTCAGTGGTACGGTTCCCCCTTGTCTGTGATACGGTTCCCCCTGTCAGTGATAAGGTTTCCCCTTGTCAGTGATACGGTTTCCCCTTGTCAGTGATACGGTTTCCCCTTGTCAGTGATACGGTTTCCCCCTGTCAGTGATACGGTTTCCCCTTGTCAGTGATACGGTTCCCCCTTGTCAGTGATACGGTTTCCCCTTGTCAGTGATACGGTTCCCCCTTGTCAGTGATACGGTTCCCCCTTGTCTGTGATACGGTTCCCCCTGTCAGTGATACGGTTTCCCCTTGTCAGTGATACGGTTTCCCCTTGTCAGTGATACGGTTTCCCCTTGTCAGTGATACGGTTTCCCCTTGTCAGTGATACGGTTCCCCCTTGTCAGTGATACGGTTCCCCCTGTCAGTGATACGGTTTCCCCCTGTCAGTGATGCTGGTTGGAGGGGCTGACATGGAAAAAGCTTCTAGTCGTTCGGATGGGACAATACACCGAAGCCCCGTCAGCAGTTGGAAATCGACAATAAAAGTAGGTTAATGCCACTGTCCTGCGCACTGCATGGCGTTTGCACGTCCTCAATATTAGTCCATATATGTGCAGAAAACAGGACGTAAAACTCCATTTATTTCATTTTATTTTATTTTTTTTTCATTTGTTAAATGTTATCATCCACAAATTTTGTATTTTCTGATGTTGGCGATATGTTCGATTGTGGAAAATATAGAAAATCTGACGACTTACTTGTCTTTGTGGTTCGCTAATAAATTCGTATTGTCAGGAAATCTTTCACTTCTTCTTCGTTCCCTCACATTTCCTTCAGGACTTCCTGCTCTTAGCAAGTGGCTTCCATTACTTCTTAATGCTTGAAGTCTTCTTTCTAAAACGTCTTCACTACAAAAGTTAAAAAAGTGAAGATAATAATAATAAACTCTTTATTTTACATGGGTCAGAATTAGGCCCAATACTACGAGTGATACGGTCCTGTCTCACACTCAGCCCATGGGGACAAACATAGACTCTTTATTTTACATTGGTCAGAATAAGGCCCAATACCACGAGTGATACGGTCCTGTCTCACACTCAGCCCATGGGGACAAACATAGACTCTTTATTTTACATGGGTCAGAATTAGACCCAATACCACGAGTGATACGGTCCTGTCTCACACTCAGCCCATGGGGAAGGGTAAAATATCAGAACTGATAAATAGAAAGAAAGATAATTTATTGATCTTATAGATTTCACAGTAAATATTCAGATTGAAGAGGCTCCTTAAAACACCTTATGTAAAGCACCACAAATCAAAAATATAAATTTCCTTAAATTGTTTTTAAAAAAAAACAAGGGGGTGTGTTTAAACATAGTTGGTATTGAGCACGAATATCAAAATTACAATAGTCTACCAATCACTACCTACTGCTAATAATTCCGTAGTGGAATCACAAGAGTCACCGAAGTCTAAATTAAAATGAAATGGAATGAATGGAGTTTTACGTCCTACTTTTCTGCACCTATATGGGCTAATTGAGGACGAGCAAACGCCATGCAGTGTGCAATGAGGGAAATTTTGCCAGGACAGCGGCATTAGCCTGCTCTTATTTTCAATTTCCAACTGTCGAGGGATCTTTAACCGAAGTCTAATTGAAAATTGGAAGATTGCAAATTCCTGATATATTCTGTTTTTAGTAAACATCTTTACAATTCATTTAACAGCACATACGTACTAACCTTTGATCAATGTTTTCTTCCTCTTGGAAATTTCGGCCATTACTTCTACAATTATAATATCATTGGTATCAACATGAAATATTAGTAATTGAATTATGTTACATAATATTAACGTTTTAAATACAAATATTTTATTCACATCATTAATATTATTATTTATTAAATATCACCCATTTTCTTTATCTGTTGTCTATGTAATGCATAAACTTACTAAAATGCAAGTCGAATTTTTGACTTGCAAACACAGATAATTATGAATACTCGGGGATTTAATAGCCTATTAGTCATTAGCTTAGCTAAAAAGTTCCAGGTTCTGAGCCTAAGGTTTGATTAGTCGAACATATCCCTTTAAAGCTGTTAAGGTTTGCTTGAAAATCAAAATAACTTGTGAAGGATGTGAATAAAATAATAAATGTTTAGGTGGAGGTAATAATAATAATAAACTCTTTATTTTACATGGGTCAGAATTAGGCCCAATACCACGAGTGATACGGTCCTGTCTCACACTCAGCCCATGGGGACAAACATAGACTCTTTATTTTACATGGGTCAGAATTAGGCTCAATACCACGAGTGGTAACGGTCCTGTCTCACACCCAGCCCATGGGGACAAACATAGATACAATATACAACATATAAACACAAAAAAAAAAAAAAAAAAAAAAAAAATTTGTGTACAAAGTTTGATGATTTAGAGATCAAGTACATGACCACAGGCTACTGGATATTTTTTTTTTTTTAAGATATACAATATAGCAATATACACAAGTACATGTGTATTAAATGGACATATCCTCAAGCGATTATTGTACAGAATTTGATGATTTAGAGATCAAATACATGACCACAGGCTACTGGATATTTTTTTAAGATATACAATATACACAAGTACATGTGTATTAAATGGACATATTATCCTCAAGCGATTAAGTACATTGCGACAAATTGTAAAAAAAAAAAAAAAAAAAAAAAGAAAAAAAAAAAAAAAAGAAATTAAATTTGTGAAGCCAAAGGTCAGTGCAAGTGCTGCGAGCGGGCTACCCAACCCTAATGATTAATTGAAGGAATTATGCGTTTCCGTGAAGTTCTACTGAAGACAATATTCATGAATTCAAGACCCAAATTGACCTTGGTAAATACTGAACATTCAACTTTAAAGTATAAATTGGTTGTAGTCTGTAGAAGTTTAACTTACAATTCTCCAGTGTCTTCTTTACCAGAACTATCACCAGGGGTAGTAATCTTTAATCTAAAATATAATATTACGATAGTTTCAAAAACTAAACTAATCAGTAATAGTGTTCATAGTGTCCCCAATTACCCACAATGACCATGTTCCCTGAATTATCAGCGGAAGATTATTGGGAATCGTTCTAGTTACTTACATGTCAACTCTATGGCTTCCCGAATTCTCAAAATTATTATCTTCATATTCAATGATAGTTCTAAAATAATAAAAAGATCAATTGAATTAAATCAAACTAAATTTTATTTAACTATATTTTGCTGTGTAAGGTCTGTAGTTGCTTATGGTTCGATGCATCTAACCTCCTGATGATGATGAGGCACAAAACAACAATCCTTGCGCTGTCTTCCCTGGTTTGGAATAGAACAGGGGGCCATGGCTCTTGGAGCTTCGTGAATTTGGGCAACGGATTTAAAAAGGTCGGGCACCATGCACATCAATACTTACCTATCACCGTTTACTTCACCATTTTCCACCACTTCCCCGTTTTGAAGTGAATGTCTACAACGAAATACAAATTCAAATACAACTTTTCCTTAAAGTTAAATCGACTAAAAGGGGAATGTTCAGCATTTTTTAGGATGGGCCTTGAATTTATGTAAATAGCCTTCAGATTTACTAGAACTGTCTAAAAAATCACACAATCACTTCAATTGTACCCATACCTTAGCATTTATCTATCATTTTGTGTATTTGTGTTTTCTATATAAGACATAGTGTTACTAATGACGGTCGTATTTTTGACTTTCAAACACTGATATTTATGGATACACGGGGAATTAAAGGCTAAAATTTTGAGAGAGTTCTGAACATTATTACAGATTAGATTAGCTAAAAACATTCCAGGTTCTGAGACTAAAATTTTTTTGGTCGAACGGTTAGTGAACTTATCTCTTTAAATCGAGTTTATGTAAAACGAAAAAGGCCTTGAATTAAGGATTGATTCAACTACCAGCAACACCTACCTCACTATAGCTATTTATCTAATGTTTATTTCATTTTAAAGACATATCATTGAAAGTAGATTATCCCTACCTTGGTCTATTGTCCAAACTATCTTCTAAATCTAGGGTTAGGGTTAGGGTTAGGGTGGGAAGAAATATGATTGAAAGTGAATTATCCCTACCTTGGTCTATTGTCCAAACTATCCTTACCTTGGTCTATTGTCCAAACTATCCTTACCTTGGTCTATTGTCCAAACTATCCTTACCTTGGTCTATTGTCCAAACTATCCTTACCTTGGTCTACTGTCCAAACTATCCTTACCTTGGTCTATTGTCCAAACTATCCTTACCTTGGTCTACTGTCCAAACTATCCTTACCTTGGTCTATTGTCCAAACTATCCTTACCTTGGTCTATTGTCCAAACCATCCTTACCTTGGTCTATTGTCCAAACTATCCTTACCTTGGTCTATTGTCCAAACTATCTTCTAAATCTATCAACTCATCAGTTGGTCTGAAATCATTATGTAGAATTGAAATCATTATGTAGAATTGAAATCATTATGTAGAATTGAAATCATTATGTAGAATTGAAATCATTATGTAAAGTTTTAAATTGTTTTCAAAATCTATTTACATCACATACTATACGACAGACCCTCTCAATTAAATATTTGTAAAGAGCGAAATGCATTTTATGAAAAGATGTAAGGGACAAAATAGAGCTCAGCTAGCAAGCAGATAGTTTTAGCGGAAGGGGTCATTCTTGAGGGGCCAATCTGAAGGGCGTCGGTGACCCGATTTGTCCTGTGGGCCGCCATTTGAGAAGGTCTGCTATACGACATTAGTCCATGGAAATTCCCATGAACTTGTGTAGGCCTATATATAAAAAGCTGATGAATGACTGATAACCATGTTTGATATTGCCAAAAGCCAAGATCATTTCAGTCCAGTGAGTTTTGTTAAAAAGTAAACTGAGAAATAACTTAGGCCTACCTATCTATTCCGTTTTCATTCCCTCGACCAGATCTGAAAAAATGGCAAAATAATTACTAGTAATAGTATAATCGTGTTGGATATAGTAATTTGGTTACAATAAATTGGTTACAGTAAATTGGTTACAGTAATTTGGTTACAGTAATTTGGTTACAATAAATTGGTTACAGTAAATTGGTTACAGTAATTTGGTTACAGTAATTTGGTTACAGTAATTCGGTTACAGTAATTTGGTTACAGTAAATTGGTCAAAGTAATTTGGTTACAGTATAAATGGTCACAGTAATTTGATCACAGTATAAATTTGTCATGTGCTTGTAATAATAGCTATTTGATTTAAAAATTCTATTTGAACTTCATTCTCAAACAGCATAGTTAATTATACCCTTCCTCTTTGTCTACACTTAACCTTGGAATTTGTCGAAATGAAATGAATGGAGTTTTACGTTCCATTTTTCTGCACCTATTTGGGCTAATTGAGGACGGACAAATGCCATGCAGTGTGCAATGAGGGAAATTTTGCCAGGACAGCGGCATTAGTCTGCTCTTATTTTCGATTTCCAACTGTCGTGGGATCTTTAACGTGCACAGCCTCGGTTTATTGTCCCATCCGAACGACTAGACTCTTTTTCCATGTCAGCCCCTCCGACCTGCATCACTGACAGGGGGAAACTAGGTTGATAAATACGAAGGTATCATCTCGACTCATGCCGGGATTGAACCCTGGACCTTCAGTTGGAATTTGTCGAGCGTAAGAAAATAATATATTACGTACAAATTTGATGAACATCTATCTAAGTCTTCTTCATCATCCAATACTCTACTACTTTTAACACTGGAAAATATAACAAAATATTATTATAATCATTTATACGAAACGTTATACCCTATGGCCACAGAAAATCACTGTAGTGTCTAGCATAGGGTACGAGCTGGGGGTGCAGCCCCCCAGTGATTTTCATGAAGGAAATTTAAAAAAATAAAATCGTTCGGAAATGATGTGATCAGGCAGATGGCGAGAAGTTTTTGGAATTAGGGGTTGGGTGGGGGTTGACTTGTCGGGCATATATATTTCGTTGTCAGGCAAGTTAGCATTAGTTGTCGGGCAAATTGGTTTTGCTGTCGGAGGAACTTCAACGTGCACAACCTGTAGTTAGACGTTTTTTCATGTCAGCCCTTCCGTCCTGCATCACTGACAGGGGGAACCCCTTCCGACCTGCATCACTGACAGGGGGAACCGGTCGACAAATTTTAGAGTAGTATATCGAGTAATCTCGACCCATGACGGGATTGTACCCTGGTATTGAACCCTGATACAGACAAATGTACCATGTATAAAAAGTATACTGACCTGTACATAGATAAAGTAGTATGATTTCTGGTTCCGGATTTTGCAGAGAATCTGGACCTATATAAAGATATAAAATACATTGGATGAACATCACGCTAACATTATCCAACAAAACTATGGGGGTATAACGTTGCCAAAATTGTCGATTGTGTTGCAATGTTAAAATACCAATGTCGTCATTAAAAAATGCATTTGTCAATGCTGCAAAGTACAATTGTCGATGTGTAAAAATGCCAAATGTATAAGTATACTCCAAACAAAATCCATTGAAATGCCACACAGATGCAGCTAACAATTTACACCTTGCATTATACATTTTGCATTAGACACTTTGCATTTTACATTTTGCATTAGTCAGTTTGTATTTGAATAAAGATTTACCTGATATACTCTGGTCCATCATATCTATCTTCCTCTTCTTCAAAATTATTCCCTTTTCTATTTAATAAAAACAATAAATACAATTTTATAGAAATACTTTTATTTTAAATTTTAGTAAGTGTTATTCAATTATTGTATTTAAACATAGTTTTCTGGATTTATCAGATTATTTAGGTAATCTGTTGTATAGTTATGCCACCAGGTAAGTCCCCTGATGAATATATCCTCTTTTAGACCAAGTTTAGAAATTAAGACTTTTTGTTCATTCTAAGAGGTTGTATTCCTTTAAAATACTAATCGTCCACCTACCCTCTAGATTGCGATGTCCTTGGATTGTCCTCAGAATCAATTAAACCAAACCTTGCCCTATAAGAAAGCAAGATATCAGATAGCAGAATTTTTTTCATACATCTGAGTTTGATTTTACTTATTGGAACGCTGGTAGAAGGATCGACATTGTCATCAAACGCGATCATCTTAAAGGGATTGTAAAGAGGTTTTTTAAAACTTTGTATGTGTATCATAGTCGTAGGGGCCCACGACTTAACAGGGGAGCAACCGACTTATTGCCCAAATTTTATTGATATTTTGCCCGATTTTGGGGATTTTTTGCCCGAAAGCATAATATTTGGGCTTCCCACGAGCCACCCCCCCCCCCTTCCCCCCTGTCTCCTACGGCTATGATCTGCATATATATCAATAGTGGCTTCCGGTAGATCACCATTAGTGACGTCATAAAACGCGTCAAGTTTAGCGAAATTGCAAGAACCACAGACGTTGGAATGGGAATTGGAATGGTGCAAATTGATGCTATCAATGTCCCCGATACACATACAAAGTTTAGAAATACACTTTACAATCCCTTTAACAATAACCAAGAGACAATCATGTTAGTTAATAAAATTCATTAAGTTTTATTTTAGTTTTGAATACAAGAAAAAGGAGGATGTTGCACTATGTAAATATAGTAAATAAGTTTTGAAGAGAATAATCGAAGTTTATGTAACATAAGACCTGTAGATCAATACTTTAGTCTCAATTATCAGGTGATTCTTAAATATATTTCAGATCCTATTTTCTTGGTTTCAGAATAATAGCATTGCATATAATTTAAATATCTACCATGAAAAGTAGTGCCTCTCGCTTTGCTTCAGATGTACGAAGGGTGTCTTAAGCCCCTCTTCCCACCTACAGGAGTTGCAAACATGTTTTAAAAAAATTGTCTAGAGCCAAGACTCCAAGAGTGTCCACAAGTACAACCATATTACAACCGAGTATGTCGAGTTGACCAGGAGTTCCTTCCGAGGATAATAGGAGTTTCCCAATTTGTATCCAAATCTTACTTGGCATTTAATCGGCTTGCGATTCCTGGAGAAGGGCTTTACTAACTATCATGGGCACCCAAATGTCCTATACAAAATGTATAAAGCAGTGGTTCCCAAACATGGGTGGGGAGGGGGCATGTTTTATCTGTCACTGGTCCATTGTGACCTGTGAACTGAACTTAAAAATCCTATCATAAAAATCATATCAAGATCCGTGTAAAAATCATTAATTTGGCCATTGATTTCCTATGAATGTAAATTAACGGGGGGTCGCAGCTCTGGAATTTTCATGAATTTGGGCCACGGTTTGAAAAATGTTGGGTCTAATGAGACTTTTTGTTGGCTCACAGAGCCTATAGTATTCTACTGAATGCCAAAAGATATGATATTTTTTTTCACCCACCCTATGTAAGAATCGGGTACATGTAACTCACAATAGACAGACAGTGATATAATATAAACACAGTGATATAATATAAACACAGTGATATAATATAAACACAGTGATATAATATAAACAAGATGAAATCGTTATTGTTGCTAACGTCAAAGAAAGAAAACAATATAATATTACTTAATATCGATAAGGAATGAATTCTTTGATAAAATCAAGCCGACATGTTTACCAATCATCGATCAGTGAACAACTATAGCACCAACAAATACAACAGAAATTCCCTTACGATACATAGTGGTCGAACTTTCTTACTCTTTCTGAAAGTTTCAGATGCAATAATGAATGATCATTTCATACTTACTTTGGTTTTGATGACGGTTTCTGTGGCGGAGCAGGTTTTTCTGCTACTGAAGCAAAGTATTTTTGACTGAAACACAAAATAAAAATGCAGTTGATAATGGTTCAATATTACTATTTTGATTTTGGATATTGATGACGACGGAGTCTTGATACTGTTAATAGTCTTGATTTTGATAACGATTTTAAAATTGATAATGGTTTTGATATTGATAATGGTTTTAAAATTGATAATGGTTTTGATGGTGATACTGATTTTGATATTGATAATGGTTTTGATATTGATAATGGTTCTGATGGTGATAATGGTTTTGATATTGATAATGATTCTGATTTTGATAACGGTTTTAAAATAGATAATGATTTGATAATGATAATCAGCTTAAAGTTGATAATGGTTTTGATGGTGATACTGGTTTTGATATTGATAATGGTTTTGAAGTTGATAATGGTTTTGATGGTGATTCTAGTTTTTATGTTGATGTTGATTTTGATGGTGATAATGGTTTTAATAAATGATATATCAAATGATATCAAACTTACTTTAATCATTTGTACCAATATCAACCCTACTTTAATAAACGATATCAGAAAAAAAGGAAATGATAATGATAGTATTGGGTGTTATAGAAGATACTCTCCTATAGAAGCACTGGCCAAGGTTACAAGTATTAGGTGTTATAGAAGATACTCTCCTATAGAAGCACTGGCCAAGGTCACAATGATAGTATAAGATATCGACACCATCACCATCACCAACACTAATATGGTACAATTTTGATATTACTTATAAATAATGAAAACACAGGCACATAAAATGAAATCAGAACAATGATATCAATAATATGATTGGGTTATTGCCGAAAATATAATATACTATAATGTCATGATATCAACAATGATAATCTTTTCGGAACACCTGGTACCATTCTGTCAGCTAATTTGTCATCTTGTTTCCTCTATAGGTCCAGGCCCGTAACCAGGAAACTCCAAGGGGGGGGGGGGGGAGTGATATGGACTCGCAAAACAATCAAACTTAACTTTAACAGTTACAATTCAAACAGAACGTCTACTTTAACAGTGCTTATTTGTTTTCAAGAGGGGGGAGGGGGTTCTGCCCCCCCCCCCCTTCTGGCTACGGGAATGATGGTCCACATAGCTGATAATGTTCATTTAAATACCTATATTTTCAGTATTTCTAGTTCATTATAATTCAATTTTAAATTGATATTATGTAAATGGTTAAAATCTATATCAAACATCAAGTCATATTATCGAAACGTGCTTCGAATAGAAAATCTAACATATTTCTGTTAGCTCTTTATTTTGGTAAACAATATCAAAACACGTGGGCAGTCCATTCTAAAATATCGATCTTAGAATATTTCAAGAACAATCCCATTTTGTCTTCTATTATATATTTCATATTTAATAAAGAACGACGTATTTTTTCAATAAATCTGACACACGGCTTTTATCTACAAGTATATAATTATAGATTGACGGTGTTGCTATGATAAACAAATCGCCCATAAGCACAGTGGCTAGCTCTTAATGGCAATTATAGACAATAATGTTTACAAATTAATAAGCCTTCAGACAGTATACGGCAAATCAGATGGTAATTGACAACATGATGTTCACTTTGTAGTGCCTGGGTTTTCAACTGGTTTTCTCAAATGTCCCCATGCGTATGGAAATGATCATGTCCCCTGAATTGTCCGCAGAAGTTGTAGAAAACATGCAATTTGGAAGCCAATCTAATTAAAATTAGATTACATTTCGTTTCGGTTATTTTTTGATTGTCAACTCATGGAGTCGACAATCAAAAAATAACCGAAACGAAATGTAATATAATTTTAATTAGATTGTTTGGAAGCATGATATAGTCAGAGCATTTTTCTTAAATTGTGGTCATTGCAGGCAGTGGACACTGGTGTTGCAAGATAATACAAGATATACCATATTTTTTTCAAACCTATAGATCAGTTTGTGTCCCTAAGAGAATGTCCAAATTGTCCCCAGTCTAGAACATGTCCCCCAAATTGAAAACCCAGGGTGTAGTGCCTTGAAAGGTCTTCGGCATAATCAAATAATAGAAAGGTATATGCGGTCTACCCTCAGAAATAACACCAATGAAGAGTAAGACACAATTATGACAATTGTCCCTCTGCTAACTTATTTCGCAATTCAATATCACTGATTATTAATTAAAGATTCCGAAGATGTCGACAATGCCTCTATAGTTTCAGAAACATAGATACCGAACCATGGCTAGTGCCAATACTATTTGCAATTGCCACTGACCTTGCATGTGCATTTGCAACGGTTAGATCGGTAAAATCGTAAACCGTTCAGAAAGTAATAGGCCTATGCTATTCATGGCACAAATTGTAACTATTTTACTTGGTTTACGTCTGAAAGGCTTCAAATATAGCACGACATTGGAAAAGAGTTAAACAACACAACTTTTACTGTCTGGGGTTTGTATAAGGCAAATAAAGCTGACCATAATGAAAAGCTTAAATTTAAAGTAAATTTCCAGACATAGGTAAAACCCCACCGTCAACCTGTAATGCAGTGGTTCCCAACCTGGGTGCCATAGGGTATTCATCAGGGGCCAAGAAAATGTGTGTACTAGCCCATGTGAAGTACCCACCCTTTCAATAAAGATACGAATGCAGCATATCGTGGAGCACCATCTCGTGGAGCACGTGCATGGTATATATACCCCTTGAACACGCGGTAAGAAGGGAGTCGAAGCTGGAACCTTGAAGGAGACGGTCAGTCTCTTGGTTAACGATGTAAGGCTAGTGTGCCGGCGGTCAGCCCATCGTTTTGGAAGTTTTTAGTCATATTTGTATATCGAGTGATATAATAAGGATTAGGCATATACGTCACATATATTTTGGATAAACTTTACTATATAATTGTAGACATGATAGTGATACTGTGTTGTGAAAGTATGTAACTTTTTGTAAACTTTTTATATTCTAATTACTTTTAATTAAACTTTTAAACTGTTATTGGAATCATCTATCAGTGCATCATTCTTCAAGTACGATGGGAACCAACATCCCGTGGATGGATGGAGAAAAGAACATTCTATCATAGGCCCGGGTAGGGGTGTGACAGAAAACATGGCGACGAGGATGGGATCCATCATGGAACTTGTCGTATTGTGAAGAAGAACTTATTATTCAACTGTTTCAAAGGAAAGTATAAACTGTTACTGTTTTAATATTTTATGTGACATTAATTTGAATTATCAAAAACTTTTCAACGCAAATGAACTTCGTTTCAACTCGATGCTTTATTTTATTGCCGACGTCATTTTTGTCTGCTAGTGGTCACGAGAATCGACCTAGTTTTGAGACTGATTTGGAATTTTTATTTAGACCCGTTGTTGATAAGTCTAATCTGATCATGAGTGACATTGAAAGTGAAACAGATTCTGAAATCCTTGTTGGTAAAGCGTCTGGTGGACAAACTGATTCTAAGGTTGAGAATGCTCAGCTAACAGATCTCATGATTGGTATGCAAGAAATGATTAAAAATTTTGGAGATTTAAATAACAAAGTTTCAGTTTTATCTGATAAAGTGACTAGAATTACATTGGATGGCAATGATAGACCAATTAGTGGAAATGTAGAGCAAGTTAGTAGCCCAACAGTCAATAGCGAAAGTAGTCAAAATCCAGTGGACCCAAATCCGACAGTGCCAATATTTAGAGCTTTTGAGCAGCCAAAATTACATTGTGTGTTGCCTCATGTTTCATTTTCTGGATCAACAGAGTGTGATGGTCTGACATTAATTCATTTTATTAAAATATTTGAGGAGGAGTGTAGGATAAGAAAGATCTCTCAAACAATCAAACCTAATCTCTTTATTATGCAATGTGTAGAACCGGCTAGGTCCCTTATTAGATCAGCAGCAAAACACTGGAACTCTTGGCCTCTTTTTAGAGATGAACTTATTAAAATGTTTTGTACTGAAGCTGACAAGGCGCATGCTGCAAAATCTTTGTCTAATATTGAACTAAAACCCAATGAAAAATACTGGACATTCATGGATAGGGTAAGAAGCTTGTCTTACCAGGTGTTCTCGCATGAAATTAGTTTCAACCAGGAAGGATCTTTAGTTGTTGCAGAACTGAGAGAATTAAACTCTAGGATTACAGATAAGTTTATACAATGTATCAAAGACAGGACATTAAAGGGTGTTATATTATCAGAGTTAAATAGAGAACCTAATTTACGACGTGACCCAGATTATGTGGCTAGGTTTGCTGATCAGAGTGCACAATATCTGAAATCTGACTCTAATGACAATAAGAATTCTAGAGATGCAAGAAATGTAGATACTATTGAACAGGATAAGAATAATCCTAGTAGGAGACGTTTCCATAGGTTTTATGAAGATGTTGAACCTAAAGATGGGGAAAAAGCTAGAGACAGTAGAAATTTTAATAGACGTTATGATAGTAACTATAACTATAGACAAAGAGATAGAAATAGAGGTAGAATTAATCATGTAAATGACCCTTCAGAAAGACTTGATAATAAAAGTATTCAGTGCTATGGATGTCAAGGTTATGGACATTACAAGAATGAGTGCCCAACTGCTGCTAAATTGAAATCTAAAAATGACTCAAAGACTAAGACTAGTAAGGTTGACAGTATTGTTAATGTAGATTCTAAAATTAAGGTAGACGAAGTTTGGAAAGATTTGACTAAAATACAGACAGAAAACCATGTTGACATTCCTGTATCAAGTGTACGACCTTGTAAGGGTATTTTTATTGAGACTCAGTTGAACAGTGTCAGAGTTCCTGCATTATCTGATACTGGTGCTGATGTGACTATTTGTAGTAGAAGTTGGTTTGTAAGAAATTTGCCAAATATTAAACTTAAACCTGTTAACTTAAAACTTTCAGTAGCTTCCAAGGAGAGTTTGCCTATTGTAGGTTGTTTTCAAGCGGATATTTTCATAGAAGGTAGTTTATTTAAGCATACAGTTTTAGTTGCTGAAACCTTGAATTGTGATTTTATATTAGGATCAGATTTTATGAGAAAGTTTGGATGTCTTGTTGATTTGTGTAGGAATGTTTTTAGGATAGGTGAATTAGAGACACCCCTGGTGACAATTGATGGTAGAAGACTTAAACCAGTGGAACCCCTTCCTAATAATTCAGTTGTGACTGTTAAAAATATTAACGTATTACCTTTTATGCAGAAAATAATTCCAGTTAAAGTAACTTGGAGTGACAAAATGCCCAATATTGACAATAGACAATTGTGTTTGAAAACCAGTTATGATGAACAATTAGGAGTTTCTTTTAGTGATAGTTTTGTAAAACCTAACCATAGTATTGTTAATGTGTTAGTTTCAAATGTAACCAATCAGAGTGTTAGTATTAAAAGAGGAGTTTGTATAGGTGAATTGGAAGAAGTTGATGCCTATTGCCATGATTTGACAGATAGTGACCTAAATACAATGTTTCAGGTCAATAGGGTCATGTGTGAGGATAAGAGATCAGTTGTTGAGAAAAGTTCTAGTATAAAGTTACCTGGTGATTTGATTGATAAGAATTTAGTTGATTTCAGTAAAATTAATGTACCTGATAAAATTAAAGATGATTTTAAGTTAGTTTGTGAGAAACATCATTCAATATTTTCGAGAGATAAATGGGATCTTGGAGAGTGTGACATTGTTCCCCATACAATAAAGTTGAAACCGGATGCTAAGCCCGTTCAATCTTTGCCTCATAGGGTGCCTTATCATTTAAGAGATAGTCTTAGAGAAGAGTTACAATGTATGCTAGATTCAGGGATCATTGAAAGAAGCAATAGTGTATGGTCAAGTCCATTGGTGATTGTCAAGAAGAGAGAATCAGGTGGTTTAAGAATATGTGTAGACTTAAGACGTGTCAATGCTCAAGTATATAATGAGACTTTTCCAATAATTAATATTGAAGATATATTGTCACAGTTTCATGGTATGAAATATTTTTCGTCTATTGACTTACGCTCTGGTTTTCTACAACAGACTTTGGATAAGGACAGTAAACCAATTACTGCATTTGTGTGCTCAGAGGGAACTTTTCAGTACTGAAGAACCCCTTTTGGATTAAATCGTAGTCCTGGAAGCTTCTGTAGGATGATGAAGGCAGTCTTGGGAGATCTTATAGGTACTGTCTGTTATGTATACATTGATGATATCATTATTTTTTCAAAAGATGAAAAATCTCATGTTGAATCTATTTGTAAGGTTTTGGAGCGTTTATCAGAACATAATTTGCATGTTAATCCTTCAAAATGTAAGTGGTTTGAAAATCAGATAATATTTGTTGGTTATAAAGTTTCAAGTAAGGGAATAGAAATGGATCCTGATCGTATCCAAGTTATAAAGGATTGGCCTCGCCCTAAAAATGTGAAGGATATAAGAAGTTTTTTAGGTATGCTTCAGTATTATAGAAAGTTTGTTGAAAAATTTTCTGAAGTGTCTTCCCCTTTAACAGAACTGACTAAAAATAATGTACAATGGGACTGGACAGACAATAGAGAAACAGCTTTCCAGACTCTCAAGAATATGTTGACAAGTCCTCCTATTTTGAGCCATCCAGATTTTAGTTTTCCATTTATTTTGACGACTGATGCCTCAGGTTTTGCCATAGGTGGTGTGTTGTCTCAAGTTATTAATGGTGAGGACAGACCAATAGCTTTTAGTTCTCGACAGTTGAGTGGACCTGAGAAAAATTATTGTGCTCACAGACAAGAAGCATTAGCAATGATCTATTTTGTACAGAAGTATAAGCATTTCCTTTTGGGTAGAAAATTTACTTTAAAGACAGACTGTCGTGCATTGACTTACTTAATGACATCACAATCCAAACAATCTGCTGTGTTAGCTCGGTATGTTGAAATCCTATCAAATTATGACTTTGACATAGTTCATCGACCTGGATCGTCAAATCGTGTTGCAGATGCTTTATCACGCTACCCACCTTATGAAAAATGTGTCGATTGTAATATTAATAATGTAGATGTGCTGTATGTCAAAGATTCATCTTGGTTATCGTGTATATCTCGTGAGGAAATGGAACTTGCGCAAAAAGAAGATAAAATTCTTAAAAATGTATATCAATGGATTGATAGTGGTGAAAAATGTGATCGCAGTGATATATCTAGTGAAAATATTATTCTCGTGTCATATTGGAATATACTCAATAAGATTAAATTGGAATATCGCTTACTGTGGTATGTAGATTCTACGGAAAATGTGTATCGTTTAATCGTGCCTGAAAAATTCAGATATCAAATAATGGAACTTGTTCATGACCACATATTAGCTGGTCATAGAGGTGTACAAAATACGCTTAATCGATTAAGAGCTAAATTCTTCTGGATAGGAATGAAAAGTGATTGTGCTAATTGGATCAAATCGTGTGAATCCTGTGTAGCTTGTAAACGAAATATACAAGTGCCTCCATTACGTGAACCCTGGAGACCTTCCGTTCCAGATGGAAAATTGTGTATTGATTGCATTGGTCCTTTAACACGTTCTAAAGAAGGTTACCAATATGCAATTTGTGTTATGGACGACTTTTCAAAATTTTCTCAAGCTTTTCCTCTGCAGTCATTAACAGCAAAGGAAACAGCAAATGTTTTAGTAAATCAATATTTTTGTAGGCAAAGTGCATTACCTCTTATTATACTTTCTGATAGAGGAAGTAATTTTACTAGCGAATTATTTATTGAAATGTGTAAAGTACTATCTATTAAGGGTGTTAAGACATTACCTTACTCACCATCAAGTAATGGTGCCATTGAACGTTGGAACAATACTTTAAAATCCATGTTGAAAGTTTATGTTAGAGACAATTATAAATGGGCAGATATGTTACCATTTTTATCACTTGCTCATAATGCTACTATTCATAGTGCTACTGGATTTACTCCGAACTTTTTACATAGAGGACATGAAGCAAGGTTACCAGAGGAAATGATGTTTCCAGAAGTAAAGGAACAGAAAGACTATAGTGCAAATGAATATGCGAGAAATCTGGAAAAGAAACTGTCAAAAGCTATATCTTTTGCTAATAGAAACCTAGAAAAAACACATGAACGTTATATAGATAATCGTAATAAACATGTGTTGTTCGAACAATTAAGTGTTGGTGATAGAGTCCTAATTAAAAACTGTGTTAATCAAAATTGGGATGAAAAAGGTGAAGTGATTGAAACTGTTAAAAATAATCCTGTGGTTTATAAAATTAAAAAGGATAACGGACAAATTAAGTTTTTACACCACAATAAACTCAAAAAGATTTGTGTTAGAACACTTGTACCCAAAGTTCTTACTAATGGATTAGTAAAATCTAGTAAACTAGGTCAAAGTAAAAAACTATGTGGTAAAGGTATTTTGCCAGATATTGATGATAATGACAGTGAATCTGAGGATGAACTATTAGGATATGGTGTCATAGACAAAACCCCAATTAGTGACACTGACAATTTGAATTGTGAACATGAACCTTTAGTTTATGAGGATGTTCAATTAGATGAAGACAAGGTTTCATCTCCACAGAGAACTTTTGAGGCGCAGAAAGTTGCAAGTCCTCCTTTTCAACCAGTTGTAGAGTTTGATAGACCTATTAGGTATTCGAGACGAAATCGAGTTAGGAAAAACTATTCAGATTTTCAAATTTTTGGTGATGCGTCCAAGTGTTCGCAATATAAACAATATTAATATTATGATTTAAATATTACTATATTAATATTTTGTATTTCATTTCTATGTGTTTCATTAAATTTATATAATCTTGTTTCCAGAGAGAGGCATGAGTCATGAGATAGGTAATATTTGTTTGAAGCTTAGTCTACATGGTAATGTGCATATAAGCCTTAAGTTTAGGTAATTTGTTTTGGTTTTATTTTGTTGTAGATATTATATATTATGTGTGTGAATCAGTATTTTAGATAATTATTATATTAAGGTTTATGTTCTTAAAATGTTAGGGACAACATTTAGCCTAGGTTGGGGGAATGTGAAGTACCCACCCTTTCAATAAAGATACGAATGCAGCATATCGTGGAGCACCATCTCGTGGAGCACGTGCATGGTATATATACCCCTTGAACACGCGGTAAGAAGGGAGTCGAAGCTGGAACCTTGAAGGAGACGGTCAGTCTCTTGGTTAACGATGTAAGGCTAGTGTGCCGGCGGTCAGCCCATCGTTTTGGAAGTTTTTAGTCATATTTGTATATCGAGTGATATAATAAGGATTAGGCATATACGTCACATATATTTTGGATAAACTTTACTATATAATTGTAGACATGATAGTGATACTGTGTTGTGAAAGTATGTAACTTTTTGTAAACTTTTTATATTCTAATTACTTTTAATTAAACTTTTAAACTGTTATTGGAATCATCTATCAGTGCATCATTCTTCAAGTACGATGGGAACCAACATCCCGTGGATGGATGGAGAAAAGAACATTCTATCATAGGCCCGGGTAGGGGTGTGACAGCCCAGATTTTATTTAACTTAATTTTGCTGTGTAAAATCTGTAATTGCTTGTGGTCAAATGAAGGAGGGGCGGGGGTGATTTTGGGCCATGGTATGAAAAATGTTGGGAACCACTGCGTAATGTAACTCCTCGAAGTTCCGTTCCAGATAAACAGTGAAAGTTTTGAGAAGTTCAGAAGCTAGTATAGAATCAGTAGCCTATATTATCGATCACTATACCGGACTTAACACTGAATGAGTGAATACAATAACCAAATAGAACAAAGATCTTAATAATTAACATGGTCTAAATAGAAACAACTAACTCCAACAAATGGCGTTTTGTCACGATCAATTAGTTACTTGTTCTCTTACTTTTTGTCCTTTTGTTAATGATGTCTTCAAACGAATATTTTTTATAACAAACAATTGTTCCCTTAATTAAACAGAAAACTACCATACAGACAAGCACATCGGATTGCGAACTGGACACTTTGATCATAGCCCTCGACTCAACGGGGGGGGGGGGGGGGGGGGGGGGGGGGGTTGGTCGTATTATAGGGGGGCAACTGCACCACCCCCCCTGTCTCTTACGGCTATGACTTTGATGTCCTGATAGCACTAAATCAATTCTAGCTATCAATAAAATTACTGTACGTGATTCCAAAAACTATTTACTCATAATTTAATAAAACAAAGAACCAAATCTGATATATGACGTCATGATATCGATAATATGCATGTAGGTGATCATATAATTTACAAATACAAATATTAAATTTATATGAAACGATAGTATCAACAGTAAATATATCAAACAATGTAAAAAGATAATATTTATTCATTTGATGAAAATAATTCTAATACAATACATGTATATGTTGCTCTAAAAAAAGAAAACTGCTCACCAATGTAATATCAATTACGATGGAAAGATCCAAATATTCTTCCATCCTTTTTCCAACGTTGCTGTAATGAGTAGACGTCCTTGAAAAACCAGCGCGAAAATTTCCTATAACCGCTGTGCTGCATCATGTTAAAGAAAATAATAAGATAGGGGAAGATCCAGTCTAATGAAAATCAGACCCTAATTTCGTTTCGTTCGGTTTTTTTTAAATCCGGTTTTTTAACCACTACATTAGGGCCTGAGAACCAGGCGCGGTAACAAATGTTCACGTTAACTTTGACCTAATCTTAATGACCTTTGTTTTAACCAATCAGATCTCAATGACGTCATATGGAACAGCCAATAAAAAAACGTGTTTCAACCGAGTTCGGCACAGTACGAGAAAACAAGACTACGGCACCTCGGAATGCACCAATTGTTCGCGTCACAAAATCCCAGCGCTGGAGAGGGCAGAGATCTGATTGGTTAAAACAAAGGTCATTAAGATTAGGGTCTGATTTTAATTAGACTGGGGGAAGATCTGAACATGGTGTATCAAGAGAAAGAAGTGGTGTTATGTCGACATTTTGGCAACAATTACAACATCAACCTGTCGTCAACGAAAACCTTCGTTTTAGACAGCCTACCTAGAGAAATGGTGTCTAAATCCTCGTCTTAAACTTCCATCACCAACACTGCTGTTGTAACTTGTCGAGTTTCTAAAATGATCATTCTCAGAATAGGCGTCTGATTTTCTATGATCATAATCACTGCTTTCACCATAAGAAGAAGGGTATCCAAATTGTCCGCCATGTTTACCACCGTATTGTACACTGTGATCATCTGACGACTTCAAGGCAGATTTATCAGTTTGGATACTTTTATTAACTCTTGCGTTGTCTTCTTTGCGTTTTTGCTTTTTATTCTTTTCAATTTCCATATCATCTTTAGAGTATTCCCGGCGACCCTTGACTTGCTTGTGATTGTCCTTTTCTTGTTTGAACTGATGTTTTGACTTCTCATCTTTCGCTTGTTGACCCTTTTTTGGACTCTCTTTATTCGTTGTCTGCTTATCCTTGGTAGGGATATTCTGTTTGCCAATTGTTTTCTTGTCCTTGTTGTTGGTTTTGTTATCCTTTGCCTCTTTCGCGTTCTCTTTCCCGCGACTTTTAACGTCATCCTTTTCACCTTTTTTAGTTTTCATTTCAGAAGAGTTCGTTGAATTTGGAGGATCCCGAGATTTAGATCTGTTCTTTTTCACTTCTTTTAAATCCGTTTGGTTAGAGTCTTCAAATCTCTTGGATCCTTTCGTTGGTTTGTCAGACCGTGATTTTAAGTCTTGTTGCTGTAACTGTATACTTTTTCCCTTCATAATTTTCAGTGACAGAAACCGGTTTTGATACCTAGAAGGTATGACGAGTTTATGTCAATAATAGAAAAGGTATCTTTCGTAGACCGGAAACGAGAATAAACACGATTTCTCAATCGATGAAACGAAAAATATTATGTCACGCTAAAGTCAACTTAGATCGAAACTGTAAAAATATTTAGATTGTATATCTCACAGAACGATTAATAACAGTTACGCGTTCAGTCCTAACATGTGTGGAATTGTAAATATTTTCTGCGCAGAAATCAAAGCTTTGAGTAATTGAGCATCAAGTGATAAGGAACTTAATCAGGTTGCCAACGCAATTTACAAAATATTGTTAAGAGATCAATAAGTGTGTTTAATTTAAAATGTCTAGTAGATGTCGATTTGTTGCCAACAGAAACCTGTTTTTCAAGACTAACCGAAGCAAAGATGGTAAACACAAAAGGAAAATGGGATTAATTGATGTTATTGAGGCAATTTCAAAGGAAATCAGAAAACATAAACGATGCTCTATCGGATTTCTTATGGTAGACTGAGCATTGAAATTAAAGGGATAATAACGGAAAACATTAGTCAAAATATCGTCATGAATATGTTTGCTATACTAATTGAAATGACTTTAGCTATTTGCATTTAGGTTCGGTTTTCCTTTCAAATCGCCGAAAAGGATTTTTTGATCTAATCTATCGCCACTTCTTGGCTGTCACCTTTACATGTACACATAAAGCTTAGAACTGGAAATAGTAACCCATAAGGAGCTTAAAGCCACCTGAATGAACAAAAAAACATAAGTTCTCAAACTTGATCAATATATATATATAGAGTATATTTATATTCATCAACAGTGTCCAAAGTATACAAACAGAATCAAATAAACCCATAAAACTATACAATTACATGTTTTAATTGAAAAACACTTAAAATTTGAGAGACCGTTTTTGAATTAGCGTATATATATAAACATAGTTTTCTGGATTTATCCGATTATTTAGGTAATCTGTTTTATAGTTATGCCACTAGGTTTATCCCCTAATGAATATATACTCCTATTGACCAAGTTTGAAAATTTAGATTTTTTTTCATTCCAAGAGGTTGTATTCCTTTAAGTAAGATAATGTTTAACCAATATTTTACCTGCCTTCGCAACCATATTGATCTCACTATTATTATTATTATTATTTATCAATAATGGATAACAGAACAGGTTGATATCATTATATTCGATATGGAAATAAAGTCTGTATTAGTTAACTCTCAGACAAAATCGTTAAGATAGCCTCAGATCGTTAAGATCGTCTCATGCCATAGCTCAGCGTTGTTCTCGGATTACCCAAATAGCAAAATTAAAGGGGTTGTTAAAAGGTTTCTGAAATTGTTCTGTGTATTGGGGGCGAGGGAATTCAACCCTAGCAAAAATAAATGGAATTCAACTCTTAATGCATAGAAAATAAATAAAACTTTAATCAGTTTACAAAAATTTTAACACAGTCAAACGAAAAACACATATGAAAAGTTTAATTTAGATATCCCAAACAAAGAAAGGAATTCAACCCTTATAAATAATAGAAAGGGAATCCCACTTAAATCTTCAGAAAAAGAATTCAACTTTAACATCAAACGGTGCTCTTTGAAAGTTTGATGGAAAATCGAGGCAGTAAATGCCTGATGCTATAACCATCGTAAAAATTCTCAATTCTTAACAAAAAATCATAGGAAGTCCAATTTCTATGAAGACAATGCTGCTTATCTGAGGAACCTTTGCTTCACTGCTTCTGTAGTTATTTCCCTTTCATTAGATTAACTTTTATTGACGTTATTGATTTTACTTATTTTTAAAATGAATTGAACTTCCCCCATTGTTCTTCTATATAATAAACATGGTGTTATTGCGTGCAATGTACTCGAACAAGGGCGATAACTCGTGTTTCGATTCGTAGACTTGAGTGCGTTGAGTCTCCTTGAGCAAAGGTTAAAATTGTGGAAAACTCATTCTCAGGGAGATGGTGTAGAATTCAGACCTGGTGTTGTCTGCTCCTGCCTATATAAAGCAATTTTGATTTTACTGGCCCTAACAACATACCAGTAATTTCTTTATCTTAAAAATTATAAATATCATTGCTGCCCCTGTTCCTACAGGCCTGTTATCTGATACAATATGTATACATACTGTTTTGATTTTTACCAGAATCTGGTGCCAATGTACTATAATTATAAATGTTGTACGAGAAATTGAAACAATCAGACTGTTTGTTTAAGAGAATAGAAATGAAACTTGGTGTAGTGGAACTTATCTTATTTTATAAATGTGTTTTCTGAGGCGTATTAAAATCTTACATACAACAAATCAATAAATATAAAAAAAATAAAATAACATGTCTATTGTGTAAGTTGTAAATAAAACAATAGTTAACTGTACTTCCTGACTGATTACTTTACTTACATAACTCTAACTTTAACATGTCATTGTCTAAGTTGTAAATAAAACAATAGTTAACTGTACTTCCTGACTGATTACTTTACTTACATAACTCTAACTTTAACATGTCATTGTCTAAGTTGTAAATAAAACAGTAGTTAACTGTACTTCCTGACCGAATTGTTTACTTACATAACTCATTTAAAAATGGCTTTTTAATAAACATAGAAAGGTGATTTAGAACAAATCCTGAATATCTGTATAAAGGGGAACGTTCGACATTTTTGAGGAGTAAATAGTTTAATGTAACATTTGGCTTTCAATATTCTGATATTTGTGTTCTATTTAAATTTAAGGCATAGTCGAATTCCCTATCATATGAAAAAAAATTTCTATTCGAAAGATTAACTGAACGAACTCCAAATCAAGAATTTTCTAACACAAGCTACATTCAAAACATAACCTGAAACATCTATCAATCAAAACATATTAAAAAATCTTCCATTTAAAAGTGATCCGTAACAATTTCGATTTAAACTCTATCTAAAATAAACTTAATTCCAAACATCAAAACTATTCAAAACATAAGTTAAAACAACTTATATTCAAAACATAAGTTAAAACATCTTCTATTCAAAACATAAGTTAAAACAAACTTCTATTCGAAACATAAGTTAAAACAACTTCTATTCAAAACATAAAACAACTTTAATTCAAAACATAAAACAACTTTAATTCAAAACATAAGTTAAAACAAACTTTAATTCAAAACATAAGATAACACAACTTCTTTTCAAAACATAAGTTAAAACAACTTCTATTCAAAACATAAGTTAAAACAACTTCAATTCAAAACATAAGTTAAAACAACTTCTATTCAAAACATAAGTTAAAACAACTTATATTCAAAACATAAGTTAAAACAACTTATATTCAAAACACAAATAAAGACAAACTTCCATTCAAAACATAAGTTAAAACAACTTAAATTCAAAACATAAGTTAAAACAACTTCAATTCAAAACATAAGTTAAAACAACTTCTATTCAAAACATAAGTTAAAACAACTTCAATTAAAAACATAAGTTAAAACATCTTAAATTCAAAACATAAATTAAAACATCTTAAATTCAAAACATAAATTAAAACAACCTAAATCAAAACATCATCTGAAACAACTACAAATCAAACCATCTCCAGATATTGACGTATACTTTCAGTAGTGTTGTTGAACGATATTTTATTCGTGGGAGGAGATAAAACCAAGATTTCAAGTTCCATAGAAAACTCGTTAACTGTTGCTTCTTGAACACTCACTTCACTGAGCCAAATTTAGCTTCACTTCTAATCAAAACATGAAATTTTACTTCAGAACGTGATTAATAAAGATTACGAAATCAGAAGCATACATTTATTGATTTGCCTCAATGTTTGTTTTCATTTTTTTCATACAACACAAACACACAGTATGGGTCTACGTGTTGAATAGCATAAGTCGGTCATAGGGAATTAGGAAACAAGGTATTTCGGTCACAGTAATTAGGGCACAAGGTATTACGATCACAGTAATTAGGGCACAAGGTATTCGGTCAAAGTAATACGGTCACAAGGTAATAAGGTCACAGTAATACGGGCACAAGGTATTTCGGTCACAGTAATAAGGGAACAAAGTAATTGTGCACAGTAATACGGTCACAAGGTATTTTGGTCAAAGTAATACGGTCACAAGGTAATAAGGTCACAGTAATACGGGCACAAGGTATTTCGGTCACAGTAATACGGTCACAAGGTATTTCGGTCACAGTAATAAGGGAACAAAGTAATTGTGCACAGTAATAAGGGCACAAGGTATTTTGGTCACAGTAATACGGTCACAAGGTAATTTGGTCACAGTAATACGGTCACAAGGTATTTTGGTCACAGTAATACGGTCACAAGGTATTTCGGTCACAGTAATTAGGACACAAGGTATTTCGGTCACAGTAATAAGGGCACAAGGTAATACGATCATAGTAATACGGTCACATGGTAATTTGTCACAGTAATACGGACACAGGGTATTTCGGCCACAGTAATAAGGGCACAAGGTAATACGATCATAGTAATACGGTCACATGGTAATTTGGTCACAGTAATACGGACACAGGGTATTTCGGCCACAGTAATAAGGGCACAAGGTAATACGATCATAGTAATACGGTCACATGGTAATTTGGTCACAGTAATACGGTCACAAGGTATTTCGGTCATAGTATTACGGTCACAAGATATTTTGGTCACAGTAATGACGTTTTTATTTGGGTTCCCACAAATTCAATACAGATGCATTACTGTAATTGTGTGACCGAGTATCAGGGGATGAAACCCATTTACAAATATGCAGTATAAAACATTCCCAACCCCTTCCCACTCAACACAACCACCCTCAGCCAAAAATAGACATCCCAGTCTTAATGTAGCCTACAGCCCTAAATTCGGAAATGAAGCGGAATGAAGACAAGCAAGCTACAAATAGCAGGGACAAACTGACATTTCAATAAGTTGGTTTTAAAATCGATAGACAGTCCTTCAATCAGGAAAAACATATATTGTCTTTTTCTTCCGTTTTCAAAGTAAATACTTCACCACAAAAGATCACCGTTGTATACAATAGATGTTTACTTCACAAAACATTAGAAATTTATTTTTCTTACTTATAATAAATGGAGGAGAATGACCGAGTAAATCTTAAAGGGGAATGTTCAGCATTTTTCAAAGGTCGATTTGGGCCTTGAATATGATATGAATAGAGAAGTACTAAAATTGCACAATGCCTTAAATTATACCCCCACCTAAACATTATTTTATCGTTCATATTCTGTAAATGTGTTTTTATAAGGTTTGTCTTAAAGGGGAATGTTCAGCATTTTTTAGGGTGGATTTGGGCCTTGATTATATACAAATAGCCTTCAGAAGTACTACTTATGCACGAAAATCATTTAATTCCTTCAATTATATCCTTACCTTAACATTTATCTTTCATTTTCTGTATATGTTTTCTATATAACGCATAGTCTTACTAAACGGCGAGTCGTATTTTTGACTTTCAAACGCCAATATTTGAGGGTTCTATGGTCGAATAGATAGTGAACATATCCCTTTAATAAACCAGGGACCGCGGAACGTTCCTGGAAGTGGGTGGGCTCATTTTTTCGGAAAAATACATCTGGCCCCCACCACCAATCTAACCCCCATACCAAAACTCTGCGGATATCGGCCACTCGATTGTCAAATTCAGGAAATGATTCAATGAAGATGACAAAAAAAAAACAATTTTGATGAGAAAAATACAATCCGGTTAAGATTGGGCAGAAAGAAAGCTATCTTAGATTAAATGGTAGAACACTGTAGATCTATTAAACCTTAAACCCTAGTGTTTAATCAGTCACTATTTCAAACTCTAGACAGAAAATAATAATCTATTTAAAAAGGATGTGAAGGAATTTATGTGTAAATAGTGAAAAGAGTTTTAACTGTTTCACTGGTACAATTTATAATCAATGGTTATTTTATATAGGTATGTTTGAGGTAACCATTGTACATTTAACTCTATAGCCGCCATCAAGGGTACAGTAAATTATGTTGCCACCCAGGGTACAGTTAATTATGTTGCCACCCAGGGTACAGTTAATTATGTTGCCACCCAAGGTACAGTTAATTATGTTGCCACCCAGTGTACAGTTAATTATGTTGCCATCAAGGGTACAGTAAACTCTATAGCCATACAGGGTGCATTAAACACTGTAGCCACATGGGGTTCCACGAACTATGTAGCCACATAAGGTGCAGTAAACCACACAGGGTTAAGTAATCCATTAAACCACGCAGGTTACAGTAAACACTATCCAAAAACTATGTAGGTACATAGGATACATTAAACTCTGTAAACTCATATTGCTCAGTGAAGCTCGTATCAACAGGGTATAGTAAACTTTGAAGCCACATGGGATATACTAAACTATGGAGCCATGCAGGGTACAGTTAGTAAATTCTGGAGACAAGCAGGGTACAGTAGCTTTGTAGCCACCAACGGTACAGTAAACACTAGAGCATCAAGTGTGTGGATTTAGTGGGAGCGGAGGGGACTTGCAATTGAATCCTCCCCTCTGAAACCTTTTTTCACAAATCCACGCCCTTGATAGCAATCAGGTTACAGTAAACTCTAGAGTCACACATTGTACAGTAAGTGAATTCTGGAACCACACATTAAATAAATAAATAATAAATTTTAAAAGTAACTTTTATAAAGAAATGTAAAGTGGATTGAGTCTTGTTTATCACACGTGAAAGATCAAATAGCAGGTGGAAACTTTAATAATACAGTAAATAAAGGAAGGGATTACTTCGTAATGCAATCAACATGGTGGCATATCGGAAATTAAATAAATAATTAATCTAAATGAATATATGCATACATGCATGAATGAATCAATACATAAAACATTAGAGGAATATAGGCATTCTTAAATGAATGAATGATTGAATGAATTATCACAATTTGTCGACAGAAAAAAAAGTATCAAAATTGTATAAAAGTGACCAGTAGGCTATTTTTGCACTTTGGATAATAAGCATGGGCATACGCCATGCAGTGTGCAATTGAGAATATTTGATATGACAGCTTCATTAACCTTCTCCCTCGATTTCCATTTTTCAGTTTCATTTTTTTCAGTTGCCCAGTCTGTAACACACAGGGGCCGCAGGGTGTCCCATCTGAACAACGTTTGTTTCTATTACAGCCCCTTCGGCCTGCATCACTAACAGGGGAAAACCGGATTGATAAATCCGAAGGACAAAAAAATTGAGACGTGGTGATCCCCTTGTGATGATATATAAGTTCCACTATAATAAGTGTTCCAAAAAACATTTGTTATGTAATAATTGTTCCATTTGGAACTTTTATTATATAACACTAGACCTAACCCTAACCCTGATATTATATGATAAGAGTTCCTGAGATCATTTATTATAATAATTTTTGTTCCAAAAGGAATATTTATTATGAGGAACAAATATACAGTCACACCCTGTCTTAAGAGAGAAATCTGTTTTTTACCAACAAATCAAGTTGGATGAACAGATGAATGAATACATGGATGAATGATGTTCACACCATAGTAACAAGGCTAATATTGACAGTGATAATCAGAATGAATGAAAGTATCATTTTGAATAGATGAGAGATGATATGAATGAATGAAAGTATCATTTTGAATAGATGAGAGATGATAAAGGTAATCAACCTATTATAACAGTATTAATTATTTAACATACTGTCACAGAGTGAATCAGTACTAGCGATATGACATTTCTCACCGATATCTAATCTACGGGTCCTTGGGTCGACATCAGGCCCGTAGGAACAGAGGGGGGGGGGGGGGGCAATAATTTTGACATTAATGACTGAAGCAATAAAAAACAAAAAATTTCAAGATAAAACAAGAAGTTACTGGTATGTTGTTAGGGCCAGTAAAATCAAAATTGCTTTATATATGCAGGAGCAACATCGAATTCAGTATCACCACCCTTCAGAATGAGTATTTGCAAAATTTGCCCCCCCCCCCCCAATAATTTTGACATTAATGACTGAAGCAATAAAAAACAAAAAATTTCAAGATAAAACAAGAAGTTACTGGTATGTTGTTAGGGCCAGTAAAATATAAATTACTTTATATAGGTAGGAGCAACATTAAATTCAGTATCACCACCCTTCAGAATGAGTATTTGCAAAATTTGCCCCCCCCCCCCCCATCTGAAATTGCTTCCAACGGGCCTGGACATGCGATATCGATGCATAGTATACAGGGGCGCAGTTGGCCGTTCCTCAAATATTATGTTTTCGAGCAAAAAGTCCACAACATCGGGCAAAATATCTTTAAAATTCGGGCAATAAGTCGATCTGCCCCCTGTTTAGTTGTGGGCCCCTACGGCTATGTATCGATGGGCTAGATTGCCGCAGATTTTGATAAGATCCAATTTTTGTCTGAAAGCAGACTTTGTTGATGGCAACTGCAGTTTTTCAAATGATTGCAAACATGATAATTTGATAATTCAAGTTTTGTCAAGTTTTTCTATATGATGCCAAGGTTTGTAACAGTCAAAGTAATTAATAGACAACAATGTATGGTACAACTGAATGACCGATACGACTTGTAGATCATAAATCACCCCGTAGATCATAGACCACAATAACTGAATGGTCGCAATAACTCGTAAATCATAAATCACAACCTGGAGGTCATGGCCCCCTAGGGAGCCATGGGGTGTTTGTCAGGGGGCCATGTCGCATGAGGATGTATATCATTTTTTCTCTAGCCCGACTTTTATCTAATTTTATTTTGTCTGTAGCTGCTCGTGGTCAAATGCTTGTTGACACAAGACAACAACCCTTGTTCTATGTTCCCTAGTTTGCAATAGTTTGGAAAAAATGAACAGGGGGCCATGGCTCTGGGAGCTTCGTGAATTTGGGCCACAGCGTGAAAAAGGTTGGGAACCACTGCCGTAGATCATGGATTACAACATAATAGGTGACAAAATTGGACAAATTGACAAGAAGATCCTAGATCATTATATAATGGTCAAAATAAGTACATGTGTATTCCAAATATTAGTAGCTATGTGGATTCCAGGTAAAAAAAATGGTCATCGAGTGGTACCAGGTGCTCCAATACAAGTCAATCAAATAGACTTAGAGAACTGACATAACTAATAAACAATGGGCAAACAATTCATGATAAAAAGGCAATAAATACTTGAATAACGGAACACAATTTTATGGTAAATGAAAATGACAATGTAGATTGTTGAAACGTTGTGTGTAATAAAACTAAGGAGTAGTATACCATAAAATTGTGTTCCGTTATTTAATGTGTTCTCTAACGCTTAAGGATTAATAAATACTTACTTTTCTGTCCAATATTTATCACTTCTTCGTTGTGTCTTCTGCCTTTTTTCAACAATATTTGTCCCGGTTACTTCAATAAAACCACTATCTTCTCTACAAAATTCTCTCATTTTGAAAATAAAATTCAATTCAGTAAAATATCCCTTTAAATTGTTTTTACTAAATCACCATTTAGAAAGACGTCGTCATTATACAAATTCCTCCAAAAATTGGCACTTAAATTACATTGTTTTGACGTTTATTCAAGAATCCCACCGGTCATTGACTATTAATGGTTCATCCGTTACCAAGTATTTCAAAACATAATGTGTCATTCCATTATTAAAAACTATAGGTATTGAACAGCATCATATAATAGCCTACTGCTTGCCGCGTTCCTATGATGATGGTTATAGGAATCGAACGTAAACATGTTCAAACATGCATCCAATAGTTATAATAGTTAGAAATGCTTTGAAAGATGAAATCAATGATGAGTTTCAGCATCAATGGTTATATTAAACTGACGTATTTTATATTCTGAACCCGTTTTAAAATGTTCGAGTTGGGGCCAAATAATTGTCAGGGAGGGGGGGGGGGGGGGTGTCTACTAGCACCAGATATTCGTATGTAACATGATATGAAATTTCAAAGTGGGGGGCCAAGATCGGGCCAGCCTAAATTATTTTCAGTTAGTATTTCCAGTATCTTTTGCAAACAATTGCTGATAATCATCAACGATTGTTTGTTCTATCTAAACTACTCATCTGAAAACCAGGTAAAAAGGGTTCAGGCGATCCCCGACATGTCTATTTATAGGAATTACACAGTTATTTTCACCAAGTTCAATTAAATTGTCTAAATATTCCTTATTTTTGAATCATCCAAGAGCCACAAAAGGCATTTTTGCTGATTTACAAATAGAATTAAAAGTTAAAACTGGTCTCGACCAATTTTAAGTTTGGCATTAAATTAGCCTGTTTTAAATACATTTAAGATAATTCTATGTGGTGCATACAAAATATAGAATTAAATTAAAAGTTAATGTTATTCGGGCAAAATAGAATTAAATTAGGCCTAATTTTATTTGGTGCATACGGGCCAATAGATGGTTACTGTTTGTCATTTTGAGTACACAGCTAACAAGAAATAGAAAATGTTTGACAACTTGGGTTGTTTATCTATAAAGAATATTTGATTATTCGGTGAGCCTCCTTGACGTTTTCCGTATAAGATATACGTTTCATATTATTGATATTAGCTTATATGAACAATGTTAAACATTGATTAGGTAGGGTTAGGTTTATCTCAATGAGAAAATGCAAACAGTTCTCTGGAGACGTAATGTCAACGTTTCTATAGTCACGCGTCTTGATAAATACAATATTAATAATTGAACAGTGTGACCAACGCGTTTATGGAATAACTGAAGAAAAAAAGAAAATATAAACTCTGCACCCAAAGACATTTTACTAATTAGTCAAGATCTTTTGAATAATGCATATTTTCTTTTTTACAAAAAGTCCAATATCATAACACTTTTTTTTTAACAGAAAACGTACCAGGAAGATAAAACTATACGTATTTTCGCCGTTAATATACAAAACTTATACGTAAACTTATAAACACGCAAAATGTTGTCAGACAAGGTAAAATATGCCCACTTGTGGTTTTGTTGATTAAAATTCAAAGTCAAATTTTCTTTTAAGTTTATTTTAAAAAAATTTGTTACACAATTGTTGGACAAGTCACATCTCATTATCTATACTGAAGAAACGTCGCAAAACACAGAGTAAATAGTGAAAAAAAATACAGAATTATATGAAAGCAACTGGTATTGTCAGTGGAATGTCACACTGGACGTTTAAAAATCTAAAAATAATATTTATGTAGAAAAATAACAATTTTGATCATGCACGACCTTGCCCAAAAGATTTAAAATGCGACGTTTCTTTATCTGTTCAGTTTATTATGATCTTCATTTGTCTTCAATGCGAGATTTTGATAAATAACAAACATACAGGTACAAAAACGTATATCAAAAGAAAAAGACGAAGATCAGAAGATTTCGCAATTTAAATATTGTCGATTATTAATCGGTAGCCTGCCTTCGATAATCAATCTCAATTTGTTAATCGATACCCAGCCCTACCAGGCACATATTTTGACAAAAATCTGCTTTTCTGCACCTATTGGGCTATTGAGGAACGGCAAACACTGTGTGCAGTGAGATAAAGTTTGCTCGGACAGTGGCATGCTTATTCTTTTTATATATTTCAAACTGTAAAAGGATCTAAAACTTACACGTACAAAGTTTTCAAGTTTCACCTATTAAAACTCGGCGTTAGTCTTCTTGCGACGTCAACAAGCTATCAAGTGAAATTATATTGAATAACGCTAAATAAAACCAGCCGTGGAAACTTTTCTTTAAATATGGCTTGTTTTGCTTCCTCTAATTATTTCCTAAACCGAGGTCCCGTGTATTGGCTGTGCACGTTAAAATCCCTCGAAGAGTTGGAAATCGAAAATAAGAGCAGGCTAATGCCGCTGGGCTGGCAAAATTTCCCTCATTGCACACTGTATGGCGTTTGCCCGTCCTCAATTAGCCCATATAGGTGCAGAAAAGTAGGACGTAAAACTCCATTCATTTCATTTTCTGATTATTTCCTCCCAGGCAGGTGAGAATATACACCTGTTACAGTAAACCGAATCTGGATCTGATATAGTTAAAGGGAGAGAACTCGACTTAACAATCATTGAGATACGACCACAACTAAATCTTGATACTAGTATTATCGTGCGCGGACATTTCCCACCAGATAATTCAAATTCAAATTTCCGGATGGCAGTTTTCCTTTGTGGAATTTGTCCTGGGTGCAAAGTGCCTGGGTGTGAAATGTCTTGGGTGGAAGTTGTCCTGATGCAAATCATCCTGGTGCGAAATGTCCTGATAGGAATTGTCAGGGTGGGAATTATCTGGATGTGAAACGCCCTACTACCTATTATTATTTTTGATGAACATATTTAAATTATTTCCTTCATTAATTTTAAATTTAGCACTTATTTTTGTAAAAACGTGGTGGACATAGTTTATTTATTATCAAAAGCATTAAATTACAAACTTATATATTAGCCATTACCGAAACAAATACGTTTTACAGGAGCGACAAATACTTCTGTGTATTGGAGAGCAACATCAAATTTAAATCATAATTTAAAAATTTTTATGATTTGCAATTAACTGAATAAAAGTTTTGTATTAAAAAAAAATCTTTTTTATCAACTTTACACCAGATTTGACTTTACATAAAAAAAAGTGCTTGCATAAGCGGACATTAATTTTATATCGCCGCGGTTTGGCCTATTCAATGAATTGAGAGAAAAATTGAGTCAAAGAAGTTCTAACAGACAAACTTTAATATTGGAAACTAATTTAATTTATGTATGCCTACATCAGAATCAGATGCTATTTTCATCAATAAACATCCACACAAATACAATATAATATTTTACCAACCATAGCAACTTGAACAACAAAAATATACAGAGAAATTACCGTCTGGATAATCTAGTAACACTAATGGCTTCTCTAGTTACCGTTATATTCAATGAAATATAAATGGCGTGTTTATGGTGGGTCTGTAGATATTTAGTATTATACGATGACATATTTGTGACGAATAAATCAAACTGTTTAACACGAGCGACTGTTATTTTATTGTACAATGTCAGCTTTTCACTTGCAAATTTATAACTGAAAAAATATATGTCAAGTCAATATTCTCGATTGTCCAGACGTAGACTAATAGTTATATAGATGATATATTTGCTCAATGCTATTATTTAGTAGGTTAATAATGTGTATATTTAGTGAGATGGGATTAATCATAGCCGTAAGGGCTCACGATTCTACGGAAGGGGGGGGGGGGGGGGTATCTCGACTTATTACCCAAATTTTAATGATATTTTGCCCGATTTTGGGGATTTTTTGCCCGAAAACATAATATTTGGGTGGGGGGGGGGGCAGCTACTCCCCCTGCCCCCCTGCCCCCCTGCCCCCCTGCCCCCCTGCCCCCCTGTCTCCTACGGCTATGGGATTAATGGAAATGGATTACATGTATGATTACAAAAATGTTCTTTATTAAAAAAAATTTGATTGTTGAAACCTTCAGAATAAATAGGAGACGACTTAACAGGGGGGAGGACTGACTTATTGCCCGAATTTTATTGATATTTTGTCTGATTTAGGGGATTTTTTGCCTGAAAACATCTACGGCTGTCTATGACTCTCTCAACTGTTGACCCACTCAACGGCAGGTTTTACTCTCTCCACATGTTTTAATTCCCTACATTACGACTTAAAATCATTGACATAGGCTTAAGATTTGGCACACTCTGTATTTGCGGAGTGGGTGAAAAATAGATAGGCACCAAGATGTAGGAATATATTTAAAGGGATTATGCCATTTATCGTACAGTTTTTGAGATAATTTATATAAGACCCAAATCAACCCAATGAAAATGTTGAGTTTTTCCTTTAAAGGACCTCTCAAATGGCGGCCCATGGGCCAAATCCGACCTGCAATGCCCTTGAGAATGGTCCCTCAAAAATGACCCCTTCTGCTAAAACTCTCTTAGCCATTATATGTTTTTCATAAAATGCAGTTGGCCAACCTACCTTTCTTTTGTTACAGAAATAAATTTATGACTGAAGAGAATACCAAGAAAATAAATCACAATCATGTCACAAAGACCACGGGTACCGGTAAGACAAAGACAACATAGAAGTGAACCTCTTAGGAGAATACAAAGAATTGAGACTGGCAATGAAGATACTCAAGATGTCATTGAAAAATCTGCTGTTAAAATAGTAAATAATGCTGCTAACGATGTTATTATTCGACCAACTCCATCACAAGGTAGGATATTGTTTCCAGTCTTGAGTCTTCAGGGGCAGCCCTGGCCCCCGACTTTTTGGCCCATAAAAATATATTTTTTTGTATCAAAATATTTTCTTAAGTTTATAAGATAATTTCCTGGATCTGAAAATTGAGTGACAAAAATCTAAGGATTTTGGAGTGGGATTTTAAATATTTTTATCCAAGCCCGACCCCCCTTTCCCCTTACTTCCAGAGATATTCCTCAGTCCCTGGTCTGCCACAGTATTTAGTTCTGTGAATAAATGAATTTGTGAAAATTGGGTGTCATATTAAAACCTGTAATTATTTTTATCAAAAATCAAAATTTTATAAGAATATCAAAATTGAGAACAATAGTTGTATAGTACTAGACTTCTCCAAAGAGAAGTACTATCAGGTGTTTGCATGGAATGTATTTTTGGTTGCTGTTAAATAAAGGGTGGTGTTAAATACATGTGACCAACAAGTGACATTAGAATAAGTTTGACTGTAAATGTATAACATGTATATTATGTATTTTTATTCAGATGAGAAAGTATTATGTATTTTTATTCACATGAGAAAGTATTATGTATTTTTATTCAGATGAGAAAGTATTATGTATTTTTATTCAGATGAGAAAGTATTATGTATTTTTATTCAGATGAGATTATGTATTTTTATTCAGATGAGAAAGTATTATGTATTTTTATTCAGATGAGATTATGTATTTTTATTCAGATGAGAAAGTATTATGTATTTTTATTCAGATGAGAAAGTATTATGTATTTTTATTCAGATAAGAAAGTATTATGTATTTTTATTCAGATGAGAAAGTATTATGTATTTTTATTCAGATGAGAAAGTATTATGTATTTTTATTCAGATGAGAAAGTATTATGTATTTTTATTCAGATAAGAAAGTATTATGTATTTTTATTCAGATGAGAAAGTATTATGTATTATGTATTTTTATTCAGATGAGAAAGTATTATGTATTATGTATTTTTATTCAGATGAGAAAGTATTATGTAGAAAGTATTATGTATTTTTATTCAGATGAGAAAGTATTATGTAATTTTTATTCAGATAAGAAAGTATTATGTATTTTTATTCAGATGAGAAAGTATTATGTAATTTTTATTCAGATAAGAAAGTATTATGTAATTTTATTCAGATGAGAAAGTATTATGTAATTTTATTCAGATGAGAAAGTATTATGTATTTTTATTCAGATAAGAAAGTATTATGTAATTTTATTCAGATGAGAAAGTATTATGTAATTTTTATTCAGATAAGAAAGTATTATGTATTTTTATTCAGATGAGAAAGTATTATGTAATTTTTATTCAGATAAGAAAGTATTATGTATTTTATTCAGATGAGAAAGTATTATGTATTTTTATTCAGATGAGATTATGTATTTTTATTCAGATGAGAAAGTATTATGTAGAAAGTATTATGTATTTTTATTCAGATGAGAAAGTATTATGTAGAAAGTATTATGTATTTTTATTCAGATGAGAAAGTATTATGTATTTTTTATTCAGATGAGATTATGTATTTTTATTCAGATGAGATTATGTATTTTTATTCAGATAAGAAAGTATTATGTATTTTTATTCAGATGAGAAAGTGTTATGTATTTTTATTCAGATGAGAAAGTATTATGTATTTTTATTCAGATGAGAAAGTATTATGTATTTTTATTCAGATGAGAAAGTATTATGTCTTATTATTCAGATTAGAAAGTATTATGTATTTTTATTCAGATAAGAAAGTATTATGTATCTTTATTCAGATGAGAAAGTATTATGTATTTTTATTCAGATGAGAAAGTATTATGTATTTGTATTCAGATAAGAAAGTATTATGTATTTTTATTCAGATGAGAAAGTATTATGTATTTTTATTCAGATGAGAAAGTATTATGTATTTTTATTCAGATGAGAAAGTATTATGTATTTTTATTCAGATGAGAAAGTATTATGTCTTATTATTCAGATTAGAAAGTATTATGTATTTTTATTCAGATAAGAAAGTATTATGTATTTTTATTCAGATGAGAAAGTATTATGTATTTGTATTCAGATAAGAAAGTATTATGCATTTTTATTCAGATAAGAAAGTATTATGTATTTTTATTCAGATGAGAAAGTATTATGTATTTTTATTCAGATGAGAAAGTATTATGTCTTATTATTCAGATTAGAAAGTATTATGTATTTTTATTCAGATAAGAAAGTATTATGTATCTTTATTCAGATGAGAAAGTGTTATGTATTTTTATTCAGATGAGATTATGTATTTTTATTCAGATAAGAAAGTATTATTTATTTTTATTCAGATGAGAAAGTGTTATGTATTTTTATTCAGATGAGAAAGTATTATGTATTTTTATTCAGATGAGAAAGTATTATGTATTTTTATTCAGATGAGAAAGTATTATGTCTTATTATTCAGATTAGAAAGTATTATGTATTTTTATTCAGATAAGAAAGTATTATGTATCTTTATTCAGATGAGAAAGTATTATGTATTTTTATTCAGATGAGAAAGTATTATGTATTTGTATTCAGATAAGAAAGTATTATGTATTTTTATTCAGATAAGAAAGTATTATGTATTTTTATTCAGATGAGAAAGTATTATGTATTTTTATTCAGATGAGAAAGTATTATGTATTTTTATTCAGATGAGAAAGTATTATGTCTTATTATTCAGATTAGAAAGTATTATGTATTTTTATTCAGATGAGAAAGTATTATGTATTTTTATTCAGATGAGATTATATATTTTTATTCAGATGAGGAAGTATTATGTATTTTTATTCAGATAAGAAAGTATTATGTATTTTTATTCAGATGAGAAAGTATTATGTATTTTTATTCAGATGAGAAAGTATTATGTATTTTTATTCAGATGAGAAAGTATTATGTCTTATTATTCAGATTAGAAAGTATTATGTATTTTTATTCAGATGAGAAAGTATTATGTATTCAGATGAGAAAGTATTATGTATTTTTATTCAGATGAGGAAGTATTATGTATTTTTATTCAGATGAGAACGTATTATGTATTTTTATTCAGATGAGAAAGAATTATGTATTTTTATTCAGATGAGATTATGTATTTTTATTCAGATAAGATTATGTATTTTTATTCAGATGAGAAAGTATTATGTATTTTTATTCAGATGAGAAAGTATTATGTATTTTTATTCAGATGAGAAAGTATTATGTATTTTTATTCAGATAAGATTATGTATTTTTATTCAGATGAGAAAGTATTATGTATTTTTATTCAGATAAGAAAGTATTATGTATTTTTATTCAGATGAGAAAGTATTATGTATTTTTATTCAGATGAGGAAGGGTTGTTACAGTTTGATACAGAAGAAGCCTATTTGAGAGGTTATTTTCCTATACATGACTTAGTGGTAAGTAACAAATCTTTTTATATTTTACATTTCCTCAATTCTTTATCCTTTTGGAAAGCTGAAATAAAGAAACCAAGTACTAACGATCCGAACCGCAAAACGAAACTGGAAATCCAAAAAGACATTTTGTCGAAACAACAGCTTATGAACTTTTCACATGAGGAATTATATCAATCATACATGAGTAAGTATATCATAATCAAAAATGGTATCAGGTGTCTAGAAGAGTAAGCACCCTTGCATCAAATGCCATATATTGGAGAAGGAGGGTTTTAGTTTGGAGGAGCAATAAGAGCTTCCTGGTTATCTGGAAGTAAAAATATGGAGAAAATTCCAAAGTTGCAAAAGATTCTTTTAACACGGCCAAAAATTATACAATTATATGTGTATAGATTTTTTTCTTCCATGTACAGTACCCTGCAATATATATTCGTATATATAAATGGGTTGCCCTTTTCGACTCGGGTGTATACTATGTACCCCATTCGTTCTACATGCATCTTAAAACTTGCTAATTGTACTCCTGGACAAGTCCAACGTTTCTGATACATAGGTGATGATTTTCCCCCTTTGTAATAATTTCCAAGCGATGTCAGAGTAAGTAAGGTCGTAGAGCAAATATAATGACATCACCATTTTGTACGAATATTTATTGCACGGTACTGTATATCTACCGAATTGTTTTGTTTAAGGACTAATCTCAAAATGGAGATCAAACTAATTTTGGTATCGAGCATTGCAATATAATTGTTTCAGTTGAAATGTTCAGAATATTTGTGAAATTTATTTGAATATCATTTTCTATTTCTAGTCTAAAATTAATACAGATCCACTCAACATTATAACTAAAGTTGATTTTTCGGGAAATGGCTATCTTACTGATTTAGCTATAAAAAGTTTTGTAGAAGCTATGGGACCAAAGGTAAGCTTATTTGAGTTCTGGTTGTTTGCTTTCGTAAGTTATTATCATCGATCATGTGCAGATAATTTCAATGTTATGACATTTTCATTTAGCTATGTGGGAAGATTAAAGAAATGACTGGAATTGCCAATTTATCAATTGTTTTAAAACTCGTTGTTTGGTCTGAGCATCAACATTGGTGGTTAAAAATTTTCAAAAACTTCTTAAATTTGTACCGTACTCCATATTCAGCTTTTTTTTATTATGTTGTATAATAATGACACCATGAAATTCTTTTTGGCCAAGTTTGAGAAAAAAAAAAATTCATTCTAAGAGGCGCATACATGTGTATTCCTTAAATTTTTGAATTGTGTTTTTTGTAGAATTGGGACTCAGTAAAAGAAATAGATTTAACAGCATGTATTATGATAACTGATTTAGGTTTACTCTGGTTGACAAATATTCCAGCTAAATGTGAACAATTACAAATGGTATGTCAACTTTAATGAAATTATATCTCATAAATTTAAAAATTGATTAATTAATGCTAATTTGCCCGACAACGAAATATATTTGCCCGACAAGTCGACCCTCACCCAACCCCTAATTTAAAAGCTTCTCGCCATCTGCCTGATAACATCATTTATAAAGGATTTTATTTTTTAAAATTTCCTTCATCAAAATCACTGCCCCCCCCTGCCCCCCCAGCCCGTACGCCTATGTATATGTCAGCTCAAAAACACATACAAAATTAATACCATTACCATGATTAATATCTATGACTCAAATTTTTGTTTACAGCCTAATTATTTGGTATAATGTCATGCAGTGTGCAGTGGAGACAATTTTATGTGGCCGCAATTTACAATCTAGTATTTTTTTAAGAACTAATTTTGCAATGGGGTCAATTCCAACATTGTAACTAGTCTCCCAATGTTAGACCCTTGCGCCGATTTATTTTGTAAAAAGTGACTGGCTGGCCATTTTTTTTTCATTTAGCCAATTTTGAACTGGCTGAATTGGCTAGCAAATAAAATCTGTGGTTTTCGGCGGCTAAAACGGATTTTAAACTTATCATTATTGAATTGTTAATTTCAGATAAATGTGTCTGCCTGTCATAATATCACTAATGCCGGAGTGGCAGCTTTAATAACAAAATGGCCGACAATATCTATCACAGCAGTGGGAACATCCGTTACTCATAGTCTTAAAAACGTCATCTTAGCAAGTTCCATTTGTTCTTTTCCAGGTTGGTCAAATTCTTCTGTTAAAATCACATTTTTAACTACAATTTCAAAGTAATAGCATTAAGATTAACTGGCTCTTGAACAAGGGCGTGGATTCAGGGGGGGGATGGGGGAGACGTATCCCCCCCTTGAACTCAAAAGGGGGTGAAAAAAGGGTCTTGGTCCAAATTTGGTCCTTCAAAACTAATTGTATGCATTGCAAAAGTGAAAAATTTTGATGAAGGTTAAGTTTTAGTTTAAATATATTTAAAGTATATATATATTTATATAAAGTATGCGATTTTCATGCAATTTTAGTACTTTAAAGACTATTTACTTATATTACAAACTCATATCAGCCCCCAAAATTGTTAAATGTTCCTTTAATTAATAATAATTATAGGTGTCAGGAATATAACTGGAACCAGTCTACTAATCTTACCTCATCCTGATGTTAGAAATAGTTTATCACAAATCTTAACGAATGGTAATAAAACAGTGTTGAAACGATACCAGTATACAACTACTACTATTGAACCGTGGAATTATAGAATGATAGAAATGAAACCAGACATGGTATGTACACTTATGCTTAACTATTTTATAAGACATATGACGTCACAGATGTAAGGAGCAGAGCGACATAAATGCCGCTAATGTGGCGCATGCTATAACGTCATTAATCTCAAATTAAGTCACTCCCTACAATATGACGTCATAATTAAACTCACTGCTCAAAGGGTTAAAGATGTTTAATTTCTTGATTTTCATGAATATCGGGGACATTGAGAGCATCAATTTGTACCATTCCAATTCTCAATCAGGCGTCTGTGGTTCTAGTAATTCAACTGAAACTGTGTGTTTGATGATATAAAAAATCAGAAAGGTTTTTGGTGATCCGATACAACATATTACGCAATTAGTAATGTCATCAAACATTTTTATTAACCCTTTCAACCCGACAGGCCGGTATACCAGCCCATCCTTATATATACCCGACAAGCCAGTAAACGGGCTGTTGTCAAGTGACGTCATACAACGTTAACGTAATACACTTTAAGAAATATTGCTGGGAGTTCAGAGTATATGACGTTTTAGCCAAAATTAAGTCAGGTTTCAAAGGGTTAAGTCAAATTGCTAGAACCACAGAAAAAATAGATGCACTGCAATCATAGTTAATGTACAAGATAGTTAAAGGGGTTGTAAAGAGGTTTTATAAGAGACACTGATGGCATTGCAGTTTGCACCATTCTAATTTTCATTCAGACAACTGTAGTTTGCTAAAGGGTTCTATAAGATCACTTTTTTATTGCAGGAACTTTTTGAGAATATAGTACCATATATAGCACCGCAGGTTGTTATTCCTGTAGATTTAAATACCAATATTAATGATATTAAACAACATATAACTCAGTCCATTATCAGAGTTCTGAATAAAGTAAGTATAGTTTTTTCAACGTCACTGAGATAGGTGCAGCAAAACTGGTGGCATTGTCGGCTCTGAGAAAAAAAAGAGGGGGGTGGGGGCTTGAAATTGAAATTATGGAAGTGTCAAAGGCAGAAGTTTTTTTTATGTGAATTTTTTTTATCTAATTTAATTTTTAGAAAAATATAAAAAATCATATTTTGAAATTTCTGTGAAAACAGAATCATTGCAAGCTAGTTTTTAAGGGAGAAAACGCTGTTAGTGATTGTATGATTGTCTTACCTTGTCTGGCATGCTATGTTTTTCATTCAGGAAAGTGTTAACACAAGAATTCAAGTGAAAGAAGCTGAAATGGAAGCATGTTCTGGTGATGCTATTTTAGAATGTAAAAAATTACATTTGGAAGGGAATGGAATTATAAGGTATGTTATGTACGGTATGCTTACTCTTCTAGACACCTGATACCACTTTTCATTATGATATACTTACTCATGTATGATTGATATAATTCCTCATGTGAAAAGTTCCTAAGCTGTTACCTATGTTTCGTCAAATTGTCCTTTTGGATTTCAAGTTTCGTTTTGAGGTTAGGATTGTTAGTACTTGGTTTCTTTATGTAAGGCATTGTAAAAAGGTTTTTAAAGATTTTCATGTGTATCGGGGACACTGATAGCTTCAATATTCACCATTGCAATTTTCAACCAGAAGACAAATTTTTGATTGTCACACAATATAGGCTACTTGATCTTGATGTCGAGAATACCGTGGAATTGTGTTTTGAATTACATACCTGTTATTATGGGTTGAAATCACAGGCACTTGTGTCTTCAATAGTTGACTCTCTATAGTAGTATCGTCCTACATATAAAAAGGTGGCTAACGACTTTCATGACCATCTTCACTTCAGAGGCTTTTTCTACCAAATTATCCTTATGAAACATTATTCCTACCTATATGAATCACTTCATTCAATATTTCCCCTTCACACTAGACATATTTTACATTCCCCTCAACCTTTCTCTTCATTCTATTCCAACTTTTGTTCACTAAAAACACTAAAAAATTCTACAGCTACACATAAAATATATTTTGGTCTCTTATGCAGTTTTGCTTAGAGATTAAAAAAATTCTACTGAGGTAATCTCTAAACAAAAGAGGCCATGATATAGGGCCTATTCTATGTGTAGCTGTAGAATTTTTTAATGTTTTTAGTGAACAAAAGTTGGAATAGAATGAAGAGAAAGGTTGAGGGGAATGTAAAATATGTCTAGTGTGAAGGGGAAATATTCAATGAAGTGATTCATATAGGTAGGAATAATGTTTCATAAGGATAATTTGGTAGAAAAAGCATCTGAAGTAAAGATGGTCATGAAAGTCGTTAGCCACCTTTTTATATGTATACTACTATAGAGAGTCAACTATTGAAGACACAAGAGACTGTGATTGAAATACAGGCTAATAAACAGTACATGCTTTTATTATCGTTCCAAGTATATATTTATATATGGCTACATGCACAACAATTATGTGAACATAATAATATATCTGAAGGCTATTAGAACGACAAGTACGTCGATATAACAATACCCTTCAAAAAATATTATTTAGGAATACATATGTAATTAGTGCCTGTCTAAAATAATTTTTATAAAAGACATCGCTAAGGCTATTTAAATTGCTATAGTTGTTTATCTTTCATGCATATACACGTAATTACAAATCACAAATTTATCATTCTAAACTTGGTGGCCATACATGTACCTCTATTAAGCAACACACCTTAGTAAGCAGCCACTTTTAAGCATTCCCTTGACTGGCTGCTAAATACAAGTTTGACTGTTTCCTTTCAGTAAATATAAATATTTTGAGGAAATGAAAGGGTATTATATCTCGGGTACACCATTTAGTAGAACGAATAAAAAACTGGAAATAATCTGTCTAGAAGCGAGTAATGATGTAGAAATAGCTTTTGGTATATCAGGATATGATCCTTACAGACAGAGTCATTACTCCCATACAAGGTTGGTGTCATTTTCTTCTCTTTTTCATAAACTGACATAAAAGTCGGGGACCACAGAACATTTCTGCCCTTGGTTGAAAATTTCTAAATTCAACTCTCGTCTCCACCCCCACCACCAAATCTTCTCGGATTTCGCTCCGCAGCCCCTGAAAGTTGATGTGATTCTTGGTTATTGACAGCTCTTTGGATTACGTTAATTTGGGCACACCCTGTATTGGCTAAATGGAGTGGCAAATACATAAGGAACGGCTCCTGAGAAGGCTACAGAAACATTTTAACCAATGCCAGCCCTACAAGGGTTATATAATTTTGTTTATGTCATTACCAAATTTGTTGACATTTCTAGCTCTACAGTGCTTAAAGGGATTGTAAAGAGGATTTCTAAACTTTGTATGTGTATTGGGTACACTGATAGCATCAATTTGCACCATTCCAATTTCCATTCCGACGTCTGTGGTTCTCGCAATTCAACTATATATTATATTTGTAACAATATTTTGCTGTATATTTGTAGAGTAAAATTGAAGGTTGGAGAGAAATATACATATGAAATAAACACACAATGGTATTCAGAATATAATAGCAAATCTGGTAATCCTGAATTTATTTTGAATAAAAGTAAAAAGGTAAATTAAGATTTATTTTCTATACATACACATGATATTTAGGAGATAAGGCCCTTGTTGTGTAAAATTGGGTTGTCTTTGTTTTACAGTATATAAATTTGTGTTTTTTTCCCATATTGCCTCTTCCGGTTTTGCCCTTTCCCAGTGTGCCCTAATTTATTCCCATTTTGCCCCTTCCAGTCCTTTTCCAATTTACCCTTTTTTTAAATTTTGCCTTATTCAATTTTGCCCCTTTCTTGATCTTCCCCTTCTCAATTTGTCCCTTATTTCCACTTTGCCTTTTTCCCAGTTATTGTCTTTTTCCCATTTTGCCCATTTCTTATTTTCTACTGCACTTACAAAAGAATTCAACAGTATAAAAGTATAAGTTAAATACAGAAAAAGAAAAGCAAACTAGCAAGGGGCCAAATGGGAATAGTTTAGGAGGGAAATCGGAAGGGGCAAAATGGGAGACAGCATTCAATTGTACCACGTGAGGAATACTTTTAAAGGGGACTGTTTGCATTCATTTGACCAAAAAAATATGTGAAAATCACCCAAAACAGGTATTACCATGATTGCCACCATTATTGGGCAGAATTTTAGTTGACAAACTTAGGTTAAGTTGTATTAAATGTTAATTCAATTTCTATTTTTTTTTCAAGAATGCAGGTGTAAATTTCAGAGAACAAAATAAATTGGTAAGTAACATTGGTAAAATAATGATAATAATTTTACTACAAATTTGAATTTTATACTTTAAAACTAAGGCATTATCAGGCAATGAAAGCCTGTTGTAGGCCTCCATAGTATATAGAACTGAGCATTATAGGAAAGGAAAAAACTAGGCAGAGCATAACCTGACACAGAAATATCAGGCAGATTGTTATCACTGGTTGATTTGGGTCTTAAATATAATATGTAAATAAGTTTCATAAGTTCTAAAAATGCTCACTTTAATTCAACTTGTATATTTTTGTTTCAAACTTGTATAATTATATGATAGATAAATATGGATTTGAGGACTCAAATTTCGACAATGAGCTGTAAAAAAATTCGGATGATATGTTGAAAGTGATTTTAGTATTATTGACTCATTTTGAGTCTGGAGCCTTATTCCCGAAAACTTAAGCTTAGGGAATTTTAGTGTTCCAGTTCTTTGATTGGTCAGTTACTAAAATTGATTTTAAAATTAGTGCTATTATCCAATCAGATAACTGTATTTCTTAAAATCTAGATTTTATCTAAGTTAAGGGTATTGATTGGGCTAGCGTTCGAGAAAAAAAACACGAGATGGAAGTTTTGCGAATTACTTATTATTTTTGGGCTCAGATTGTAGATAATTATTATTACTTTATTTGTAAACTATATAGAATGAAAAAAACCGACAAGAAATTAGGTATTTCGTTAGTTTTTGCTAAAAAATGAGGAAAAAGAAGCAAAATGTGTCCCGGTTGATACAAGATTTCTCAGCCATTTTTTATTAGAAAATTATGATCTTGGTCTTGATTGAAAGCTTATTCAGTAAGGAAGAAACGTACAGAGAGTTTTTTCGAAAATTCGAATTAGATTGGCCCCTGGAAAATGTTTGCCGTACCTACAAATAAATTTTCGTAAATTTTCGTATTTCCATGGTAACCACCAAAATAATATTTTTTTTTGGAAAATCGCTCTGTACGTTTCTCGGCAATGTAATTGTCTACATTTATGCCAAGTTTGACGTAGATTGATCCATTCACATTTTTTTAAACTTGTATCAAAGGTTTGAAATGTCCAATTTTGATGACATGTTTGAAAGGGCTGTCAACTCATTAAAAAAAATCTGATTGACATGAAATCAACCTTAAACTATCGAGAAGGACCCCAAATCATCAACAAATGCACAACAAGTCTCAAGAAATCATTATTTCATATACTTATTCCATTTTTTCATAACGTGAAATAGCCCAATTAACACCCTTAAGTTTTCAAGAATAAGGCCCCTGATTTCTTTTATCCATTTTGTTTTTAAGGGTTACCCTATTCAGTTATATCCTACCATGGAACTGACTGGGAAGGCTGAGAGCACAGCTAAAATACAAATAGTCAGTCAGTTTGGTCGCTATATAGTAAGTATTTATCTATCTGTGTAGGAAACAAGGTTTTAGGGATGTCTATTTGTTTGTGGCTTAACCTCTTGTGAGTGCTGTGATGGCTCAATTAGTTAGACTGTTAGAGACTTGCTCACTATAAAAAAAAGTGTCAAGTTATTCGTATCAGACAATAAAAGGAGACCCTGTGTGCTACATTCTGTGCACGATAAAAATCCCTAGCTATATCACTTAACCCCAAAACGTGTAAGTGGTAATACTGGTGTAATTTTACTAAGTATAGTTAATATTCCGTTCCCAGTAAAAGGCGTGCAGTAAGGGGGTTTCAGAATAATCAACATCTGTATTAATGCGTCTCTACCCGGGCTGTTGATTTGGCTCTATATTCCGGACATGTCCGTCTGACCCACTCAAATGTCCGTCTGGGTCAAGGGTCAATCGGACATCAAGTATAGGCTACCCACTACGTGTTTTTCCAAGCTAGTCAAAATGCCAGATTTGATGACAACTCACTGAGACTCCCTACTGTATAGTGCTCTTGCTTATTATCAATTGTATGAGATATTAATCTAGAATTTATTTATTTTATAGACATGTCCAGAACAGTTTGTAGATTTAGGTAGAATCTGTAAAGCAGCATGTGATACACAGGGTGTGTTGAGGTAAGTATAATTTGATAAAGATTTATGTGCTGCTATCTTATACTGAAATCCATTGTGTGTTTTAAATCTACTGAGCACTAAGAGAAATATCATATCTGCATCAAAAAGGGAAAATAAAAAATAAAACGACGTTTCGCCTTGTAATGTAGGAAAAAATAAATACAAGAAAACATGTAAACAGTAGGTAAAAAGTCAATATAATGAAAGTAAATGTAGCTACGTTTCCGGCACATTTACTCTCAATATATTGACTTTTTACCTACTGTTTTTTTCAAAAAGGGAATTACAATGCTGCATAAGAAACTAAAATCTTAAATATTGGCACTAAAAAGGTAGTGAACACTTTAATGCTCTAAAAGAAATTGAATACTTTAATGCTCTAAAAGAAATTGAATACTTTAATGCTCTAAAAGAAATTGAACACTTTAGAGCTCTAAAAGAAATTGAACACTTTAAGGCTCTAAAAGAAATTGAATACTTTAAGGCTCTAAAAGAAATTGAACACTTTAGAGCTCTAAAAGAAATTGAACACTTTATAGCTCAAAATGATATCACAACTATCTATACATACAAATTTTTGAAATGGCTTAACCTGATTTGCCATTACTTCTTATCTTAATAAAGTTTTTATAATCTGTTTTAGGAAAAGAAAAGTTGATGGTCGAGCCATGTTCTTTAGTAAAGTTAGTGTTGGACGTAAACATAATACTGTTACTATTAGAATACTTAGTGTTGGTCAGAAGGCAAATATTACATTGGGTATTGGACGACAAGATTACCCGGAAAGTGATGCCCCCGGTTGGAGATCAAGTTCTGTAGCTCATCATGGTGATGACGGGTAGTAAGTAGACAGTTTTTTTACTTAAAGCAATACAACCTCTTATAATGAACAAGAAAATTAAGTTCTCAAACTTGGTCAATCAGAATATATATTCATCAACAGTGTCCAAAGTATACAAACAGAATGGAAAAAGCATCTAGTCGTTCGGATGGGACAATAAACCGAGACCCCGTGTACTATTGCCTGTGCACGTTAAAAATTCGTTGACAGTTGGAAATCGAAAATAAGAGCAGGCTAATGCCGCTGTCCTGGCAAAATTTCCCTCATTGCACACTGCATGGCATTTACCCGTCCTCATTTAGCCCATATAGGTGCAGAAAAGTAGGACTTAAAACTCCATTCATTTCATTTGATTTTTATTGTCTTATTTTAGCCTATATCATGAGAAAGGTCAGGGAAAAGAATTTGGTGAAATGTGGAAAGTTGGTGACGAAATACAGATAGTTGTCAGTGGTTTGAAATCACAATATATTGAATATGAAGATGAGGTTTCTGTAAATTGGTTTAAAAATGGTCAGGCGGTAAGTTTCCCTGGATTTTAAAAATTTTCTTCATTTGACTTGATTAGTCATTTAAGTGATTTTAAATCAATTTTTTTAAAAGGTCATAAATTTTTCATCTTTGCCTTTATATTGCATTTTAAGGCTAAGAAATGGGTTTATTTCTGATCCTTAGGCTTAGATGAAATAAAAATTTGACTTAAAACAGGGGTCGCAGAGCGGGGGGCTAGGGGGTCCATCAAAATATTTTTGTAAATTTTATAATCATTTTTTTTATAATTTCCCAAATCTGAAAATTGAGAGGCCGAAATTCGAGGAGTTTTGGTGGTGCGGGTGAGAGTTGGATTTTGTGAATTTTCAACCAAGGGCCCCCCTACTCTCAGAAACACTCTGCAGCCCCTGTAAAATCAAGTATTATTCACTCGAAGATCTTGTGTAAAAATGTTTTAAATTTGAATATTTCAGGTTGGTTCTACAGTAACCTATAAACATAACAGTTATGAAAGATGTGTATTTTTAATTGGTATGCACTCCAATGGTCAGAAAGTTCAGATAGTGAATTTCTTCAGATCTCAGGTAATAGATTATCATTGTAAAACAGTCAAGATGTTATGGACTAAAATTCTCTCCAATTGTGTTACTGTCATATGAAATGAATGGAGTTTTACTTCCTACTTTTCTGCACCTATATGGGCTAATGGCTAATTGAGAAATTGTAAACTACTGGAATACATGTGACACAAATAGTTGAAATGTAATTAAAAGACATACAATTACAAGTTTCATAATAAACTAACTATAAATAGTTTCTAAATTCATTTTCAAGTGACTTCGTTAGCTGTAATGAATAAATACAAATATTTACATTTCTATTATCACTTCCTTCAGTGAACCAGTTAAGAAAACTGGCGTTCACTTTTAATGAACGCTAGTTTGTCATGTGACACTATGATGTCGTAAAAGCACAACAATGACGTAATCTAAAATTTGTGGCAAATTCAAGCAAATTATCATATAAAAAGGGCACAATTTGATTAATAAAAGTATCTGAATATAAATATAAGTAAACTTATACTATATATGTTTAAAATGCTTGATAATAAATAACAACATTATGATATTTTAGCCAGAAAAAAGTTCTGATAAAGTCACGTTTGGTTCTTGTAAAAATGCTGTAGTATCAGATGAAGGAGAAATGACTTATACGTAAGTTTAAAAACTTTTGGTTTTTTAGTTCTTTGAAATGGAATTAAATCTATACAAGACAAAATTCTTAAGATATCATGGTCAATAAGTGTATTTTTTGATGTCATACAGCAGTAATTCATAAACATTTATTTTTACAGATTATTAATGCACTTATGGTTCTCTTTTTTTAATGCATAAAGCAGTAATTCATAAACACAGTCTAATTAAAATCCGACCCTAATTTCGTTCGTTCGTTTTTTTTATTAAATACGTTTTTTTAGCCACTACATTAGGGTCTGAGAATCAGGCGCAATATCAAACGTTCATGTTTGACCTAACCTTAATGACCTCTGTTTTAACCAATGAGATCTCAATGACATCATATGGAATAGCCAATATTGAATGAAATTAAAATATTTTTCTTGATAGTGTGTAAGAATAATAAAAATGAGTATGTATATTGATTTGAAAGCAAATCACGTGATTTGAATAAGTACTCAGTATCTCATAGAAAAAAAAAATAGTTCTCTTGAATCTACAGTACCGTGCAATAAATATTCGTACAAAATGGCCATGTCATTACATTTGCTCTACGACCTTACATACTTGGACATAGTTTGGAAATTATCACAAAGGGGGAAAACCATCACCTATGTATCAGAAACGTTGTACTTGTCCAGGAGTACAATTAGCAAGTTTTAAGAAGTGTGTAGACTGAAGGGGGTACATAGTAAACACCCGAGTCGAAAAAGGCAACCTATTTCTATGTACGAATATATATTGCACGGTACTGTATTTGTTGTTATTTAGAGATGGAAGTACTCACTATGCCAGATTTGTATCCAACACACCACTGAGTAAAAAATTTCCGTATTTTGAGATGACATTGGTCGGAACAGATGAAAGTTCTCACATAGCTATTGGTATTGCTCAAGAACATCAAAACAATTATGATCGCATGATTGGTTGGGATTATGGAACATTAGCTTTACACGCTGATAATGGATTGTAAGTACAGAATATTATTATGCGTAATAGCGTACGGAATAAGTTTATGTAAATTTGTCGTCGAGTCATGTTTATTTCATCCGACGCTTTTTCACGTTCTTGTTTTGTAGTTTTGTGTATGTTTAACAGCTAGGACGTGTGTGGCGCCAGGCAGGGTATGCTTACTCTTCTAGACACCTGATACTACTTTTCATTATGATATACTTACTCATGTATGATTGATATAATTCCTCATGTGAAAAGTTCATAAGCTGTTACCTATGTTTCGTCAAAATGTCCTTTTGGATTTCGAGTTTCGTTTTGCGGTTCGGATCGTTAGTACTTGGTTTCTTAACTTTCTTTATTATGAATTGTTATGAATATCCATATAAACTAAGCATTAAAATTTTGATAATTTGAAAATTTCCAGAATATATAATAATTCGGGGCATGGGGCACGTCAAACAGCATACAAGTTTGTACCAGGAGATGTGGTGGGATGTGGCTTCGATACGACAAAAGCTAAATTTGACCCTAAAGGAAATCTGTTACCAAATCAAGATCTGTTGATTTATTTCAAATTGAATGAAAAAACAGTGAGTATTTCTTTATTCTTTTAAAAAACCATTGTTAATAATTTGTTTGTATTTTATGCATCACAAATGAAAGGTATAACCAGTGGCGTTTCTTGGCCTCCCCCCCCCCCCCCCCCCACCCCCACTTTGAAATTTTCGAATAAAGTTAAATACAGATGGTATGTGCTGGTAGCCCCCCCTGACAATTATTTGGCCCCAACTCGGCCCCTCCACCTAAAAATTCCTAGAAACGACACTGCTTATAAGTATAGCTTTTTAATCATGCATGCATTAGTTTGAAGTCAAACTTTCATCTGTCAGCCATTTACTAACGATTTTATAATATCAATTGATTGATGATTTCGACACCTCGATTTGAACGAAAGTTGATGATGAATATTTAATTGATTAATTGATTATAGCTCATGAAAGATTTTCAGGTTTAACAGTTTTTTGGGTTTTTTTTTAAATATTTTGGCCACAATTCTATCTGGCTTCTGAATCTTTTTATTGACTAAATAAGAAAAGATAAAGATAGTGGTCCACAGCCCATCATCCCAATGTCATACCTTTCTCCTTTACTATGTACGTCAAAAGCCATGACCGATAATAGTACTACAAATACGGACAAATTTGATTGGCGACAATATTCGACACGTCCCAATGAAAACCTCTGTCACAAATAACCGACCTTTACGCATGCAAGCTATTTATTTCTTATCACCCAGCCGTTGAATGAATTGCAAATTTTATTCATTGGTTAACCAAGACTACGTTGTAATAGTGGCCATAACTCGATACTACAGTACATTTGATTGGTTGCTATTATTAGTTACACTGTAATGGATTGACAACTGTCTGAGATTCACTTGGGGTTATCTGTCAAGGTATTAGATGTACGGTAGTTAAAGAGAATAAATTGACCACGGGAAGATGACCACAGCCATATACACCTAATGAAAAAGCCTTAAATTTAATCAGGAGTAAACTAAACTTTCTCAAACCTTTCGATTTAGGTCCAATAATATCAATTTTAAGTTTCATCAAAATCGGTTGAAAACTAAGAGAGTAATAGCATATTCAAAATTTGGGGCAAGGGCAATAACTCTGCTTCTAACGGTCGAAAATAGCTCAGATTTGAACTTGATCTTTGTTTTCTGAATATGTATACACATATTAAATTTCATTTGATTCCGTCAAAAACTCTTGTTTTTAGAGCGTTTACGAGCAAATGTTGACGGACGGACGGACAGGGGTGCCGACAATATACTTCCTCATAGAGAGATGAGGGCATTTAAAAAGGGATTTATATTAATATATTAATAATTATTATAGGTTCTACAAGGTATTAAATATAGCTATGAAAGTGATGGAGTATTCCCTGCCTTGTCTTGTCACCATAAAGGTGATATTATAAAAATACATAATTATTCATCAGAATGTACCACCTATACACAAGATACAGTTCAAAAACAGGTAAGTCAATTACTTCAAATCTAAGCCATGTTTACAGGCTTGCAGCTACATTGAGCAAGGGAGGACAGTAGACTACACCAATAAAAACAAATCTTGGTCGTTAAGTCTCTTTTGATTTCTAGATTTGGATAATTGAAAGAGACCTTACAACTGAAGTCCAATGATCAAACATGGAGTCTAAATTTAGCGTTTCAAAGCGAGTTAAGTCGAATGGAAAGCCTCTCTACGTCCAAATGCGGTTTATTAACTTATGAATACATGGATTGTTCATTAGAAACACCAATTAATCAATTAGTAAGCTTGATTTTACCATAAAACAATGCGAGAACCCATCTTTAAAAGAATATTGCAAAATTGTAAGGATTTTTAGCGGAGGAGGTTAATGCAAAAGGGGTAACATGGCTAAAAAGGAAGAAAACCTCTGTTTTAGAATAAGGATGTTACTTCATTAATATTATATTGTTTTTAGAAAGATGAACCAATAAAACTTCTGGAAGATGGCAGCCATTTTCTAATAGTTGGTATCGGCAATGACAATAAACAGGCTGATGAAGTCATGAATATTTTAAAACCAAAACAGTTATTAGCGTCATCCATGACAAAACTTGGTGAATATATGATGCCATTACATGCGTAAGTCAATTTATTGAATATAGAGCCAAATCAACAGCCCTGGGCTGTTTCCAAGTAATGTCACACACCGGTATACATGTAGATGTTATACGCTTAAAGAGGTTTATTACTTATTTTTTTTCTGATTTGAGAAACTGATAGTATTAATTTGCACCACATCTGTAGTGTCAGAAATTCCACTTAAACTAAGTGTTTGAAAAACCCTTGAAATATTCTTGTATCACAAAAGATCATTGCATCACATCATTAAAGTGCAATTGCTGGTAGGGTCTGGTGCCAATTGATGCTATACAAAATTTATAAAACTTCTTTACAATCCCTTTGTAGTCAAATTACAGTTCATGGTATATGATAAATTTCTTTCTTTATCAATGATCAAAGAGTCAAATTTAACTGATGAATATTATCTAATTTTAGGAGAATTGGTGAATTAAATAGAGTGGAACAAGATATACTAGCACAGTATTTGTGGTTAAAACAATGTTTTGAAAGATTTAGAAACAGCACTGATAGAATTCAATATACCTCTTTAGATTTAGAGGCTGATAATGTATGTTATATTTCGTCCATTTAACTAAAACTGTAAACTTTTTTGATCAATTACAATAAACAGGCATACATTCGATAAGCAATATGAAATCATGTCCCTCTTTTCTGCACCTATTGCATGGCTAATGAGGATGGGGGCAAATGCCATGTAGCGTGCATTGAGGAACAATTTACCAGGACAGCAGCATTTGATAGCCAAAGCCTTGTTGTGAGGTATGTTAGGACTGGGCCCCAGTATTTGAGAATAAGGTTATAAGCAGACTAAGTAGAAAAACAAAATATAAATGTTTGATGGATTATTTGCATCTAGGAATTGTCAGAAATTTTTTCCTTGGGCTACTAGTTTTAAAAAATTTCATCTGGGAGGACAGGACCCACAGAATCCCACAAAATGTGGGCCCCGAAATGAATTAACTCCTGGAAACAGAACTGATGTAAAGTCAAAGTGCCCCTAATAGTCATGATCCACAAGTCTCATTAGCAGTTAGCTCAACAAAATTCTTTTGTGGTTTTAAGTTTTGATTCGTCGAAGCACAAGATTGAAAAAATAATTAATTTTCAAGGCAACCCAACTGTAGAAAGCTGCCAATCAATGTCTATAGATTTTGTTTTGGACCACCTGACAGAAAGGTCACACTCCCACTTTATATTTTCATATATTCATAAAATATAAAGAAAGAAAGAAAGAAATATCTATATTTTACAAGGATAACATCTTAGGTTGCGTGCGGATCCTTTCTCCCAGCTGGTCTTTGGCCAAACCTCTTGGCATTGATCTTTCCCGGATTATCCTTACCCATTTACAGCTGGGTGGACTGGAATTATGAGTGAAGATGACTTATTCAAGGTCATCAGACTTTCACACCCTGATCGAGAACCGAACTCTCATTCACAACAACTATTATGAGTGAAGATGACCCTGATCGAGAACCAAACTCTCAAATAATAATGTTTGTTTCAGGTGAGGAAGGTTGAAAATGGAAGTTTACAAGAATTAAAAAAGAAATTGTTAGAAATGTCCGAAAGATATGCAGGAGAACATGTTGACCAGTTTAGTATCAGTAATGAATCTAATATCAAATTTATCTCTAACACAGTAGATAATATAAGAAATAATGGTATGAAAAGGATTGAACTTTTGTCATCAAATTTCAGAAACAACAAAAGTCTCCATAAATCACTGACCCAACAGGTAACTTGGTCCAAAACTTGCTGATTCTATTTATAGCAGTGGTTTCCAACCTTTTTCAAGCTGTGGCCCAAATTCACGAAACTCTCAGAGCCATGGCCCCCTGTTCTATTCCAGACTAGGGCATAATGGGGAATATAGCGCAAGGTTTGTTGCCTTGTGCCTCCTCCTCATCATCATCAGGTCACATGCTAGAAAAAAATGATATATATCCTCATCCGCCATGGCCCCCTGACAAACACCCCATGGCTCCCTAGGTTGGGAACCACTGATTTATAGCCTCTGATTGCTATATATTGAATTTTTCAACCCAGTTTCCCCACTCAGTGAATCAGGTCATACGGGCTGACGTGGAAAAAATATCTAGCCGTTCGGATGGGACAATAAACAGAGGCAAGTGAGCTACAAACTGCAAACTGATGAAATATTCTTCTATAGATGGCAATAAAAAAAATAGGTTTATGCCACTCTCCTGACAAAAATCTTTCTTCATTGAAAACTGCAGGGCAGGGTGTAGAAAAGTAGGACATAAAACTCCATTTAATTTTTTTATCAAATGTAGAAACATAGCTTCCCAGAACTTCCTTACTATTTATCAATAATTTTTTGCAGTGCATATATTTTGAGGGAGTTCAAGAACCTGTTTTCTTCAGTCCAGCTTCATGGATAACCTATATGTCAAAATTTACTACCAAACCTAAGTTGACAGTCGGCAATGAGGCAATTTGTGTTAAAAAGGGCACAATGTGTTGGACTGAAAATCAAATCTTAGTTGCCTGTAATAATAAAACAAAGGTATGGCCTTTTTGTAAAAAATTGCAACATATTGATTTGAGTTTGACCTAACTTTTAAAACTCTTTTCGGGAATGAAAACCTGAAATCTGGTATGTCTGCAATTTATTTTGCTGTGTGCTGTGTCTGAAATAAAGGTCTTGGATGAACATTGCTGTCTAGATGTATACATTTTTTTACAACTGAAAGCTCAACTGCTAGAGCTGCATTTCTTCTATCCTTAACTCTTTTCAATATGAAAACCTAAGATCTGGTATATTTTATTTTGCTGTGGTTGAAGTAAAAATCAAATCATCTGGTATTCAAAGGAATTTTTCAAGATTTACTCAAAAATGAAATATGTGTGCACTAAATTCATGCAATATTTTCCTCATGTGAAAAGTTCTTAAGCTGTTACCTATGTTTCGTCAAAATGTCCTTTTGGATTTCGAGTTTTGTTTTGCGGTTCGGATCGTCAGTACTTGGTTTCTTTATTAAAAAACTTATTAGAGATTTTAGAAAACCTCTTAACAATCTGTTGAGACTTTATTTATAATTATTTATGATTTTAGAATGATCCGTATGATGAGTTTATACCAGGATTGGGTCTGTATCGAATACCTACTTTACGTCTGAAAGACCCAGATCCCACCTGTCTCTACACTAATGACAAATTTATGGTTGTAGACGAGGACAAAATGGTGAGTTGTAGTAAGAGCATTTAACATATTCTGAATGTTCTTATGTTCCTCGTTTATAATCATGATATTTAATAAAGAGCTCATATAACAAAACACAAGACAATATTATTGAATATAAAACACTTCTTTAATAAAGTTAGGCACATAACGTTTCAACACAAGACAATATTATGGAATATAACACACTTCTTTAATACAGTTAGGCACATAACGTTTCAACACAATATACATGTGTCGTCATCAGATGTAATATCTGTGTTGAAACGTTATGTGCCTAACTTTATTAAAGAAGTGTGTTATATTCAATAATATTGTCTTGTGTTTTGTTATATATGCTCCTCGCTTCTATATGTCGTTCAAATCTTATATAATAAAGAGCTGACTTTGATTTGGTGAAAATTTATGAAAAAGATGTTGGGATAAATGCAGAGGAACTGTTTGACCTTTGACAACAACAAAAGAACTATCATGTTATAAATTTTAGACAATCAGTAAAGTCATATCAAACTATGAAGGATTTTACTTAAAAATAACACAAACAAACAAAGTGAACATTACAACTATTTCTAATAATTTTTGGTCTAGAAATAGCTTCAAGTATGATTTGAAAACTTATATGAAATATTGAAGCATTTACAAAATTTGTTTTATTAAGTCTAAATATGATTCAAAATGGTTGTTCACTAAGTTTATGTTTGTTGTAGTAGTATATGAGATTATAGCATAGATTGACAACTACGTCACTAAATTGCGTGTGGTGTATATCACGTGATACGCAATAGAGGAAATGTAGTACAAACAAAACAAAACTCCTTCCATATATTCACGATCTGAATATCTACTGTCACTATTGTATGTTCCATAACAGCAATGTCGTGTAGCGCCATGGAATATTCGTTTTTCAGAAGGCTTGTCTCCTTCCTCCTAGCATTGTTTGTACTACATTTGAAATCTAGTGAGAGCTAATTATAGACTGTACGTCCTATTTTTAGTAACTTCTTTGTTTCTCGATCCTTGCTATAGATAATATCTACTATGTGTTGTAAGTGTGTAATAAAGTCAGTTTGTTTCTTAAAAGTATGATCTTTCAGGCTGAATTTATCTCCCCAAAAGAAGAATCAAAAGATATGTTGGTAATGTCAAAAACTTATAGTTTTTCCTACTCAGTGCCACGCAGTTTATTTATTTATGCCTACGATACAGCGAGTAAATATAGCCGAGTTTTACTGCTTACTAAATCTGCTGCTGTTTTTCAAAATGGTGCTGTACAAACTGTCATGTATGAAGTAAATGGAGGTAATATTTTAATTTTGTCTTTTAAGCATGTTAAAATAAAAATCTGTACAAGCAAAACAATTCCGTTAATCAAAAATCTCGTCCAGACTCCAGAGCATGACAAAATCGGGTGCAAAAATTATATAGCAGTGGACTTCCCATACGAGAAGTACCATCATGTACTTTGAAAAGAGTAAGCATGGTCTGCTTCGCGCGCGACACCGCCACTACTATAAAGGTCAAAAGGTCAATATTTGTCCATTTAGTTTATTTATTTCTGGGGAAAGGGAAGATTTTACTTTTTACAAATGCACATGCTTAATATGTCAAACATAGGCCCAGATACTTATCAAAGTTTAAGATTATTGGTCATAAAAAGATGGATGGTTTGAAAAATAAACTGATTGCGCAGTGTATATGGTACTGACTGTCTTAAATAGCCCAATCAGGTGCAAAGAAAAAATAAAATCCATTTATTTAATTTTTATTTTTGGCTTTTTTAATCGGCAAAATTCAAATTGCTCTGGGGCCTTATTCTCGAAAACTTAACTTAACTTTAGTGTTCGGGTCATCTGATTGGTCAATGACTAAAATTGATTTTAAATATAGCTTTATTATCCAATCAGATTACTGTATTTCTTAAAATCTGGATTTTTATCTTAGTTAAGTTTTTGAGAATAAGGCCCCAGAGCAATATCATGTTAGTAAATCTCCATTTTTATAATATATATTGTTTCCCTTTATAATGTTTCAGATAGTTTAAAGATAAAGAGTAGTTGTTACTGTCCTAAATCTGAGATTCCGTCTGCTGTAGACGACGTCACAGAATATACGGCTAATATTTACTTTATATTTACTGATATCGTTGATAATGTAATTAAAGGATTAAAGCTAATCCCTTTCATAACAGAAAACATTCCTTCAAAAATTGGTAAGTGTTGTAACCCTATAGTTTATAACTGTATAATATTGGGTGGTAATATGGTGTAATCTATATTTTACATTATTTTGAAATGTCAAACAATATTTCTCCAAGTCTTAAGGGGACCAGTCTTCATTTTTATTGGTTGATTTGGGTCTTGAATATATTTAAATATCCTTCAGAAGCACTAGAAATGTACGAAAATTGCATATTTCCTTCAAATATATCTTAAATTAGACATTTCTCCTTCTATTTCTATAGATGACTTTTCTATATATTGCATAGTATCGCTAATGTGTAGTAGGGCATTATAACTTTCAAATGCTAATAATTATGGATGCACACGGATTTGAAGACTCAAATTTCAATGGTGAGTTGTGATAACCAGTACTAAATTGCTGAGCTAAAAAAGTCCCCGTTTCTGAGACTTGGAAAAATCGACCCACGAAAATGAAGCCTGTGCCACATTATATGTTTATTGCCATTTTGGGATTTTGGGTTCTTTTATGATTATTACACATTATTTATTTTAGTAAATTTATATGTATCAGTACAAGGGCGGAGGCTCGAGCTGGGGCCCGACTGATGTCAACCCCCTAAAAATTTGGCGCTTGTGCTGTTGAATTTGAAGCATGTTATATTTCAGAGCTCTCCCTTCCTCTAAATCCTGGATTTTATTTCAGTGAACACATCAGTAGGTTGTGAACATGATTGGGTTGTTGGGAACACTAAGTATAATATAACTGTTGTTTATTTCAGTGAACACATCAGTAGGTTGTGAACATGATTGGGTTGTAGGGAACACTAAGTATAATATAACTGTTGTTTATTATAGTGAACACATCAGTAGGTTGTGAACATGATTGGGTTGTTGGGAACACTAAGTATAATATAACTGTTGTTTATTATAGTGAACACATCAGTAGGTTGTGAACATGATTGGGTTGTTGGGAACACTAAGTATAATATAACTGTTGTTTATTATAGTGAACACATCAGTAGGTTGTGAACATGATTGGGTTGTTGGGAACACTAAGTATAATATAACTGTTGTTTATTATAGTGAACACATCAGTAGGTTGTGAACATGATTGGGTTGTTGGGAACACTAAGTATAATATAACTGTTGTTTATTATAGTAAACACATCAGTAGGTTGTGAACATGATTGGGTTGTTGGGAACACTAAGTATAATATAACTGTTGTTTATTTCAGTGAACACATCAGTAGGTTGTGAACATGATTGGGTTGTTGGAAACACTAAGTATAATATAACTGTTGTTTATTATAGTGAACACATCAGTAGGTTGTGAACATGATTGGGTTGTAGGGAACACTAAGTATAATATAACTGTTGTTTATTATAGTGAACACATCAGTAGGTTGTGAACATGATTGGGTTGTTGGGAACACTAAGTATAATATAACTGTTGTTTATTATAGTAAACACATCAGTAGGTTGTGAACATGATTGGGTTGTTGGGAACACTAAGTATAATATAACTGTTGTTTATTTCAGTGAACACATCAGTAGGTTGTGAACATGATTGGGTTGTTGGAAACACTAAGTATAATATAACTGTTGTTTATTATAGTGAACACATCAGTAGGTTGTGAACATGATTGGGTTGTAGGGAACACTAAGTATAATATAACTGTTGTTTATTATAGTGAACACATCAGTAGGTTGTGAACATGATTGGGTTGTTGGGAACACTAAGTATAATATAACTGTTGTTTATTATAGTGAACACATCAGTAGGTTGTGAACATGATTGGGTTGTTGGGAACACTAAGTATAATATAACTGTTGTTTATTTTAGTAAACACATCAGTAGGTTGTGAACATGATTGGGTTGTTGGGAACACTAAGTATAATATAACTGTTGTTTATTATAGTGAACACATCAGTAGGTTGTGAACATGATTGGGTTGTTGGGAACACGAAGTATAATATAACTGTTGTTTATTTTAATAAACACATCAGTAGGTTGTGAACATGATTGGGTTGTTGGGAACACTAAGTATAATATAACTGTTGTTTATTATAGTGAACACATCAGTAGGTTGTGAACATGATTGGGTTGTTGAGAACACTAAGTATAATATAACTGTTGTTTATTTCAGTGAACACATCAGTAGGTTGTGAACATGATTGGGTTGTTGGGAACACTAAGTATAATATAACTGTTGTTTATTATAGTAAACACATCAGTAGGTTGTGAACATGATTGGGTTGTTGGGAACACTAAGTATAATATAACTGTTGTTTATTTCAGTGAACACATCAGTAGGTTGTGAACATGATTGGGTTGTTGGAAACACTAAGTATAATATAACTGTTGTTTATTTCAGTGAACACATCAGTAGGTTGTGAACATGATTGGGTTGTTGGGAACACTAAGTATAATATAACTGTTGTTTATTTCAGTAAACACATCAGTAGGTTGTGAACATGATTGGGTTGTTGGAAACACTAAGTATAATATAACTGTTGTTTATTATAGTAAACACATCAGTAGGTTGTGAACATGATTGGGTTGTTGGGAACACTAAGTATAATATAACTGTTGTTTATTTTAGTGAATACATCAGTAGGTTGTGAACATGATTGGGTTGTTGGGAACACTAAGTATAATATAACTGTTGTTTATTTCAGTAAACACATCAGTAGGTTGTGAACATGATTGGGTTGTTGGGAACACTAAGTATAATATAACTGTTGTTTATTTCAGTGAACACATCAGTAGGTTGTGAACATGATTGGGTTGTTGAGAACACTAAGTATAATATAACTGTTGTTTATTTTAGTGAACACATCAGTAGGTTGTGAACATGATTGGGTTGTTGGGAACACTAAGTATAATATAACTGTTGTTTATTTTAGTGAACACATCAGTAGGTTGTGAACATGATTGGGTTGTTGAGAACACTAAGTATAATATAACTGTTGTTTATTATAGTGAACACATCAGTAGGTTGTGAACATGATTGGGTTGTTGGAAACACTAAGTATAATATAACTGTTGTTTATTTTAGTAAACACATCAGTAGGTTGTGAACATGATTGGGTTGTTGAGAACACTAAGTATAATATAACTGTTGTTTATTTCAGTAAACACATCAGTAGGTTGTGAACATGATTGGGTTGTTGGGAACACTAAGTATAATATAACTGTTGTTTATTATAGTGAACACATCAGTAGGTTGTGAACATGATTGGGTTGTTGGAAACACTAAGTATAATATAACTGTTGTTTATTTCAGTAAACACATCAGTAGGTTGTGAACATGATTGGGTTGTTGGGAACACTAAGTATAATGTAACTGTTGTTTATTTTAGTAAACACATCAGTAGGTTGTGAACATGATTGGGTTGTTGAGAACACTAAGTATAATATAACTGTTGTTTATTATAGTGAACACATCAGTAGGTTGTGAACATGATTGGGTTGTTGAGAACACTAAGTATAATATAACTGTTGTTTATTTTAGTAAACACATCAGTAGGTTGTGAACATGATTGGGTTGTTGGGAACACTAAGTATAATATAACTGTTGTTTATTATAGTAAACACATCAGTAGGTTGTGAACATGATTGGGTTGTTGAGAACACTAAGTATAATATAACTGTTGTTTATTATAGTAAACACATCAGTAGGTTGTGAACATGATTGGGTTGTTGAGAACACTAAGTATAATATAACTGTTGTTTATTTCAGTGAACACATCAGTAGGTTGTGAACATGATTGGGTTGTTGGGAACACTAAGTATAATATAACTGTTGTTTATTTCAGTGAACACATCAGTAGGTTGTGAACATGATTGGGTTGTTGAGAACACTAAGTATAATATAACTGTTGTTTATTTTAGTGAACACATCAGTAGGTTGTGAACATGATTGGGTTGTTGGGAACACTAAGTATAATATAACTGTTGTTTATTATAGTGAACACATCAGTAGGTTGTGAACATGATTGGGTTGTTGGGAACACTAAGTATAATATAACTGTTGTTTATTTCAGTGAACACATCAGTAGGTTGTGAACATGATTGGGTTGTTGGGAACACGAAGTATAATGTAACCGTGTGTACACTCTGTAACCAGTGTTGTGATAAGGGCTATGATTGCCCATGGTCCGGTATCATCAATGATGTACCACATCAGTGTAAATGTGGTACCAATGTCAACGGTTGTCGAGATTGTGGCATCTGTACAAGATGTGCTAAAGAATTATGGGTAAGTAACGTTTTCTTTTTTCTGCATATCTGTTTAACCCTTTGAACCCTGAAGTTACTTTGGCTAAAACGTCATAAACCCTGAACTCCCAGCAATATTTCTTAAAACGAATTGTATGACGTCACTTGACAACGGCCGGTTTAATGGCTTGTCGGGTATATATAACATGAGGATGGGCCGGTATACCAGCTTGTCGGGTATATATAACGTAAGGATGGGCCGGTATACCGGCTTGTCAGGTTGAAAATGTTAAACCAGTGGTTCCCAACTTTTTTCAAATTCAAGAAACTTCCAGAGATGTGGCCCCCTGTTAAATTTGAAATATCGCCCAAGTGGGGGTTTTGTGCCTCCTCATCATCAGGAGGTCAGATTCATTTGACCACAAGCAACTACAGACCTTACACATCAAAATATAGTTAAATACAATTTGGGCTAGTGTTTTTCTTTTCATGTCATGTAATTGCTTGGTTAGGCCTTCATCAAACATGATAGTGGTGATGGTGGTGGATTTCATTCGATCGTGTCTTACAGATAAGTAAGATGTTAAACTCTGTATGGTCTGAAATCATTAAAAATATATTCAAGGATTTATTAATCTCCCGTTACGTTTCAGACTTTAAAATCAAGAATTCGGCCATGTTGTGATATAACTGTGTCTGATGAAAACAAGGGACATCACTCTAAGTATCCTTTAAATGGTCAAACGTATGATGAATTTAATTGTGTATCTCTAACAAGCAATGTTCCTGTCTGTTTGAAATTGTGAGTATAAGATATATTTTGTGATGATCGACAGCCGTAGTGGCCCACGACTCAACAGGGGGGCAGACCAACTTCTGCCCGAATTTTATTAATGTTTTCCCATTGATTGCCCGATTTTTTGGAACTTTTTGCACAAAAACATACATTTTGTGCTGCCCCCCTGTCTCCTACGCCTATGATGATCGATTGAATGGTTCGGAAAAGATTTTGTATCTTTAAATTCTGATTCAATTAAATGGTGCTGAACAGATAGGCCACATTCAAAATTTACTTTCTTCTGCTTTCTTTACTATTTTATATTCTTTCAATAACTCCTTTCGGTGCACATGGAACACATCCTGTACCCTGTTCCATTTTAATACATAACCCCTCCTGTTGGTAACAGGGCTGATCCTGAATGAGCAAAACAATCTAGCCAAGCGCCATGCACCTATATTATATTTGTAATTTTTCATACACAATCAATGTAAGCCGATTTGTCAGGCAAATGGTTGTAATGGGTTCTTATCTTTGTTGGCATGCAAGGCCTAGTGAAGTTTGGTGGTCTCGTATGAGTTATCTTTCATCGTTTTTTTTCAATTGACCAAGCTGCAAATCATTGGTACAGATAATCTAAGAAAGATCAATGCTCAGAGGTTTGTGTAAGAACCAACTGGTCGAAAGGATTTTTGAACCTAAGTTGTAAAAAAGATGTTTTTTTTTGTTTTAGGGAGAAAGACACATCAGAGGCGACAATCCAGATCTATCCTGGTCCTGCTTGTGAAATTGATACTAAGTTAGAACTAAAACAATATAATCTTTCTCCCACTGTGAAGGGAGCTAAAACTTTCCTTCCTGGTGATATTCTTAATGTTCAACTCAAAGCTTTACAGGTATGTACCTAATTCTATATTTAATAAAGCAAGGGAAAGAGGCTGGCTCAGTTGGTGGGTCATCAATATGATACTCCTCAACTTTCTAGTGAACACCAATCTAATGAAAATTAGATTACATTTCTTTTCGGTTATTTTTTGATTGTCGACTCCATGTAATCTAACCATTTTTATAAGACGAGCATCTTCTGGTGACGAATAAGCTATTTATAGCACATGCCACCCCTCCGCCAATCAGAACAACGTTCATATTGATATAGTTTGTATTACATCATAATTTGTTGCTTTACATTCTGTTTCGTTTTTCCACATAATAATATATAATACCATACAATTCTGAATATAGTGCACAGTCATGTATAAAGAGCGCCTTTTTGTTCCTTCAAGTAGATCTTCAAAAATCTGCCATCATCCCATCAAAGTTTTCCATAATGTTAGCAATGGTAATTGGGTGGCTCAGTGAGTTAGGCAGGTGTTTGCTCAACTAGAAAAGACTGGATATTGTCTGAGCTTATGATACCCCTTAATGAACTCTTCTATACATGCATACTTTGTATAAATATGACATCTGTTTATACTGTATAATTGCGAATATAGTACACAGGCCTGTATAACGCACACCTCTTTTTAATCGCAAGTCAGCTCTGTTAATATTGGCATAATTTTAACAATAGTATAGAAACGATATCCAGGTCCTTTTAAAAACAAACAATTCCTAACCCTTCAAAATGTACTATTTTTTCCTTCAAATACATTAATTTAATGCATTAGAAAGAGCTTAACCCTTACAACCCTAAATCATTATGTGATATATTCCCGAAATGCCGCAAAACCCACCGTTGTCAAGTGACGTCATATAACGTTAACGTAATACATTTTAAGAAATGTTGCTGGGAATTCAGGGTATATGACGTTTTAGCCAAAAAAAATCAAGCTAGTATACTCTATGATTTCAGAAAGCAGTAGAAGAAGAAAGTGAAGAACAAGAAGATAGAACAGCCGAAATAAAACCAGTTTACTACGCTTGTATATCAAACGAAATGAAAATCTGGCAGGATACTGGTGTACTGTGGTAAGTGTTAGAAAAATATAGTATTCCTATATACAAATGAAATGAAATGAATGGAGTTTTACGTCCTACTATTCTGCACCTATATGGGCTAATTGAGGACGGGCAAACGCCATGCAGTGTGCAATGAGGGAAATTTTGCCAGGACAGCGGCATTAGCCTGCTCTTATTTTCGATTTCCAACTGTCGAGGGATCTTTAACGTGCACAGCCAATAGCACACGGGACCTCGGTTTATTGTCCCATCCGAACGACTAGACGCTTTTCCATGTCAGCTCCTCCGACCAGCATCACTGACAGGGAGAAACTGCCTATAGCTTTTGTAATTCTATATAATAGATACTGCTTTATGTTTTTATGGTTCGTATGATGCTATCCATGTAATATTAAGCAGCATTGGCATATTTAGCACCATTCTGGGTGTGCTTTGTCTAGACACCAGATACCATTTACATTTATAAAATATTCACTCATTTATTAATATACTTTCTCATATGAATAGTTCAATTTCATTACTGTGCAGTATAGTCAAACAGAGATATTACGGCTCATCCGGGTACTGTCAAAACAAATACAAAACCAGTCCATTATATTTTCAAGGGTATAAAAGTATCTTATTTAGAGGGTTGTTTGTTTGGCAAGTTACAGCAACACCTTTAAAAATATTATGAACTGGTTGTGTATATGTTTTGACTGTACCCGGATGAGCCGAAATATCTCTGTTTGACTATACATTTGTTGCTTTTCTAATTTTCTGGTATATGAGATTTTATTATTTTTTAGCTATGACTCGTTACTTACTAATGTACCAGTAGGTCAGTTTATTGGACCTAAACCATTAACTCCAGAATTAAACAGATTCTCAATGAGTAAGTATAGTACAATGTGATCCCTTTCTTACCCTTTAATAAATCGGACAAATTCCCTGGCACTCTGTTGATATCTATGCAGATAACTGTCAGTGACGTCATGAAACACTTAGTTTTAGTGGAATTGCAAGAACAACAGTTGGAATGGAAATTGGAATGGCACAAATTGATGCTATCAGTGTTACCGATACACATACAAAGTTTAGAAAACCTTTAAGAAATATATATATGTATAAACCCATATTGTGATGAATATTACACACCTATTTTTTGTATGTTTTTAGAGGTTATTAATGAAGGACATCACCGATATTTAGCTATTGGTTTATGTCATCCACGATATCGACAAGATCGTCAACCGGGCTGGGATATTGGTTCTATTGGTTACCATGCCGATGATGGAGGGTACGTTTATTCTTAAAACTATTAAAGGGAGGTTCATGTTAACCTTTGGACTGCTTAACAGAGGGAATTTCCCAGAAAATCACTTTTTTTAGTCATCCAACGTCATTCAGCACAAACCAGAAGGTTTTATCTCATGTAGTTCCAAAGTTTCAGGCTCCAAAAGTTTGTGTTTTTTCCAGAAAGTTTTAAAGTTTTTGGCCTCTAGTTTTTCCCCAAATTTCCGATAACAAGTTTCAAACTAATTTCTGACATCTCTCAAACCTCAAAACTTTGATTCCACTAAAAAAATATTGTTTTTAAGGACAAGGTTTTATTTTCTCTCCCGTCTTTTACACAATTTTGATTTTTTGGTTTTTATTTCTCTCCCGTCTTTTACACAATTTAGATTTTTTGGTTTTTATTTCTCTCCCGTCTTTTACACAATTTTGATTTTTTGGTTTTTATTTCTCTCCCGTCTTTTACACAATTTTGATTTTTTGTTTTCTTTAAGAATCTTTTCTGGAGCTGGATTTGCCCGAACTAAAGTTGAAACATATCATAAGGGTGATATTGTGGCTTGTGAGTTTGATTTTGATGGAAGTATTTGTAAATTCTATAAAAATGATAAATTGGTAAGTATACATGTGTATATATGATATTGTAGAGGAAAGATTTTTATGCATTTTGTGGACCATTTAAGAACTGTATTTATATTCTTGATTTTTGCGTCAAAGTCTGATCACCTTTTCTCATTTCTCAATATTGAGGCCTTGTCTGAAAGAGTCAAAACGGTCGATGCATTTCTGTTCCTTGACTAGCTATTATGACCCAGCTGTGAATAAATATGAATAATAAGGGCACCAGTCTTCAAATCTTGGCGCTCAACCCAAAAGACGTGATCATACTGTACTAGGTAATACTATGTTTAAATTAATTATTCTAGGTATTTACATCCGAGAAGTTAAAGATTCCACCAGGAGGTTTTTATCCTGCTGTAGGTTATCATTCTATTGGTGAAAGTGTACAGTTATTATATTTATTATTCTAGGTATTTACATCAGAGAAGTTAAAGATTCCACCAGGAGGTTTTTATCCTGCTGTAGGTTATCATTCTATAGGTGAAAGTGTACAGTTATTATATTTATTATTCTAGGTATTTACATCAGAGAAGTTAAAGATTCCACCAGGAGGTTTTTATCCTGCTGTAGGTTATCATTCTATTGGTGAAAGTGTACAGTTATTATATTTATTATTCTAGGTATTTACATCAGAGAAGTTAAAGATTCCACCAGGAGGTTTTTATCCTGCTGTAGGTTATCATTCTATTGGTGAAAGTGTACAGTTATTATATTTATTATTCTAGGTATTTACATCAGAGAAGTTAAAGATTCCACCAGGAGGTTTTTATCCTGCTGTAGGTTATCATTCTATTGGTGAAAGTGTACAGTTATTATATTTATTATTCTAGGTATTTACATCAGAGAAGTTAAAGATTCCACCAGGAGGTTTTTATCCTGCTGTAGGTTATCATTCTATTGGTGAAAGTGTACAGTTATTATATTTATTATTCTAGGTATTTACATCAGAGAAGTTAAAGATTCCACCAGGAGGTTTTTATCCTGCTGTAGGTTATCATTCTATTGGTGAAAGTGTACAGTTATTATATTTATTATTCTAGGTATTTACATCAGAGAAGTTAAAGATACCACCAGGAGGTTTTTATCCTGCTGTAGGTTATCATTCTATTGGTGAAAGTGTACAGTTATTATATTTATTATTCTAGGTATTTACATCAGAGAAGTTAAAGATTCCACCAGGAGGTTTTTATCCTGCTGTAGGTTATCATTCTATTGGTGAAAGTGTACAGTTATTATATTTATTATTCTAGGTATTTACATCAGAGAAGTTAAAGATTCCACCAGGAGGTTTTTATCCTGCTGTAGGTTATCATTCTATTGGTGAAAGTGTACAGTTATTATATTTATTATTCTAGGTATTTACATCAGAGAAGTTAAAGATTCCACCAAGAGGTTTTTTATCCTGCTGTAGGTTATCATTCTATTGGTGAAAGTGTACAGTTATTATATTTATTATTCTAGGTATTTACATCAGAGAAGTTAAAGATTCCACCAAGAGGTTTTTATCCTGCTGTAGGTTATCATTCTATTGGTGAAAGTGTACAGTTATTATATTTATTATTCTAGGTATTTACATCAGAGAAGTTAAAGATACCACCAGGAGGTTTTTATCCTGCTGTAGGTTATCATTCTATAGGTGAAAGTGTACAGTTATTATATTTATTATTCTAGGTATTTACATCAGAGAAGTTAAAGATTCCACCAGGAGGTTTTTATCCTGCTGTAGGTTATCATTCGATTGGTGAAAGTGTACAGTTATTAGAGAAGGAACCATGGCAACTGTTACCAGGAGAAACATCAGATGTAAGTTCTTTGCTGTTAAATTGCATATTCATTAATATTTCCAAATTTGTGAAATTATTTCATTATAACTCCTGGAGCCTTATTCATGAAAACATAATTTAGATAAAAATCCAGATTTTGAAAATACATAAAATCTGATTTGATAATAACACTTACACCATTTTCAGTTAGGTTTTTGAGAATAAGGCCCCGGCTCTTGTTCTTCAATAGATGTTCCTTTTTTTTTTATTTTGTTCTTCACCAATACCTTAATGAACTTTATTTTTTTTTTTTAGACTTATCCACCATCTTTTGATACTGCTAAATACAGTCAGATATTTATTGGGTAGGTATTAAAGGAATACAACCTCTTAGAATGAACAAAAAATCTAAATTTTCAAATTTGGTCAATAGGTGTTTATATTCATCAAGGGACTTGCCTGGTTGCATAACTTTACAACAGATTACCTAAATAATCTGATAAATCCAGAAAACAATGTTTAAATACAATAATTGAAAAACCTTTAATCAAATTTAAGGCATTTATCAATAATAATCTGTAATTGTATGGAAAATTACATAGTTTTATGGGTTTATTTGATTCTGTTTGTATTTGATGAATATATACTCTTATTGACCAAGTTTGAGAACTTCATTTTTTTTGTTCATTCTAAGAGGTTGTATCACTTTAAGTTAAAAGTCACACCTTATTCTATCTATGTATAAGCAGAGTAATATATTATTCAACCAATATCTTAGTCCAAAAAATTCAAATTTTTAGGCTTAGATTATCAGTAATAATGTTCACAGCTCACAGTCAAAATTTGAGCCTTCAATTCCATGTTAATCCATAATTATCAGTGTTTGAAAGTTAAAAATATGACTTGTATTTTAGTGAGATATGCTCTTTATAGAAACACATAATATACAGAAATTGAAAGACAAATGTTTAATTAGAGCTTATTGGAAGGGCTTATGTGTTTTTCGTGCAGTTGAAGTACCTTTGTAGGCTATATAGCCCATATAGACTCAAGAAAATAATAAATATTCCACAAGGACTAGGAACGACTATTCTTAGATATACCATGACTTTGTAATGTTTATTTTCAGCCCAAGTCAAGTTATAAATGTATTTAACTGGAAAACTGGTAAAAAAGGATGGTTGTTACTTAGTAACAGATCTAAACAAAGTATTGGATATGTTGTAAGTAAAAATAGTTTATTATTCTCACTGTTTCTCTTAAAACTTTTGAAATCTTGTTTATATGTTACCAACAATTAACTATTCTTAGTCAGCAAATGTCCATGGTTCAATTTTGGCATGGATCAAGTCATATTGTCTTCAGATTTTTCAACCTGGTTTCCCTCTGTCAGTGATGTAAATCTAAAGGACGCACACGGAAATTTTTTCGAGTCATTTGGGTAGCCTAATAAACATCCTGCCCCCCTGGCAAAATTTCACATAGTGACATGGTGCATATCCAATTTTCATTAATCCAGTTGGGTAATTAGGGGGGATGGTCCCCTCCTTGAGCCAAATATTTTGCTCTATTTTCATTTGAAAATTGATTCACTCCAAAAAAAGAGTATTTTAGTATGCTATATATTTGTCATTGTCTTATTATAGATTCTTAACACACCAACAGTATACGGTACAATGAAAGCCAGGGAAAATGTGGCAGAATATTTATCTTTTGCTGGAAATGGTAGGTAACAGTCAAATGCTGGATTTATGGATATCAACTCTGAAAATCAATTAAGTTAAAATGTAGAATTTTAAGAGGGCTTTTTCCTTTTCTATTATCTGTTAATATCTTAGAGTCAACATGAACCGTAACTAATTAGGAACAGTAGCGAGGTAGATTGTCATCTGTTTTACTTAGAAAAAAATTGAGGCCATTATACCAGGGTTTCTGATATTAGTATAGTGTTCAGGGGCCGCAGAATGCTCTGGATGTAGAGGGGCCCGTGGTTCAAAAAATTGAGCATACCACACCTCCATGCCCTTACTCCCATACAAAAACTCCTCAGATTTTGGTCATTCAATTTTTATATTTACATTCTCTATAAAGTTGAAAAAAAAGTTTTATGTAAAAAAATAACACTAAGGGTAAAAAAGAACTGGGGTTGAGTTAAAACCCCATCACAGAAATTCAGAATGTAGAACATACAGAAATCCTGCAGATTTTCTCTCCCCTCCCCTTGTTTTGACTCATGGTTTACTATAGCCTACGTATAAAAAAAAAATTCAAGTGTCATGCCCAGTGCTTCCGAAACACAGTTTGATGTCTGAGAGTGATCCTTTCCTACTGCAAACATTTTTTTTATTTTAGTTGTACCTGAAAACATTATAGTAAAATGGTTTACTATTGACAGTGAAAAAGAGTATACACAAGACCAGTTGAAAGAAGAATATGCAAAACGAAAATCATTTGTTGGTAGTCAACACAGGTACATATACCTATATACCTATATATCTATTCTTAAATATGATGTAATTCTATGCCAGGCCTTCTCAATTAATTTTTGTAAAGGGCAAAATGCACTTTATGGATGAAATATAAGGGCCAAATAGAACATAGCCAGCGAGGGTTTCAGCGGATGTGGTCTAGGGTACGAAAACTCTAAGGTTTAGCACAGTTTTGGCACTCATTTTGAATCAAAATAACATTGAATTATTCCTTTTTTTATGATTACAATTTTGTTATTCTTTTCCTCAGGCCGCCATTTGAGAAGGCCTGTTCTAAGCAAGAGCTTTTTATTACATTTTTAAAGGCCTTGTTTTGCTTAATGTTTTTAACAATCAAATTATCACAAGCTCCAACGTATCAGATTAAGCTCAAACATGTTGGAATAAGATTTTGGTTTGAATTCAATTCTATAATTCTTAAATAAAAATGATGAAGATTTTCTAACATCGACAGGGAAATGGCAAAAGTGTGAGCACCATCTGAGCAAAATTTAGTCATGTCTTGTGAGTCAATTTTGAATTTTTGGTAACCAAAACTTACAGGACACTATAAGTTGTTAAAAGTTGGATGACTTATCTATATTTTTTTCAGTTTGAAGACAAAGGAAATTGGTCCCAGTAGTAAAAAGCAAAACAAATTTAAATTCTTAACAAAATGTACTGAGAGGTCAGCATTAGACACAGTAAGTTTTCATATTTTTAGCCTACTGAATAATATAAATACTGAATTAAGTATATTGTATTTGAGCATATGAAATTATCAACTTCACAGATATGTTGTCTTTTATCAACACAGAATTATGTTAATTTCTATCAACACTTTGAATTTCTTTGCTGAAAAATGTTGTAATATATTTTCACTTGTTGTTTAGCACACTGAAATATTTTGAATTTTATCAAATCTGAAATATGTTGTTATTTATTTTACTGAAATATGTTGTAATTTATTTTACTGAAATATATTGTTATTTATTTTAATGAAATATGTTGTAATTTATTTTACTGAAATATGTTGTATTTTATAGGATGGTTATTGTATGGAATTAAAAGTAAATGGTATATTAGTAGGTAGTTATTGGTTAAAACCAGGCAAATATCATGCACATATACCACAACTAGACTCTAGTCCTAAAGCTGTTATCTTCAATCCCAAATTTCCTGTAAGTTTCATAGTTTTGTTTTTTTTTTCAAGTATGTATTTAGAAAAAATGTAGGCCTATTTGTATTCTACCTTCAACCTTAGTACATTCATTTATCGAGCTTTCCAGATAAAATTTTTGCTTTTAAATTCTAACAACAAATAATGCAAAATATATAACGTTGCTGTCCCTGCAATCTAATTAAAATTAGATTACATTTCGTTTCGGTTATTTTTTGAGTGTCGACTCCATGTAATCTAACTACTTATATAAGACGAGCATCTTCTGGTGACGAAAATTTCAGCCAATCAAAATCAAAGTGGTTATGGAGTCGTCAATCAAAAAAGAACCGAAACAAAATGTAATCTAATTTTAATTAGATTGCTGTCCCTGTTGCCACAAATTCATTTAGGATTACAAAAGTAGGATGTAAAACTTTATTTTGTTTCCTTTAATCATTTCAGACCTATGATTATCCATCATGTTTTCAAAGAGGAATGGTTGTTATAGCAGATTTTGAAGGAAAAGGGTGAGAATATCTTAGATTTCTGTTGTTATTTATGAAATAAGTAAACGTTTCTGGAAAAGAATGTTTATTAGATAACTATAACAAAACATAAGACAATATTATGGAATATAACACACTTCTTTAATACAGTTAGTGGATAAAAGTGTGTTAAAGAAGTGTGTTATATTCCATAATATTGTCTTGTGTTTTGTTTTATGTGCTCCTCGCTTCTATATGTCATTCAAATCTTATATAGTTCCTTGCAAATCTTAGTATTTATTTTATTAAGTGTAAAGAAGGTTGATTTTTTTTGCATTGGCAACAACTTGGATAAGAGGATTCCCCTGACTGTTAAGAGGTTTCTTTAAATCTTGTATGTGTATCAGGGAAACTGGCAGATTTGCACCATTTAAATTTGAGTCTGGATATTTCATATGGTCACTAAAGCAAAAACTGCTAAAAATATCCTAGGACCTTGAGGGTAGCTTTCAGTACATCATAAAACTGTTGGTTGTAGTAAAATTTCAAGAACCACAGACATTGCAGAGAAAATTGGAAAATCGATGCTATTAATATCATCAATACACATAAAAAGTTTAGAGAATCTCTTTGCAAGCCTTTGAGATATATTATTATTATTTTTCAGAATATTATATACTGAATGTTTAGTTACTCAAGTCAAGGATAATGGTGAACTAGAACTAGAATTTATCAATAAAAATGGTGCAGTAGATAAGAAGAAAGTGTCAGCATCCTCTCCTATCCTTCAATTACAAAATGTCAAAAGTGAAATCACTCAAATTAACGCGGAAGGAAAAGATAAATCAGAGAAAGGACTGGATGAAGTTGATAATCTTTCACCAGAACTGAATCAATCTACAAACCAAGTTCACAAACAAGAACTGCTAGTGGCTAATGTTCAAGGCTACAATTTTTCTGAAGGTAATACTTGATAATAATAATAATAAAATATTTGTTAGGGTGAAAATTAGGACTTGCATCTTTACAATGTTTCCCTTTAAATAATAATCAGTCTAGATATACAATGATAAAAGCCAAGGATTATTCAAACCATCCCTTCTACACATAGCCGTAGGGGCCCACGACTCAAAAGGGGGGCAGACCGACTTCTGCCTGAATTTAGTAATATTTTCCCATTGATTGCCCGATTTTTTGGAACTTTTTGCCCGAAAACATACTGCCCCCCTGTCTCCTACGCCTATGCTTCCACAAATTCTTATTTGTACAAAATCTTGTTTTATGAAAATTGAAGTTACATACATGTATATACAATCATAACATGTTATAGTGTGTTCTTTACTAATTTTTAAACTGGCATCTTTTGGCATTGTAATTGAGATTGATTTGAAAATTTAAAACATTTGTAAATATCAAATTTATATTGTTCTTGTTCACAGAAAAAAATGATGCTTTTCCGCCTTGTCCTAACTTGTATTACTCCAGGATACTTTGACTTGTTATCAATTGCTGCTTAGAATTCTGTTTGATTTTAAATCCAATATTATTGTATTTTAGGAGATGAAGCTTTAAAGAAGAGAGGATTTATTCCAGCACCAATATTTCTTGTCACAAAGGTATATTTATTTTTATTCAGCTCACTGATTTCTTCTTGTTAAAAAGATAGGCTTTCAAATTTTATCTAGTAAATGCTTCATATATGACATAAAACTATAATGCATTATCCCATTTCTCAAAAGCTATCACCATAACATTTGTTGCAACCAAAAGCTCTACTGCTTTTTCTTGTTAAAAAGATAGGGTTTCAAAATTTGTCTAGTAAAGGCTTCATTTATGATTATAATTTATTATCCCATTTCTCAAAAGCTATCACCTTAACATATGTTGATAACAGAAAGGTTTACACATGAGAAAGCATAATATTTTTCATAAGCAAGTCTTGATTTTATCAGATTTCTTATGATGTTAATTTTTTAATTATTTTAGGGAAGTCAAAAGGTTTTAGAGTTAGGTATTGATTCTCAATGGAAAGAGAAATCTTTAAGAACTAAATCTGTATGTAAACATATTCCTACTAGAGTTACAGGTGAGCATGTTCTAAATTATATCATAGGTCAGAATATAGTACAAATTCATTGTCATATTATAGTTGACATTCATTATCATAATGTAGACTTTAATAGACATTCATTATCATAATGTAGACTTTAGTAGACATTCATTATCATAATGTAGACTTTAGTAGACATTCATTATCATAATGTAGACTTTAGTAGACATTCATTATCATAATGTAGACTTTAATAGACATTCATTATCATAATGTAGACTTTAGTAGACATTCATTATCATACCATAAGCTGTTAATATCTATTTAAAACAGTTGATACACATGGTTGACATTCATTATTATAATTGATTAATTGTCAAAGTCTGATTCATATCGTAAATTTCTGTTTTATGTTTTTCAGTACAAGGTGCTCAACTAGTAGAATCCTACCAACAAGAAGAAAATTTTGATTTCCGTCTTTTTGACATTTTCCATGCTTCAGTATGTGCTGTTTATTTACCGGCTAAACTTGATATATCTAAACTTACCATGCCATCTGCCAACAATATGTTTACTGACGTCAAGATGCATTTATTGTGTTGTTCAAGTAAGTTTTGATATTTTGTTTGAATTTTCATATTTGTTTAAATATCTCTCCATATGGAAATTGATCTCTATGTGGACAAAAGATTTAAATATGAGAAAATTACATTTGTTTTGATCTAAGTCTAAGAGTCAATCATGATAGAATATAGAATAAATAAAAGTTCTGTCACTGTTTGATAAATATTCATACATGTGTACAGGTCAAGGGAATAAGTCAGGAGACAGGCCATGAAAAATCGGGAGATTGGGTATTTCTACTTTTACTTTTACTATCGAAATTTTCCAGTAGCATAATCTTTACCACCAAACGAACTGAAGCCTGTTGAAGTTTTCATATTATTAAAATAACAGTCAATCATCAATAGGCCTATGGCGTCTGTAACATATTTGTACTTTAGAAAGGCCATTGATAAAGAAAAAAACAAAAAAAAAACAATTGCTTCATATTCTTTTTGAAAATGACCATGTTCAAGAAAAAAAAAATTAAAATCAAGATATTATCAAATATGCTGGTGTTGATTTCCTTTGAAAATTCATCATCACATCATTATGACAGATAGTCATATTCAGGCCCATAGCCAGGGGGGTTATATTGACTAGCGCTACAGAATGATTACTTTAACATTGTGTGTATTTGTTTTTGAAGGGGAATCATCAGAACCCCTCCTGGCTACGTGTGATATTTTTTTGTCATGCATCAAAATCTATTTTTTTATTTGTAGTTATAGAATTGGATAAACAACATTTTCAATCACATTTATTGGATATGGAACCATTGTCTGTCAATGGAATATTTAGTGCTAACGAGTTATATGGAAATATGGCTGCTGGTATCGCTTACACTCATCTTATATCTAGAATGGTATGATTAAATTGATTACTGTGAAATCTTTATTTTGATTAAAATCATAGGTTGGTCAATCCACACATCTATATACTAAAAAAATGGCAATATAAAAAAAAATGCCCAAATAAATACGAATAAGATTAGGTTGTCCCTCAAAAAATGTGAAAGTAAACTATACAGAGGCATGTTTATTGTAAATCATCTGACTTTATATATAATAAGTGATTATTATGTAGGTAACTGACAGGAAAAAACAGAAAAAAAATATATTTTGTTTTTCTACTTGCAGACAGTACTTCCCAGCTATGAGAAATTTTTTGATGGTGGAAAACCTGTTGATTTGTCTGCAGAGCAGGTAAGTCTTTGAAACGAAATGAACATTTTACATAAAACTGTTCCGTAGAAGTAATTGTTAGACTTAATATATGCACATATGTAGAGTTCAGGCATAGCTCCTTCTGTTTGAATCAACCTGGTTTTTACTTGGTTGAATTTGAAAAGCATCAAAATCATTTGGATGAGACTAAAAATTAAAGCCCCATCTGCTAAAGCTGTGAACATTGTAGACATTTTTTGTCATTGCAAGTAGAACCTCCTACTCTATTTCATTTTATTCCAGTGTTTGAAATCTTATGCTAATACAATTATTCCATTTTCATAAAAAAAAATTAAAAATGAAAAAATTGATATTTTTTTTTCAGATTGAAGTTCTGATATATAATTTATTAAAAATCTACACATCTTTGTCTCTAATCTATTTGGAATATGGAGGCTTCCTTAAAGAAAGTGAAATTATATCTAGTGGATTGGAAACTAAGATTTTGACTCTGGGAATGGAGGCCAACAAAGTGATTGAAATGGTGCAAGAACCATTGAGTGATCCTGGAACTCTTGTAGTAAAGAGACCGAATGAAAATTTACTGTGTAAAGCACATTTATTAACAGAACAAGGAGATCTACAGAAGAATTATAACGAACCAACAATGAATTTCAAAGATTATGAGCCATATTTCCGAACGATACACATATATCAACGGAATCAGATGAAGATACCGTCAGTGCCACTTGAATTCTGGTCTAGTTTCGAAAATTTACGAATGATTTCCCTGAGCGAGTGTATAGAACTAACTCTCATTGAAGAAGGTCTCAGCAAATGTCCACGTTTGATTGAAATGAAATTGTCCAATTTAACGTCATTGGAGTCATTGCCTCAAGATATATTTCTATCGCCCACGTTAGAAATTTTAGTTATTGAAAATGTCTACGTAAAGTCATTACCTACTAAATTTCTAGAAACAAGTAATCTAAAAGTTTTAGAATTAAAACAAATGGGATTGAAAAGAATTCCAGAACAAATTGGTCATTTGTCTAAACTTGAAAAGTTGAATTTGAAAAACAATCCTTTAGAAGAAGTACCAGTTTCAATTGGACATCTTTTAAATTTAAAATATTTGAAAATTGATGGTAAGTTTCTTTATTTTGTAGTTTGAATTTTTATTATTTTGATTATCTATTGTTTGGAATATCAGTAGTAATAGTGCTTACATTGCTCTGCCTCACTGCTGTCAATCTGTAAGCACTATTACTACTATTTGTATGAATACTGTTCAAGAAAGGTGCAAACACAGATTTAATATGCACTCTTTCAAAAGTGAGATACAAATTTACAACAAAATACAGACACATACATTTGCACTCATACTGAACAGTATTCATACAATTGGTAGTAAATAGTTTTAACAAATTTACTGGAGTGCGGAGCACTGTAATATTTTGAGTAGGCCTATTTAATGTTTTTGAATTTCTAATTATGGTGTACTTAAAATTATCATGATTTTTGTCATTACACACTTAAAGGGCCATTCTGCTTTTTTGAAAAAAGTTTCCATTTTCAAAAACATCGCATATGTTACCTGAGAGTATATCTAAAGAATGCTCATTAAAAAAATAAGAATTCAGACTGTCCCTTTAAATAGCAATGATTGGCACAGGGCTTTTTGTTACCTTCTAGATACCTTCTAGATAGTAATTTAAAATAAAGGTCTTCTCTTTACATGAACAAAACCCTAACCCTAACCCTAACCCTAACCCTAGATTTCTAAAATTGATGTGGTATTTCAGCTATGCCACTGTTGGTATATGAAACTGGAATTCAACACAAACAATTACAGAAATGGTTTACTGGACCAGCTTCTTGTTATTTACATTATTTAGGACAAGAGGTTTGTTAGTTTTATCTCTTTGTATATTATGTATTTATTTTAAGCCTTGATTTATTGTCCTTTGAATTCCTAAATACTAGATTTTCCTGCCAGCCACTCCTACCTGCATCTCTGATTGTATAAAAAAAAACGGTGGAAAGCATAAAACAGGCATAAAAATGTAAATATTATAATGTATATTGGATTTTCTGGTGTTTAAAAAAAGAACTAACAAGAATTTGAATACAAATCAAATCTGAATTTGTGTACTGTCATCAATTCGTGTGAATTCATTCTACAACTAAGCCAAGTTTCTTTTCTAAGCATGTGTTTCTATAGTATCTACAGTGTACTCTGTGTAATCCGACATGCATTGGGACCATAGAAAAATGTCGGATTATGGAGAGTGACGGAATACTCAAAGGTCAAGATTTTTCACATCTGTCAGTATGTTACTATTTATAGCCCAGTGACCCAGATATATATATTTATTTCTAGTTTTTTATTTTACTAAACTGTATTCCATCTGAAAAGCTCTCAGAATTTTTTTTTTTTTCAGTTTTCAAAGTTTAACTTGCATGTAATTTGTCTTCAGGCTCAGAAATAGTTTGACAATGTTTTGTTTCATATTTTAGATTATCGATGGGTTATTTGATAAGTATGATTTAAACCATTCTGGTACACTAGATATAGATGAAGTGGCACATTTAAACAACTATTTATTTTGGGCTGTTCCCAGATTAGGCAGTGATAATATTAGTAAGTATGAATTATTTGACATCGTGGCACAGACACAAGCTGGACTTTGAATATTTAAAGGGATACAACCTCTCAGAATGAACAAAAAATTAAGTTCTCAAACTTGGTCAATCAGAGTATATATTCATCAACGGTGTCCAAAGTATACAAACAGAATCAAATAAACCCATAAAACTATGTAATTTTCCATACAATTACAGATTATTATTGATAAATGTCTTAAATTGGATTAAGACATTCATCAATTATTGTATTTAAACATAGTTTTCTGGATTTATAAAATTATTTAGGTAATCTGTTTTATAGTTATGCCACTAGGTTTGTCCCCTGATGAATATATACTCCTATTGACCAAGTTTTAAAATTAAATTTTTTTGTTCATTCTAAGACGAGGTATCTATTGCTGTGTATTGCCAATCATGCCACGATACGATACGCATCGCGATACAAAGATCATGATACAATACGTATTGCGATATGGGGTAAAGGTACAAAAATTTAAACTTCATCTTCAAATTTCCAATATCTATTTTTGTATAGCTTTATTAATGTGAAATTTGTTAATTTAGCTGTAAGCAATGGTCTATATGCACGTCTTATAAATATTTCCACACAATTTCAGTCAAGTAAGTTAAAGAAAACATCACTTTTTAAGAAATGATAGGTATCGTCAAGTATCGATACACGACCTCGCAATACGATACGCGTATCGTGGCATGTTGTATCGCGATACATCGATACAACGATATATCGTGCCAGCACTAGAGGTATCGCTTTAAGGTATACCTAGAATAGTTAGAAATCGAGAAAGATTATGACACATATGTGCCTGATGAGTCATTGACTCAAAGGAATAAAGAATTGAATTGATGAACACCTTACCAATTGATGAACACCTAATCTATCAATGAAAAAGCAATCAGCTTACAAAAACATAATCAATCAATGAACACCCAATTCAATCAATAAGCACCAAAACAATTGATGAACTTCTGTCTATATGTTGTATATTGTATGTATGTTTGTCCCCATGGGCTGAGTGTGAGACAGGACCGTATCACTGGTGGTATTGGACCTAATTCTGACCCATGTAAAATAAAGAGTTTATTATTATATTATCATTTGCTAAAAACCCTAATCAACCAAGGAGTATCCAATCATTTGATAAGCAGTTATCAATAGATGAACAATCAAAATCAATCAAGGAGCATCAGAATGAACTATTCAACTAATGAACGCCCAATTGATGAACACCAATTAATTGTGTATTTCTGTTCTAGATAATGAAGTGTATGGAGGTGTACCACCAGCTATTTTTAGATTATTAAATCTAGAATATTTATCTTTACAACAACAATCCATCACGTCTATACCACCATACATCTGTTTACTAAACAAATTACAGACATTAGATCTTCAATCACAACCATTACTTGAGAGTTTACCTGGTGGATTAGGTCATTTAATAAACCTACATAGTAAGTACAGGGGGCAGGGGGCAGGGGGCAGGGGGCTTAATCACAACCATTACTCGAGAGTTTACCTGGTGGATTAGGTCATTTAACAAACCTACATAGTAAGTACAGGGGGCAGGGGGCAGGGGGCTTAATCACAACCATTACTCGAGAGTTTACCTGGTGGATTAGGTCATTTAACAAACCTACATAGTAAGTACAGGGGGCAGGGGGCAGGGGGCAGGGGGCTTAATCACAACCATTACTCGAGAGTTTACCTGGTGGATTAGGTCATTTAACAAACTTACATAGTAAGTATAGAGCTCTTGGCTTTAAAAATGCAGGGGCATTAGCCTACTCTTATTTTTGTTCCAACTGCCAAGGGATATTTTACGTGCAAAGCCTGTAGCACACAGGGCCTCGGTTTATTGTCCCATCCGAACGACTAGACGCTTTTTCCATGTCAGCCCTCAGACCTGCAACACTGACAGGGGGAAATGGGTTGAAAAATCCGAAGGTATCATCTCGACCTAAGCAGGGATTGAACCCTGGAGCTTCAGGTTAGCAAGCAAGCATCTAACTCACTGAGCCACCGCGGCTCCTCAAGATTGATGAAGGCAGACAAAACCATACAGTGTGCAATGAGACCAAATTTCTCTTGTTGCACTACGATATAAAGCATTGCCTGGCTAAATTCCAAAACAAAATAGATGTCTAAAAAACAATTTCATGAGGTTGATTGACATCTCAAATATAAAAATGTAATTTTGAATTACAGCTCTGTTGTTGAAACACTGTCCATCATTACGAACACCACCTAATGAGGTTGTACAGAGAGGTTTTGAATCAGTTCAGGCCTATTTAAAAAGATTAGCTGGTGGTTTTACAGAATGTAGACGAACCAAATTAATGTTGGTAGGACTTGGTGGAGCAGGTAAAACTAGGTAAGTTTATGTTAAGTAACATACTTTTTATCAAACAATCCTTCTAGAATTGACAACAGGAATACCGTATCTATTCTGAAAAATTAAAGAATATGTCCCTCATGCACCATCCAGGACTATTCTTGACACACTATATTTAAAATATTTTTTAATCATTGAATTCAATGCCCAACTGATCACCTCCTGCCCAATCCCTGCCTATATTCCATTCTCTCATCCCATTATATTTTGGGCATAGGTTATGCAAAACCTGAAAAATCCGGAAGGTTTAAACACAGCTTTTCAAGAAATGGAATATCAGGGAAAATCATGATATTTCTGGAAAATTGTCAACATGATATTTCATACCAGCCTCGTATTGCATTGATCTTTTTGAGTTAAAAAAAATCATAGTTTAAGTTACATGTCCCTCTAGTATTCTTATTAGAAATTTGGCATGGAAAATGATTAAATCTTGAATGTTATGGAAATGTCAGGGAAAATATGCCCAGATGATCTGTATGAACCCTGGACCAAGTAATGATTTTGTTTCAGCTTACTGAAAGCTATAATGAGTGGTAATAATAAAACAGAGGGAACAAAAGGTGAAGAAATTACTGATGGTATCAATATACAACCCTGGACAATTAAAACTAAAGATAATATAGAAGTCACCTATAGTACTTGGGATTTCGCTGGTCAAACACTTTACTATAATACACATCAGGTTAGTAGATAGATAGTTAGATAGATAAGATAAGATAGATAGATAGATAGATAGATAGATAGATAGATAGACTATTAAAACTAAAGATAATATAGAAGTCACCTATAGTACTTGGGATTTCGCTGGTCAAACACTTTACTATAATACACATCAGGTCTGTATTTTGTGCTAAATATCCATGAAATTTTGACCCCTTTAATCGGTTTGTGCAATAGCTCCAAAATAGCAAAAAGTTGTAAAAAACACTGACAAGAATTTGCTGGGAGGGGGGAGTTCAAAAGGAAATTGCTGTCAATTGACCCAAAACATGTCAGTTTCTTCCATCTTTAACAGCATGTTGCAACACAAATAGTTAAAAAGCTACAAAAAAAAATAGCGAAGTTATGATATAACCTTAATCCTTGTAAGACATTTAGAAGTATCACAGCACATTAAGAAATAACAGTTTAATTTCCATAAAAACTGTTATTTCTTAGATATACCCTTGATAAAATGTGATTTTGTTTCTAGTTTTTCCTGTCAAAAAGAGCTGTATATATATTGGTATGGTCTACTCGACAAGGTTTTGAACATGCTGGATTGGGTTTCTGGCTCAGTTCTATCTGTTGTCATGCACCTAAAACACCAATATTTATTGTTGGTACTCATTGTGATAAGGTAAGATCAATTACTTTCTTGTTAAAAAAAAAATGATTTAGATTTCCCTTCAGTGGTTTCCTCCTGTCAGTAATACAGGTCAGAGAGGCTGACAGGGATATAGCATTGAGTGGGACAAGATGGGATGGCCCTGTTTTCTACAGGCTGTACATGTTAAAGATCCCATTACAGTTTGAAATCAAAATAAGTCTGTCCTCATTAGCTCAATAGATGCAAAAAGTTGGATAAAATAACACCATTTCATTTTGAAGCTAGTATTGTGAGATATACTTTATACTAACCAATGAAAAGAGTGAATATTGACTGTGTATACTGCGGAATTCTTCACTTCTATTAATCATAACAATTAATTGGTTGAATATTTATGTTACATCAAAGTTTTCTTCAGAAAAAACATCTCAAAAAGGCATCAAGTCGTGTGCATTCATCAGATATCAGATCTTTAATTTCTATTTAGGTGCCAAAAGCTGACATAGCTATGAATGAATTAAGAAAGTTATATCCTCAGATTGTAGGATTTTATTTTGTTAGTTCAATAGAAGGAACTGTGAGTATTTTTTTAGACTTACGAGGGTGGGCTGAAAAGTTCATAGCCTGACTAGGAAGGAGTTATGCCACAGTGGTGAAACGTAGCATGCATGAAATTCAACATTTTCTGATACTAACGACATGGTTTATTTTTCAACATTGTCTCGCCTGCGGATCACACACTTCCTCCAGCGGTGTTGGGGTGCTTGGATCCCGGTGGTAGAGGAGCTCTCATCCTGATCACCAAAAAAGTCCTCAACAGCAGATATGACCTCATCATCAGTCCGGTACCGCTTTCCAAACCAAGGGTTTTTTCATGTTCGGGAACAGAAAATAGTCAGTTGGTGCCAAATCTGCTGTTGAGAACCTTTTGACATTGATCTTTCCCAGATTATCCGTACCCATTTACAGCTGGGTGGACTGGAATTATGAGTGAAGATGACTTATTCAAGGTCATCGGACTTTCACACCCTGATCGAGAACCGAACTCTCAAACATAACAACCTTCATTTTCTCATATCCAAACCAATGACGTCATGTTTGTAAAGAACAATGCACTAATCACTGTGCTATAGAACGTCACGATTTATGTTTTTATTTATTGTAGAATGTCAAAGAACTGAAAGAAGATATGTTGAGAATAACTTTAGAACAGAAAAATATGGGAGAACAAATTCCACAAGTCTGGTTAAATTTGGAAAAGAAAATTCTGCAGTCAGTAATTTCATGTTTCTATATACTTAATTTTGGGGAGAGAGGTTGTAACATTGCAAAAAATCAATGTTACGAAAGCACAGGCACAGGACATATAAGTTTACAGTTCTTGCGGATAACAAATTGTGTGTTAATAAAAAAAGAAATAACATTCTATCATCTGCAATCTGCTCGTCTTTTGATGATCTGGGTTAGGGTCTGAATTGTTTTTATTGTTAGCTATTCAGATACTTGTTTTTAATTTTCTTCTAGGCTATCATACTTATGATACTATATGCTTTAAAATATTTCAGATAGTCATAAGGTTTTGAGGTTAAAACATTTGCTAAGTTATTATTTCTCCTTTCAGAGCCAGAAGTCAAACAAGTATACTGGAATGGTCGACTATACAACAATTTGGTATGGAAGAAGGTATCTATGATGAAAAAGATGTAAGTAATCAACCTTATTAAATAAAATGAAATGAATGGAGTTTTACGTCCTACTTTTCTGCACCTATATGGGCTAATTGAGGACGGGCAGATGCCATACAGTGTGCAAAGAGGGAAATTTTGCCAGGACAGCAGCATTAGTCTGCTCTTATTATCGATTTCCAACTGTCGAGGGATCTTTAACGTGCACAGCCAATAGCACACGGGACCTCGGTTTATTGTCCCATCCGAACGACTAGACGCTTCTTCCAGGTCCCTCTGACATGCATCACTGACAGGGGGAAACCGGGTTGAAAAATCCAAAGGTATCATCTCGACCCATGTAGGGATTGAACCCCGGAACTTCAGGTTAGCGAGCAAGCGTCTAACTCACTGAGCCACCGCGGCTGCCATCAAACTTATTAAGCATGGCTTTATATATTGTTAAGTATATTGAAATGCAAATCCATTCATATTTTTTCAAAGCATAACGATTGCCTCTAGCCCAACATTTATTGTGCATAGTAGAATATATGTGAACAAGAAGGGTGTGCAATGTGCATGCCCATTGCAGTATTTTTGAAAGATTTAGAATTTTGTTGGATTTCTTTTCAGATAAAAGAAGCTATCCAGTTTCTCCATGAATTAGGAACTGTACAGTATTTTGATAATGATGTTTTAAGAGATCATGTTGTAATAAATCCACAATGGATTGTTAATGTCATGGCTTGTGTTGTATCAGTTAAAAACTCACCAATTCAGGTAAAAATCTCATGAATTAGGAACTGTACAGTATTTTGATAATGATGTTTTAAGAGATCATGTTGTAATAAATCCACAATGGATTGTTAATGTCATGGCTTGTGTTGTATCTGTTAAAAACTCACCAATTCAGGTAAAAATCTCATGAATTAGGAACTGTACAGTATTTTGATAATGATGTTTTAAGAGATCATGTTGTAATAAATCCACAATGGATTGTTAATGTCATGGCTTGTGTTGTATCTGTTAAAAACTCACCAATTCAGGTAAAAATCTCTTGAATTAGGAACTGTACAGTATTTTGATAATGATGTTTTAAGAGATCATGTTGTAATAAATCCACAATGGATTGTTAATGTCATGGCTTGTGTTGTATCTGTTAAAAACTCACCAATTCAGGTAAAAATCTCTTGAATTAGGAACTGTACAGTATTTTGATAATGATGTTTTAAGAGATCATGTTGTAATAAATCCACAATGGATTGTTAATGTCATGGCTTGTGTTGTATCTGTTAAAAACTCACCAATTCAGGTAAAAATCTCTTGAATTAGGAACTGTACAGTATTTTGATAATGATGTTTTAAGAGATCATGTTGTAATAAATCCACAATGGATTGTTAATGTCATGGCTTGTGTTGTATCTGTTAAAAACTCACCAATTCAGGTAAAAATCTCTTGAATTAGGAACTGTACAGTATTTTGATAATGATGTTTTAAGAGATCATGTTGTAATAAATCCACAATGGATTGTTAATGTCATGGCTTGTGTTGTATCTGTTAAAAACTCACCAATTCAGGTAAAAATCTCTTGAATTAGGAACTGTACAGTATTTTGATAATGATGTTTTAAGAGATCATGTTGTAATAAATCCACAATGGATTGTTAATGTCATGGCTTGTGTTGTATCAGTTAAAAACTCACCAATTCAGGTAAAAATCTCATGAATTAGGAATTGTACAGTATTTTGATAATGATGTTTTAAGAGATCATGTTGTAATAAATCCACAATGGATTGTTAATGTCATGGCTTGTGTTGTATCTGTTAAAAACTCACCAATTCAGGTAAAAATCTCTTGAATTAGGAACTGTACAGTATTTTGATAATGATGTTTTAAGAGATCATGTTGTAATAAATCCACAATGGATTGTTAATGTCATGGCTTGTGTTGTATCTGTTAAAAACTCACCAATTCAGGTAAAAATCTCTTGAATTAGGAACTGTACAGTATTTTGATAATGATGTTTTAAGAGATCATGTTGTAATAAATCCACAATGGATTGTTAATGTCATGGCTTGTGTTGTATCTGTTAAAAACTCACCAATTCAGGTAAAAATCTCTTGAATTAGGAACTGTACAGTATTTTGATAATGATGTTTTAAGAGATCATGTTGTAATAAATCCACAATGGATTGTTAATGTCATGGCTTGTGTTGTATCTGTTAAAAACTCACCAATTCAGGTAAAAATCTCTTGAATTAGGAACTGTACAGTATTTTGATAATGATGTTTTAAGAGATCATGTTGTAATAAATCCACAATGGATTGTTAATGTCATGGCTTGTGTTGTATCTGTTAAAAACTCACCAATTCAGGTAAAAATCTCATGAATTAGGAACTGTACAGTATTTTGATAATGATGTTGTAAGAGATCATGATGTAAGCAGATCACTATTAGTGATGTCATAAAACACGTTTGTTTTAGTAGAATTGCAAGAACCACAGACATTGAAATGGAAATTGGAATTGCGCAAATTGATGCTATCAGTGTCCCCCAGATACACATACAAAGTTTAGAAATATGCTTGAGAATTCCGTTATCTACCAAAACCTTTGAAGCTTGTGACTAAGGCTATTTGATAATGCTTCATCTGATGCTCGTGTTCAATTGAAATATTTAAGATCCAACATGCATTGTTTTATTTTATAGGCTCGTAAAGGAGAGTTCTGTCATTCTGATATTAAAACTGTATGGAAAGAATATCCTACCTCCTTACATCAATGGTTTTATATTATATTATAGGCTCGTAAAGGAGAGTTCTGTCATTCTGATATTAAAACTGTATGGAAAGAATATCCTACCTCCTTACATCAATGGTTTTATATTATATTATAGGCTCGTAAAGGAGAGTTCTGTCATTCTGATATTAAAACTGTATGGAAAGAATATCCTACCTCCTTACATCAATGGTTTTATATTATATTATAGGCTCGTAAAGGAGAGTTCTGTCATTCTGATATTAAAACTGTATGGAAAGAATATCCTACCTCCTTACATCAATGGTTTTATATTATATTATAGGCTCGTAAAGGAGAGTTCTGTCATTCTGATATTAAAACTGTATGGAAAGAATATCCTACCTCCTTACATCAATGGTTTTATATTATATTATAGGCTCGTAAAGGAGAGTTCTGTCATTCTGATATTAAAACTGTATGGAAAGAATACCCTACCTCCTTACATCAATGGTTTTATATTATATTATAGGCTCTTGGAGGAGAGTTCTGTCATTCTGATATTAAAACTGTATGGAAAGAATACCCTACCTCCTTACATCAATGGTTTTATATTATATTATAGGCTCGTAAAGGAGAGTTCTGTCATTCTGATATTAAAACTGTATGGAAAGAATATCCTACCTCCTTACATCAATGGTTTTATATTATATTATAGGCTCGTAAAGGAGAGTTCTGTCATTCTGATATTAAAACTGTATGGAAAGAATATCCTACCTCCTTACATCAATGGTTTTATATTATATTATAGGCTCGTAAAGGAGAGTTCTGTCATTCTGATATTAAAACTGTATGGAAAGAATATCCTACCTCCTTACATCAATGGTTTTATATTATATTATAGGCTCGTAAAGGAGAGTTCTGTCATTCTGATATTAAAACTGTATGGAAAGAATATCCTACCTCCTTACATCAATGGTTTTATATTATATTATAGGCTCGTAAAGGAGAGTTCTGTCATTCTGATATTAAAACTGTATGGAAAGAATATCCTACTTCCTTACATCAATGGTTTTATATTATATTATAGGCTCGTAAAGGAGAGTTCTGTCATTCTGATATTAAAACTGTATGGAAAGAATATCCTACCTCCTTACATCAATGGTTTTATATTATATTATAGGCTCGTAAAGGAGAGTTCTGTCATTCTGATATTAAAACTGTATGGAAAGAATATCCTACCTCCTTACATCAATGGTTTTATATTATATTATAGGCTCGTAAAGGAGAGTTCTGTCATTCTGATATTAAAACTGTATAGAAAGAATATCCTACCTCCTTACATCAATGGTTTTATATTATATTATAGGCTCGTAGAGGAGAGTTCTGTCATTCTGATATTAAAACTGTATGGAAAGAATATCCTACCTCCTTACATCAATGGTTTTATATTATATTATAGGCTCGTAAAGGAGAGTTCTGTCATTCTGATATTAAAACTGTATGGAAAGAATATCCTACCTCCTTACATCAATGGTTTTATATTATATTATAGGCTCGTAAAGGAGAGTTCTGTCATTCTGATATTAAAACTGTATGGAAAGAATATCCTACCTCCTTACATCAATGGTTTTATATTATATTATAGGCTCGTAAAGGAGAGTTCTGTCATTCTGATATTAAAACTGTATGGAAAGAATATCCTACCTCCTTACATCAATGGTTTTATATTATATTATAGGCTCGTAAAGGAGAGTTCTGTCATTCTGATATTAAAACTGTATGGAAAGAATATCCTACCTCCTTACATCAATGGTTTTATATTATATTATAGGCTCGTAAAGGAGAGTTCTGTCATTCTGATATTAAAACTGTATGGAAAGAATATCCTACCTCCTTACATCAATGGTTTTATATTATATTATAGGCTCGTAAAGGAGAGTTCTGTCATTCTGATATTAAAACTGTATGGAAAGAATATCCTACCTCTTTACATCAATGGTTTTATATTATATTATAGGCTCGTAAAGGAGAGTTCTGTCATTCTGATATTAAAACTGTATGGAAAGAATATCCTACCTCCTTACATCAATGGTTTTATATTATATTATAGGCTCGTAAAGGAGAGTTCTGTCATTCTGATATTAAAACTGTATGGAAAGAATATCCTACCTCCTTACATCAATGGTTTTATATTATATTATAGGCTCGTAAAGGAGAGTTCTGTCATTCTGATATTAAAACTGTATGGAAAGAATATCCTACCTCCTTACATCAATGGTTTTATATTATATTATAGGCTCGTAAAGGAGAGTTCTGTCATTCTGATATTAAAACTGTATGGAAAGAATATCCTACCTCCTTACATCAATGGTTTTATATTATATTATAGGCTCGTAAAGGAGAGTTCTGTCATTCTGATATTAAAACTGTATGGAAAGAATATCCTACCTCCTTACATCAATGGTTTTATATTATATTATAGGCTCGTAAAGGAGAGTTCTGTCATTCTGATATTAAAACTGTATGGAAAGAATATCCTACCTCCTTACATCAATGGTTTTATATTATATTATAGGCTCGTAAAGGAGAGTTCTGTCATTCTGATATTAAAACTGTATGGAAAGAATATCCTACCTCCTTACATCAATGGTTTTATATTATATTATAGGCTCGTAAAGGAGAGTTCTGTCATTCTGATATTAAAACTGTATGGAAAGAATATCCTACCACCTTACATCAATGGTTTTATATTATATTATAGGCTCGTAAAGGAGAGTTCTGTCATTCTGATATTAAAACTGTATGGAAAGAATATCCTACCTCCTTACATCAATGGTTTTATATTATATTATAGGCTCGTAAAGGAGAGTTCTGTCATTCTGATATTAAAACTGTATGGAATGAATATCCTACCTCCTTACATCAATGGTTCTATATTATATTATAGGCTCGTAAAGGAGAGTTCTGTCATTCTGATATTAAAACTGTATGGAAAGAATATCCTACCTCCTTACATCAATGGTTTTATATTATATTATAGGCTCGTAAAGGAGAGTTCTGTCATTCTGATATTAAAACTGTATGGAAAGAATATCCTACCTCCTTACATCAATGGTTTTATATTATATTATAGGCTCGTAGAGGAGAGTTCTGTCATTCTGATATTAAAACTGTATGGAAAGAATATCCTACCTCCTTACATCAATGGTTTTATATTATATTATAGGCTCGTAAAGGAGAGTTCTGTCATTCTGATATTAAAACTGTATGGAAAGAATATCCTACCTCCTTACATCAATGGTTTTATATTATATTATAGGCTCGTAGAGGAGAGTTCTGTCATTCTGATATTAAAACTGTATGGAAAGAATATCCTACCTCCTTACATCAATGGTTTTATATTATATTATAGGCTCGTAAAGGAGAGTTCTGTCATTCTGATATTAAAACTGTATGGAAAGAATATCCTACCTCCTTACATCAATGGTTTTATATTATATTATAGGCTCGTAAAGGAGAGTTCTGTCATTCTGATATTAAAACTGTATGGAAAGAATATCCTACCTCCTTACATCAATGGTTTTATATTATATTATAGGCTCGTAAAGGAGAGTTCTGTCATTCTGATATTAAAACTGTATGGAAAGAATATCCTACCTCCTTACATCAATGGTTTTATATTATATTATAGGCTCGTAAAGGAGAGTTCTGTCATTCTGATATTAAAACTGTATGGAAAGAATATCCTACCTCCTTACATCAATGGTTTTATATTATATTATAGGCTCGTAAAGGAGAGTTCTGTCATTCTGATATTAAAACTGTATGGAAAGAATATCCTACCTCCTTACATCAATGGTTTTATATTATATTATAGGCTCGTAAAGGAGAGTTCTGTCATTCTGATATTAAAACTGTATGGAAAGAATATCCTACCTCCTTACATCAATGGTTTTATATTATATTATAGGCTCGTAAAGGAGAGTTCTGTCATTCTGATATTAAAACTGTATGGAAAGAATATCCTACCTCCTTACATCAATGGTTTTATATTATATTATAGGCTCGTAAAGGAGAGTTCTGTCATTCTGATATTAAAACTGTATGGAAAGAATATCCTACCTCCTTACATCAATGGTTTTATATTATATTATAGGCTCGTAAAGGAGAGTTCTGTCATTCTGATATTAAAACTGTATGGAAAGAATATCCTACCTCCTTACATCAATGGTTTTATATTATATTATAGGCTCGTAAAGGAGAGTTCTGTCATTCTGATATTAAAACTGTATGGAAAGAATATCCTACCTCCTTACATCAATGGTTTTATATTATATTATAGGCTCGTAAAGGAGAGTTCTGTCATTCTGATATTAAAACTGTATGGAAAGAATATCTTACCTCCTTACATCAATGGTTTTATATTATATTATAGGCTTGTAAAGGAGAGTTCTGTCATTCTGATATTAAAACTGTATGGAAAGAATATCCTACCTCCTTACATCAATGGTTTTATATTATATTATAGGCTCGTAAAGGAGAGTTCTGTCATTCTGATATTAAAACTGTATGGAAAGAATATCCTACCTCCTTACATCAATGGTTTTATATTATATTATAGGCTCGTAAAGGAGAGTTCTGTCATTCTGATATTAAAACTGTATGGAAAGAATATCCTACCTCCTTACATCAATGGTTTTATATTATATTATAGGCTCGTAAAGGAGAGTTCTGTCATTCTGATATTAAAACTGTATGGAAAGAATATCCTACCTCCTTACATCAATGGTTTTATATTATATTATAGGCTCGTAAAGGAGAGTTCTGTCATTCTGATATTAAAACTGTATGGAAAGAATATCCTACCTCCTTACATCAATGGTTTTATATTATATTATAGGCTCGTAAAGGAGAGTTCTGTCATTCTGATATTAAAACTGTATGGAAAGAATATCCTACCTCCTTACATCAATGGTTTTATATTATATTATAGGCTCGTAAAGGAGAGTTCTGTCATTCTGATATTAAAACTGTATGGAAAGAATATCCTACCTCCTTACATCAATGGTTTTATATTATATTATAGACTCGTAAAGGAGAGTTCTGTCATTCTGATATTAAAACTGTATGGAAAGAATATCCTACCTCCTTACATCAATGGTTTTATATTATATTATAGGCTCGTAAAGGAGAGTTCTGTCATTCTGATATTAAAACTGTATGGAAAGAATATCCTACCTCCTTACATCAATGGTTTTATATTATATTATAGGCTCGTAAAGGAGAGTTCTGTCATTCTGATATTAAAACTGTATGGAAAGAATATCCTACCTCCTTACATCAATGGTTTTATATTATATTATAGACTCGTAAAGGAGAGTTCTGTCATTCTGATATTAAAACTGTATGGAAAGAATATCCTACCTCCTTACATCAATGGTTTTATATTATATTATAGGCTCGTAGAGGAGAGTTCTGTCATTCTGATATTAAAACTGTATGGAAAGAATATCCTACCTCCTTACATCAATGGTTTTATATTATATTATAGGCTCGTAAAGGAGAGTTCTGTCATTCTGATATTAAAACTGTATGGAAAGAATATCCTACCTCCTTACATCAATGGTTTTATATTATATTATAGGCTCGTAAAGGAGAGTTCTGTCATTCTGATATTAAAACTGTATGGAAAGAATATCCTACCTCCTTACATCAATGGTTTTATATTATATTATAGGCTCGTAAAGGAGAGTTCTGTCATTCTGATATTAAAACTGTATGGAAAGAATATCCTACCTCCTTACATCAATGGTTTTATATTATATTATAGACTCGTAAAGGAGAGTTCTGTCATTCTGATATTAAAACTGTATGGAAAGAATATCCTACCTCCTTACATCAATGGTTTTATATTATATTATAGGCTCGTAAAGGAGAGTTCTGTCATTCTGATATTAAAACTGTATGGAAAGAATATCCTACCTCCTTACATCAATGGTTTTATATTATATTATAGGCTCGTAGAGGAGAGTTCTGTCATTCTGATATTAAAACTGTATGGAAAGAATATCCTACCTCCTTACATCAATGGTTTTATATTATATTATAGGCTCGTAAAGGAGAGTTCTGTCATTCTGATATTAAAACTGTATGGAAAGAATATCCTACCTCCTTACATCAATGGTTTTATATTATATTATAGGCTCGTAAAGGAGAGTTCTGTCATTCTGATATTAAAACTGTATGGAAAGAATATCCTACCTCCTTACATCAATGGTTTTATATTATATTATAGGCTCGTAGAGGAGAGTTCTGTCATTCTGATATTAAAACTGTATGGAAAGAATATCCTACCTCCTTACATCAATGGTTTTATATTATATTATAGGCTCGTAAAGGAGAGTTCTGTCATTCTGATATTAAAACTGTATGGAAAGAATATCCTACCTCCTTACATCAATGGTTTTATATTATATTATAGGCTCGTAAAGGAGAGTTCTGTCATTCTGATATTAAAACTGTATGGAAAGAATATCCTACCTCCTTACATCAATGGTTTTATATTATATTATAGGCTCGTAGAGGAGAGTTCTGTCATTCTGATATTAAAACTGTATGGAAAGAATACCCTACCTCCTTACATCAATGGTTTTATATTATATTATAGGCTCGTAAAGGAGAGTTCTGTCATTCTGACATTAAAACTGTATGGAAAGAAAATCCTACCTCCTTACATCAATGGTTTTATATTATATTATAGGCTCGTAAAGGAGAGTTCTGTCATTCTGATATTAAAACTGTATGGAAAGAATACCCTACCTCCTTACATCAATGGTTTTATATTATATTATAGGCTCGTAAAGGAGAGTTCTGTCATTCTGATATTAAAACTGTATGGAAAGAATATCCTACCTCCTTACATCAATGGTTTTATATTATATTATAGGCTCGTAAAGGAGAGTTCTGTCATTCTGATATTAAAACTGTATGGAAAGAATATCCTACCTCCTTACATCAATGGTTTTATATTATATTATAGGCTCGTAAAGGAGAGTTCTGTCATTCTGATATTAAAACTGTATGGAAAGAATATCCTACCTCCTTACATCAATGGTTTTATATTATATTATAGGCTCGTAAAGGAGAGTTCTGTCATTCTGATATTAAAACTGTATGGAAAGAATATCCTACCTCCTTACATCAATGGTTTTATATTATATTATAGGCTCGTAAAGGAGAGTTCTGTCATTCTGATATTAAAACTGTATGGAAAGAATATCCTACCTCCTTACATCAATGGTTTTATATTATATTATAGGCTCGTAAAGGAGAGTTCTGTCATTCTGATATTAAAACTGTATGGAAAGAATATCCTACCTCCTTACATCAATGGTTTTATATTATATTATAGGCTCGTAAAGGAGAGTTCTGTCATTCTGATATTAAAACTGTATGGAAAGAATATCCTACCTCCTTACATCAATGGTTTTATATTATATTATAGGCTCGTAAAGGAGAGTTCTGTCATTCTGATATTAAAACTGTATGGAAAGAATATCCTACCTCCTTACATCAATGGTTTTATATTATATTATAGGCTCGTAAAGGAGAGTTCTGTCATTCTGATATTAAAACTGTATGGAAAGAATATCCTACCTCCTTACATCAATGGTTTTATATTATATTATAGGCTCGTAAAGGAGAGTTCTGTCATTCTGATATTAAAACTGTATGGAAAGAATATCCTACCTCCTTACATCAATGGTTTTATATTATATTATAGGCTCGTAGAGGAGAGTTCTGTCATTCTGATATTAAAACTGTATGGAAAGAATATCCTACCTCCTTACATCAATGGTTTTATATTATATTATAGGCTCGTAAAGGAGAGTTCTGTCATTCTGATATTAAAACTGTATGGAAAGAATATCCTACCTCCTTACATCAATGGTTTTATATTATATTATAGGCTCGTAGAGGAGAGTTCTGTCATTCTGATATTAAAACTGTATGGAAAGAATATCCTACCTCCTTACATCAATGGTTTTATATTATATTATAGGCTCGTAAAGGAGAGTTCTGTCATTCTGATATTAAAACTGTATGGAAAGAATATCCTACCTCCTTACATCAATGGTTTTATATTATATTATAGGCTCGTAAAGGAGAGTTCTGTCATTCTGATATTAAAACTGTATGGAAAGAATATCCTACCTCCTTACATCAATGGTTTTATATTATATTATAGGCTCGTAGAGGAGAGTTCTGTCATTCTGATATTAAAACTGTATGGAAAGAATATCCTACCTCCTTACATCAATGGTTTTATATTATATTATAGGCTCGTAAAGGAGAGTTCTGTCATTCTGATATTAAAACTGTATGGAAAGAATATCCTACCTCCTTACATCAATGGTTTTATATTATATTATAGGCTCGTAAAGGAGAGTTCTGTCATTCTGATATTAAAACTGTATGGAAAGAATATCCTACCTCCTTACATCAATGGTTTTATATTATATTATAGGCTCGTAAAGGAGAGTTCTGTCATTCTGATATTAAAACTGTATGGAAAGAATATCCTACCTCCTTACATCAATGGTTTTATATTATATTATAGGCTCGTAAAGGAGAGTTCTGTCATTCTGATATTAAAACTGTATGGAAAGAATACCCTACCTCCTTACATCAATGGTTTTATATTATATTATAGGCTCGTAAAGGAGAGTTCTGTCATTCTGATATTAAAACTGTATGGAAAGAATATCCTACCTCCTTACATCAATGGTTTTATATTATATTATAGGCTCGTAAAGGAGAGTTCTGTCATTCTGATATTAAAACTGTATGGAAAGAATATCCTACCTCCTTACATCAATGGTTTTATATTATATTATAGGCTCGTAAAGGAGAGTTCTGTCATTCTGATATTAAAACTGTATGGAAAGAATATCCTACCTCCTTACATCAATGGTTTTATATTATATTATAGGCTCGTAAAGGAGAGTTCTGTCATTCTGATATTAAAACTGTATGGAAAGAATATCTTACCTCCTTACATCAATGGTTTTATATTATATTATAGGCTCGTAAAGGAGAGTTCTGTCATTCTGATATTAAAACTGTATGGAAAGAATATCCTACCTCCTTACATCAATGGTTTTATATTATATTATAGGCTCGTAAAGGAGAGTTCTGTCATTCTGATATTAAAACTGTATGGAAAGAATATCCTACCTCCTTACATCAATGGTTTTATATTATATTATAGGCTCGTAAAGGAGAGTTCTGTCATTCTGATATTAAAACTGTATGGAAAGAATATCCTACCTCCTTACATCAATGGTTTTATATTATATTATAGGCTCGTAGAGGAGAGTTCTGTCATTCTGATATTAAAACTGTATGGAAAGAATATCCTACCTCCTTACATCAATGGTTTTATATTATATTATAGGCTCGTAAAGGAGAGTTCTGTCATTCTGATATTAAAACTGTATGGAAAGAATATCCTACCTCCTTACATCAATGGTTTTATATTATATTATAGGCTCGTAAAGGAGAGTTCTGTCATTCTGATATTAAAACTGTATGGAAAGAATATCCTACCTCCTTACATCAATGGTTTTATATTATATTATAGGCTCGTAAAGGAGAGTTCTGTCATTCTGATATTAAAACTGTATGGAAAGAATATCCTACCTCCTTACATCAATGGTTTTATATTATATTATAGGCTCGTAAAGGAGAGTTCTGTCATTCTGATATTAAAACTGTATGGAAAGAATATCCTACCTCCTTACATCAATGGTTTTATATTATATTATAGGCTCGTAAAGGAGAGTTCTGTCATTCTGATATTAAAACTGTATGGAAAGAATATCCTACCTCCTTACATCAATGGTTTTATATTATATTATAGGCTCGTAAAGGAGAGTTCTGTCATTCTGATATTAAAACTGTATGGAAAGAATATCCTACCTCCTTACATCAATGGTTTTATATTATATTATAGGCTCGTAGAGGAGAGTTCTGTCATTCTGATATTAAAACTGTATGGAAAGAATATCCTACCTCCTTACATCAATGGTTTTATATTATATTATAGGCTCGTAAAGGAGAGTTCTGTCATTCTGATATTAAAACTGTATGGAAAGAATATCCTACCTCCTTACATCAATGGTTTTATATTATATTATAGGCTCGTAAAGGAGAGTTCTGTCATTCTGATATTAAAACTGTATGGAAAGAATATCCTACCTCCTTACATCAATGGTTTTATATTATATTATAGGCTCGTAGAGGAGAGTTCTGTCATTCTGATATTAAAACTGTATGGAAAGAATATCCTACCTCCTTACATCAATGGTTTTATATTATATTATAGGCTCGTAGAGGAGAGTTCTGTCATTCTGATATTAAAACTGTATGGAAAGAATATCCTACCTCCTTACATCAATGGTTTTATATTATATTATAGGCTCGTAAAGGAGAGTTCTGTCATTCTGATATTAAAACTGTATGGAAAGAATATCCTACCTCCTTACATCAATGGTTTTATATTATATTATAGGCTCGTAAAGGAGAGTTCTGTCATTCTGATATTAAAACTGTATGGAAAGAATATCCTACCTCCTTACATCAATGGTTTTATATTATATTATAGGCTCGTAAAGGAGAGTTCTGTCATTCTGATATTAAAACTGTATGGAAAGAATATCCTACCTCCCTACATCAATGGTTTTATATTATATTATAGGCTCGTAGAGGAGAGTTCTGTCATTCTGATATTAAAACTGTATGGAAAGAATATCCTACCTCCTTACATCAATGGTTTTATATTATATTATAGACTCGTAAAGGAGAGTTCTGTCATTCTGATATTAAAACTGTATGGAAAGAATATCCTACCTCCTTACATCAATGGTTTTATATTATATTATAGGCTCGTAGAGGAGAGTTCTGTCATTCTGATATTAAAACTGTATGGAAAGAATATCCTACCTCCTTACATCAATGGTTTTATATTATATTATAGGCTCGTAAAGGAGAGTTCTGTCATTCTGATATTAAAACTGTATGGAAAGAATATCCTACCTCCTTACATCAATGGTTTTATATTATATTATAGACTCGTAAAGGAGAGTTCTGTCATTCTGATATTAAAACTGTATGGAAAGAATATCCTACCTCCTTACATCAATGGTTTTATATTATATTATAGGCTCGTAGAGGAGAGTTCTGTCATTCTGATATTAAAACTGTATGGAAAGAATATCCTACCTCCTTACATCAATGGTTTTATATTATATTATAGGCTCGTAAAGGAGAGTTCTGTCATTCTGATATTAAAACTGTATGGAAAGAATATCCTACCTCCTTACATCAATGGTTTTATATTATATTATAGGCTCGTAAAGGAGAGTTCTGTCATTCTGATATTAAAACTGTATGGAAAGAATATCCTACCTCCTTACATCAATGGTTTTATATTATATTATAGGCTCGTAAAGGAGAGTTCTGTCATTCTGATATTAAAACTGTATGGAAAGAATATCCTAACTCCTTACATCAATGGTTTTATATTATATTATAGGCTCGTAGAGGAGAGTTCTGTCATTCTGATATTAAAACTGTATGGAAAGAATATCCTACCTCCTTACATCAATGGTTTTATATTATATTATAGGCTCGTAAAGGAGAGTTCTGTCATTCTGATATTAAAACTGTATGGAAAGAATATCCTACCTCCTTACATCAATGGTTTTATATTATATTATAGGCTCGTAGAGGAGAGTTCTGTCATTCTGATATTAAAACTGTATGGAAAGAATATCCTACCTCCTTACATCAATGGTTTTATATTATATTATAGGCTCGTAAAGGAGAGTTCTGTCATTCTGATATTAAAACTGTATGGAAAGAATATCCTACCTCCTTACATCAATGGTTTTATATTATATTATAGGCTCGTAAAGGAGAGTTCTGTCATTCTGATATTAAAACTGTATGGAAAGAATATCCTACCTCCTTACATCAATGGTTTTATATTATATTATAGGCTCGTAAAGGAGAGTTCTGTCATTCTGATATTAAAACTGTATGGAAAGAATATCCTACCTCCTTACATCAATGGTTTTATATTATATTATAGGCTCGTAGAGGAGAGTTCTGTCATTCTGATATTAAAACTGTATGGAAAGAATATCCTACCTCCTTACATCAATGGTTTTATATTATATTATAGGCTCGTAAAGGAGAGTTCTGTCATTCTGATATTAAAACTGTATGGAAAGAATATCCTACCTCCTTACATCAATGGTTTTATATTATATTATAGGCTCGTAGAGGAGAGTTCTGTCATTCTGATATTAAAACTGTATGGAAAGAATATCCTACCTCCTTACATCAATGGTTTTATATTATATTATAGGCTCGTAAAGGAGAGTTCTGTCATTCTGATATTAAAACTGTATGGAAAGAATATCCTACCTCCTTACATCAATGGTTTTATATTATATTATAGGCTCGTAAAGGAGAGTTCTGTCATTCTGATATTAAAACTGTATGGAAAGAATATCCTACCTCCTTACATCAATGGTTTTATATTATATTATAGGCTCGTAAAGGAGAGTTCTGTCATTCTGATATTAAAACTGTATGGAAAGAATATCCTACCTCCTTACATCAATGGTTTTATATTATATTATAGGCTCGTAAAGGAGAGTTCTGTCATTCTGATATTAAAACTGTATGGAAAGAATATCCTACCTCCTTACATCAATGGTTTTATATTATATTATAGGCTCGTAGAGGAGAGTTCTGTCATTCTGATATTAAAACTGTATGGAAAGAATACCCTACCTCCTTACATCAATGGTTTTATATTATATTATAGGCTCGTAAAGGAGAGTTCTGTCATTCTGATATTAAAACTGTATGGAAAGAATATCCTACCTCCTTACATCAATGGTTTTATATTATATTATAGTCTCGTAAAGGAGAGTTCTGTCATTCTGATATTAAAACTGTATGGAAAGAATATCCTACCTCCTTACATCAATGGTTTTATATTATATTATAGGCTCGTAAAGGAGAGTTCTGTCATTCTGATATTAAAACTGTATGGAAAGAATATCCTACCTCCTTACATCAATGGTTTTATATTATATTATAGGCTCGTAAAGGAGAGTTCTGTCATTCTGATATTAAAACTGTATGGAAAGAATATCCTACCTCCTTACATCAATGGTTTTATATTATATTATAGGCTCGTAAAGGAGAGTTCTGTCATTCTGATATTAAAACTGTATGGAAAGAATATCCTACCTCCTTACATCAATGGTTTTATATTATATTATAGGCTCGTAAAGGAGAGTTCTGTCATTCTGATATTAAAACTGTATGGAAAGAATATCCTACCTCCTTACATCAATGGTTTTATATTATATTATAGGCTCGTAAAGGAGAGTTCTGTCATTCTGATATTAAAACTGTATGGAAAGAATATCCTACCTCCTTACATCAATGGTTTTATATTATATTATAGGCTCGTAAAGGAGAGTTCTGTCATTCTGATATTAAAACTGTATGGAAAGAATATCCTACCTCCTTACATCAATGGTTTTATATTATATTATAGGCTCGTAAAGGAGAGTTCTGTCATTCTGATATTAAAACTGTATGGAAAGAATATCCTACCTCCTTACATCAATGGTTTTATATTATACTATAGGCTCGTAAAGGAGAGTTCTGTCATTCTGATATTAAAACTGTATGGAAAGAATATCCTACCTCCTTACATCAATGGTTTTATATTATATTATAGGCTCGTAAAGGAGAGTTCTGTCATTCTGATATTAAAACTGTATGGAAAGAATATCCTACCTCCTTACATCAATGGTTTTATATTATATTATAGGCTCGTAAAGGAGAGTTCTGTCATTCTGATATTAAAACTGTATGGAAAGAATATCCTACCTCCTTACATCAATGGTTTTATATTATATTATAGGCTCGTAAAGGAGAGTTCTGTCATTCTGATATTAAAACTGTATGGAAAGAATATCCTACCTCCTTACATCAATGGTTTTATATTATATTATAGGCTCGTAAAGGAGAGTTCTGTCATTCTGATATTAAAACTGTATGGAAAGAATATCCTACCTCCTTACATCAATGGTTTTATATTATATTATAGGCTCGTAAAGGAGAGTTCTGTCATTCTGATATTAAAACTGTATGGAAAGAATATCCTACCTCCTTACATCAATGGTTTTATATTATATTTTAGGCTCGTAAAGGAGAGTTCTGTCATTCTGATATTAAAACTGTATGGAAAGAATATCCTACCTCCTTACATCAATGGTTTTATATTATATTATAGGCTCGTAAAGGAGAGTTCTGTCATTCTGATATTAAAACTATATGGAAAGAATATCCTACCTCCTTACATCAATGGTTTTATATTATATTATAGGTTCGTAAAGGAGAGTTCTGTCATTCTGATATTAAAACTGTATGGAAAGAATATCCTACCTCCTTACATCAATGGTTTTATATTATATTATAGGCTCGTAAAGGAGAGTTCTGTCATTCTGATATTAAAACTGTATGGAAAGAATATCCTACCTCCTTACATCAATGGTTTTATATTATATTATAGGCTCGTAAAGGAGAGTTCTGTCATTCTGATATTAAAACTGTATGGAAAGAATATCCTACCTCCTTACATCAATGGTTTTATATTATATTATAGGCTCGTAAAGGAGAGTTCTGTCATTCTGATATTAAAACTGTATGGAAAGAATATCCTACCTCCTTACATCAATGGTTTTATATTATATTATAGGCTCGTAAAGGAGAGTTCTGTCATTCTGATATTAAAACTGTATGGAAAGAATATCCTACCTCCTTACATCAATGGTTTTATATTATATTATAGGCTCGTAGAGGAGAGTTCTGTCATTCTGATATTAAAACTGTATGGAAAGAATATCCTACCTCCTTACATCAATGGTTTTATATTATATTATAGGCTCGTAAAGGAGAGTTCTGTCATTCTGATATTAAAACTGTATGGAAAGAATATCCTACCTCCTTACATCAATGGTTTTATATTATATTATAGGCTCGTAAAGGAGAGTTCTGTCATTCTGATATTAAAACTGTATGGAAAGAATATCCTACCTCCTTACATCAATGGTTTTATATTATATTATAGGCTCGTAAAGGAGAGTTCTGTCATTCTGATATTAAAACTGTATGGAAAGAATATCCTACCTCCTTACATCAATGGTTTTATATTATATTATAGGCTCGTAAAGGAGAGTTCTGTCATTCTGATATTAAAACTGTATGGAAAGAATACCCTACCTCCTTACATCAATGGTTTTATATTATATTATAGGCTCGTAAAGGAGAGTTCTGTCATTCTGATATTAAAACTGTATGGAAAGAATATCCTACCTCCTTACATCAATGGTTTTATATTATATTATAGGCTCGTAAAGGAGAGTTCTGTCATTCTGATATTAAAACTGTATGGAAAGAATACCCTACCTCCTTACATCAATGGTTATTACAACTTACAGAACAATTTGATTTAACTTTCCCCTTACCAAAACAAGATATCAACATAGTTCCTTGTCTTTTACCTCATGAAGAACCTAGACAAGCTATAGAAGTAAGTCTAGCCATTTTTTTTTATGTTGCGGCAGGTCTGAAGTTCAAAGGTTGTACCCTCAGCAATGCCGACAAACAGTGCAATACAAAACTATATTTGGTTCTTACATGCAAAAACACAAACTTTAAACAACTATTTTGAGTCAGGGGCGCAGATTGCTTTTTCATTGCGGAAGGGACCAGTGCCATTTTTGCCATGATTGACTGATAAAATTTCCTTCGTGTGCCCATTAGTTCTCGATGCTTGTGAGATGATTGTGATTGATTTGCGAAAGGAAAGATTGATTCTTGAAGATATTGTTAGAATAGTGCAGCAAATCCCTCCGCGTGATTCTCCGCCCATGTTTTCAGTAATATTAAGACTCAATAATATTATAAAGGGAAGAAGGTCCATGTACACAAATGTGAACCCAGCTGTAATAATTAAAGTAATTAATTTTTATTTTTCAATTCCAAGACAATTCCATTTATCAAAAACCATGTCCAAAGAATAGCAAAATCAAGAGTTACAGGATACTATCACACTCCTTAACAGAAGTACCATCAGGGGCCTTATTCTCGAAAACTTAAATTAGATAAAATCCTGATTTTAAGAAATACAGTATTCTGATTGGATAAAAAAGTCAAATTTAAAATCGATTTTAGTGATTGTCCAATCAGATGACTAAAACACTAAAATTTATTTAAGTTAAGTTTTCGAGAATAAGGCCCCTGGTGTTTCCAATCTTATCTGATCTGTTCGACAAATTTCAGACTTTATGGCCGAGTGGTGAAGAATTAAAGAAGAAAGGAAGACAACAATCTAAAATGGTTTATAGATTTAGTTATTTACCAGCTGGACTATTTAATAGATGTCAGGTTAGTGATTTTGGTTTATAGATTTAGTTATTTACCAGCTGGGTTATTTAATAGATGTCAGGTTAGTGATTTTGGTTTATAGATTTAGTTATTTACCAGCTGGGTTATTTAATAGATGTCAGGTTAGTGATTTTGGTTTATAGATTTAGTTATTTACCAGCTGGGTTATTTAATAGATGTCAGGTTAGTGATTTTGGTTTATAGATTTAGTTATTTACCAGCTGGTCTATTTAATAGATGTCAGGTTAGTGATTTTGGTTTATAGATTTAGTTATTTACCAGCTGGGTTATTTAATAGATGTCAGGTTAGTGATTTTGGTTGATAGATTTAGTTATTTACCAGCTGGGTTATTTAATAGATGTCAGGTTAGTGATTTTGGTTTATAGATTTAGTTATTTACCAGCTGGGTTATTTAATAGATGTCAGGTTAGTGATTTTGGTTTATAGATTTAGTTATTTACCAGCTGGGTTATTTAATAGATGTCAGGTTAGTGATTTTAGTTTATAGATTTAGTTATTTACCAGCTGGGTTATTTAATAGATGTCAGGTTAGTGATTTTGGTTTATAGATTTAGTTATTTACCAGCTGGGTTATTTAATAGATGTCAGGTTAGTGATTTTGGTTTATAGATTTAGTTATTTACCAGCTGGGTTATTTAATAGATGTCAGGTTAGTGATTTTGGTTTATAGATTTAGTTATTTACCAGCTGGGTTATTTAATAGATGTCAGGTTAGTGATTTTGGTTTATAGATTTAGTTATTTACCAGCTGGTCTATTTAATAGATGTCAGGTTAGTGATTTTGGTTTATAGATTTAGTTATTTACCAGCTGGGTTATTTAATAGATGTCAGGTTAGTGATTTTGGTTGATAGATTTAGTTATTTACCAGCTGGGTTATTTAATAGATGTCAGGTTAGTGATTTTGGTTTATAGATTTAGTTATTTACCAGCTGGGTTATTTAATAGATGTCAGGTTAGTGATTTTGGTTTATAGATTTAGTTATTTACCAGCTGGTCTATTTAATAGATGTCAGGTTAGTGATTTTGGTTTATAGATTTAGTTATTTACCAGCTGGGTTATTTAATAGATGTCAGGTTAGTGATTTTGGTTGATAGATTTAGTTATTTACCAGCTGGGTTATTTAATAGATGTCAGGTTAGTGATTTTGGTTTATAGATTTAGTTATTTACCAGCTGGGTTATTTAATAGATGTCAGGTTAGTGATTTTGGTTTATAGATTTAGTTATTTACCAGCTGGGTTATTTAATAGATGTCAGGTTAGTGATTTTGGTTTATAGATTTAGTTATTTACCAGCTGGGTTATTTAATAGATGTCAGGTTAGTGATTTTGGTTTATAGATTTAGTTATTTACCAGCTGGGTTATTTAATAGATGTCAGGTTAGTGATTTTGGTTTATAGATTTAGTTATTTACCAGCTGGGTTATTTAATAGATGTCAGGTTAGTGATTTTGGTTTATAGATTTAGTTATTTACCAGCTGGGTTATTTAATAGATGTCAGGTTAGTGATTTTGGTTTATAGATTTAGTTATTTACCAGCTGGGTTATTTAATAGATGTCAGGTTAGTGATTTTAGTTTATAGATTTAGTTATTTACCAGCTGGGTTATTTAATAGATGTCAGGTTAGTGATTTTGGTTTATAGATTTAGTTATTTACCAGCTGGGTTATTTAATAGATGTCAAGTTAGTGATTTTGGTTTATAGATTTAGTTATTTACCAGCTGGGGGGTTATTTAATAGATGTCAGGTTAGTGATTTTGGTTTATAGATTTAGTTATTTACCAGCTGGGTTATTTAATAGATGTCAGGTTAGTGATTTTGGTTTATAGATTTAGTTATTTACCAGCTGGGTTATTTAATAGATGTCAGGTTAGTGATTTTGGTTTATAGATTTAGTTATTTACCAGCTGGTCTATTTAATAGATGTCAGGTTAGTGATTTTGGTTGATAGATTTAGTTATTTACCAGCTGGGTTATTTAATAGATGTCAGGTTAGTGATTTTGGTTTATAGATTTAGTTATTTACCAGCTGGGTTATTTAATAGATGTCAGGTTAGTGATTTTGGTTTATAGATTTAGTTATTTACCAGCTGGGTTATTTAATAGATGTCAGGTTAGTGATTTTGGTTTATAGATTTAGTTATTTACCAGCTGGGTTATTTAATAGATGTCAGGTTAGTGATTTTGGTTTATAGATTTAGTTATTTACCAGCTGGGTTATTTAATAGATGTCAGGTTAGTGATTTTGGTTTATAGATTATAGTGATTTTAAACTTTAAATGGACCTTGTTCACCATTGGTGCGACCAATCACATCTTAGCTTAAATAAACTGGAATTTCTTTGATAACAACAAATTTTGAAGACATAAATTTTGTTACTTTTTCTTCAAAGTAAAGACATTCTAAGACTAACAATTCCAATTTGAAGCTTTTATTCCACTTCTCAAATAAATTATAACAAAATTTCAAAAAACTTTTCAACTTGCAGACGATAACCTATGAATATTAATAAATTATGTTTGTTTAATATAGGTCAGACTGTTTCAATTCTCTAATGGTAAAACTATATGGAAGAGAGGCTCTATGTTAAAAAAGAATGATCATATGGCTCTTATTAGACAAATCAAGTAGGAACAATACTTCATTTCCCCCCCCCCCCCCCCCCCCCCCCCCCCCCCCCCTCTGTCAAATATCCATGTGCAGTGGGCAAATAATGAAATGTTCAGAAGGGATACTGGGTGAGGTCAAATTCCGTGTTAGTGTTAACACTGGTGTTAATACAGAATTTGGATTGGGTCAAATGCAAATATTACCTTATTTGATTGATATTGTAACACTTAATTATGTAAAAGATATACTGGTTTCGCATGTTCACTCCCTAAAAATAATATATTAACACGAAAAATGAGTTCAAATGGTGTGTTAAATTTATGTTTACACTAACACGGAACGCTAACACGAGATTTGACCTTACCCATTGTAATGATGTCATTCATTATTCCAATTACCTATTTTCTGTTTTTAAAAATAATAAATTGTCGTTACAGTGATAATGAGTTAGAAATTGAAGTATGTGGACCCCGACCAGCCAATATTATATTTCTAGTACATGAAATTATAGAGGGGTTAATAGAAGAATCTTTTCATGGGGTAGTATATGATTTCCTAGTCCCTTGTCCTGATTGTGTATCGAAAGAGGTAAATATTTATACGTCTATATTTTATACTGTTTTAAATATTAAACTCATCAGAGGATTATGCTCGAAAACTTAACTTAGATAAAATCCAGATTTTAAGAATTATAGCAATCTGATTGGATAATAAAGCTGAATTTAAAATCAATTTTAGTGATTGTCCAATCAGATTACTAAAACACTAAAATCATCTTAAGTTAAGTTTTTGAGAATAAGGCCCCAGGGCCCTAATTTTTTTTTATTTTACATCAAAATATCTTTGTCATTTCTTAATTTTTTTTTTTATAATTTCCGAAATCTGAAAATCCAGTGGCTGAAATCCAAAGAGTTTTTGTTGTGGGAATGAGGGTGAGAGGTGGATTTTGAAAATTGTCCACCAAGGGCCCTCCCACTTCCAGAGACGCTCCGCAGTCCCTGTTCATAGACATTGGAGAGTTTTACACCATTATAAAAAATTATATTAATTATAAAACAACAATATATAATCGTTCAGAGTTTAATCAAACATGGGTACAGAAAAGTAGACTGTAAAACTACATTTCATTTAAAGCGATACTACCTCTTAGAAATACAAAATCCAAAACTTCATTAGCCTTATAAGATTCTCCTTCCCTACAAGACTTAATGGATTATCTGAGGGGTAATTGATCATGTTACTCCTTTTAAATAAATCCCATAAACAAAGATATTTATACATTTATTTAGCACATTTAAATCATAAGCAAATCACAGACATAATTTTAGTTTACCAATTGATTGTAAATTGAAATACATAATTACACTACAAAAAAAGACAACATAAGAGGTACATTTTTTAAAGGGATTGTAAATCGTATTTCTAAACTTTGTATGTGTATCGAAGACACTGATAGCATCAATTTACACCATTCCAATTTCCATTCAGACGTCTGTGGTTCATGCAATTCCACTAAAACTAACGCGTTTTATGATGTCACTGACAGTGATCTGCATAGATATCAATAGTAGCTTCCGGTAAATCACTGTCAGTGACGTCATAAAACGCATTAGTTTTAGTGGAATTGCAAGAACAAAGTTTAGAAATACGCTTTAAAATCCCTTTAAGAATTTCTATCTATAAATAGCTGGGTTATTTATCAAAGAATTTTGTATGTAAATTGGTTGAACAGTAGCATATTTGAGAGGGGTTGCCACAATTTTCGATATATTTCACACTCATGAAAGTAGCAAAATTTGAGCATTTTCATGCTCATGCCTCTACCCTAAATAAAATGGCTACACCCTGTTTGAAAAGGATTTTAAACACTTAGGATTTTAAACACTTAGGATTTTATACACTTGAAATCTTAATACATCCAATTTGTTCATAAAATTGATCCAATTAAAGAAAGAAAAATTCCTTTCATTTTGTACAAGTTGTACTGCAGTATTGACAACTAGAATAAGGAAGAAAGATGACTTCAAAGACACTAGACTTTCGTATGTTACAAATGAATGACATAGAAAAAAACATATTGAAATTGAAACATAATCTTAGTTAAAGGGATATGTTCACTAACCTTTTGACCAAAATCTTTTAGTCCCAGAACTTGGAATATTTTTAGCTAATCTAATCTGTAATAATGTTCCAAACTCTGCCTAAAAAAAATCCGCCTTCAAATCCCTGTGTATCCATAATAATGGGCGTTTGAAAGTAAAAAATACGACTCGTAAATCAATCCTCGAAAATGCTGAACATTTCCCTTTAAATTTTTTTTCATGCAATCCTTGCCCTTGATCAAAACTCAGTTTAGATTGACATCACCTATGACCGGATTTTCATTCTTTAAGATAATTATGAGGAAGAAAACCCCTGTCAGACCTGCCCATAAAAGAAATGACAAACAAAATATGATCATATCCATTGTACAATTACAACATTTCAAGCTTTTGACTCTTAAAGATTTGAGTTTGGTGGATTTAGGCTCAATGTTGAAGATACCCTTCAATGTTCCATTCCTTTTTGATGTCTCATTCCCAGTGGATATTCCATTCCCCTTTGCTGTCTCATTCCCCTTTGCTGTTTCATTCCTTTTTGCTGTTCCATTCCCCTTTGCTGTCTCATTCCCCTTTGCTGTTTCATTCCACTGAAATGTTTCATCCCCGTTTGATGTTTCATTCCACTGAAATATTCCATTCCCCTTTGCTGTTCCATTCCCCTTTGATGTTCCATTCCTCTTTGATGTTTCATTCCACTGAAATATTCCATTCCCCTTTGCTGTTCCATTCCTCTTTGATATTTCATTCCCCTTTGATGTCTCATTCCCCTTTGGTACTTGATCTTCATTTGTATGAACATAGATATCGTCAACTTCTTTGTCACTGGGCACTTCTTCATCTTCATTCTCCTTCATTATTTGTCGTTCCTTGCGTTTATGATGAAAGTATAAGAGAATGATAGAAGCTATCGTTATCAGACAACTTATAACCAGCAGGCAGGAAATATAATAAGTTATATATACCACTTCAATAGAGGTCGCCGGTAGTGAATTACTGATAGTGCTCAGGAAAACAGTCTGAGATAACAGCATCGTCAACGAAAACAGGATCTTTTCTCCCGAATCATCTGGCAGACAAAATGTGAAGAGATTCAAGAAAGATAACAGTAATATTGGACTGATAGTATTTAGTAGAAAAAATAACGGACGTCTCTTTAGCTTGAATATAACATTAAGTAAAGAAGTTTTCGACATTTTGTGAGCATGAGAATTGACTTTGGTATCTGTTATTTCCCATTCACCATTTTTTATGAATAAAATTTTACTGACTGAATCCGATGCTTCTTTCAACGCTAAATCAAAATTTTTATAATTCATAGGAAAAAAATTAATCACACATTTTTGTTCATCAAAGGGAAAGTATCGAACTTTGATTCTACAAAACACTTTCAATGTTTTTTTCGGAAGCCAAACGACTCGACCATCATGGTAAATTGTGACTGGAGAAAGCTCATCTTTAAATATATTCATTTCCAAACAATTATAGCAGGATAAGACAGGCAACCAGACTGATTCAGTTCCAGGCACATAGGTATCGATTCCACCATAATTATCTGGATTCCAAGTTAGAAGCTCGTTTTTCCAAGATATGTTAAATAGAAAACTTATTTCCAATGTTTGTCGTATATGATCCACATGCAATAAAGATATAATGAATACATGTATATTCGCAGTAACTGGTTCACTTTGGTTGACGATCGGACGGAATTTTTGAGGATTCTGTTTCATAAGATATTCGTCTAAATTCATTAAATCTGTTATATTTTCCGCAGTTATAACAGTCGCGCTCAGTAGGAGTAAAAATATGAAATTTGTATTTTTCATCATGTCATGCAACAAATATCAACTGTTGAAATTTAAAAAAATTCTGCTATCTTTTGTTTGCGGCGACTATAAACTTTAGAATTGTCTCTGTCAAACTTTTACAGAAATTCTGTGTTAAAATTACATACCAGAGTTCTGTTTCAGAAATGTCTTTGCACTAAATTTCGACAACACTGTCTACACAGAACTTCTGTTAAGGAAATGTCTACACTAATCACTGTTAAAGAAATTTTTTCACTCAAATTCTGTTATGTCTAAATTAAACTCCTGTTACGGAAATGTATAACACTGAATTTCTGTTAAAATATTGTCTTTTACAGAAATATCTTCACTGACATTCAATTACAGAAATATAACTCAATATCTGTTGCATAAATATCTTCACTAAACGTCTGTTGCAGAAATGACTCCACTCCACTTCACTTCTGTTTAGGAAAAATCTTCACTGCCAAACTTCTGTTTTAGAATATCTCACAAATCAATGTTTTTAAACTTCTGTTACATAAAACTTCAGTCTCTGTGTGTTGTAGTTGTATGGTTTTATATCTCTACTGTATTTTAAAGAGGCACAGGCTTCATTTTCATGGGTCGAATTTTTCAAGTTCAGAAACGGGGACTTTTTAGCTCAGCAATTTAGTACTGGTTATCACAACTCACCAATGAAATTTGTGTCTTCAAATCCATGTGCATCCATAATTATTAGCATTTGAAAGTTATAATGCCCTACTACACATTAGCGATACTATGCAATATATAGAAAAGTCATCTATAGAAATAGAAGGAGAAATGTCTAATTTAAGATATATTTGAGGGAAATATGCAATTTTCGTACATTTCTAGTGCCTCTGAAGGATACTTAAGTATATTCAAGACCCAAATCAACCAATAAAAATGAAGACTGGTCCCCTTTAACAGAAATCATGTGATGGAAATTTAAAACTATTATTCCAGTTAATTTATATAAACATGTGATTTATTGATAACCTGATTCAAATCTGATAAACAAACAGAATGTAATAAAGTTATTAACAGAGAATGTTATACTGTTTTACAGTAATATTTGCATAGTTAAAGCGATACTACGTCTTAGAATGAACAAAAAAATTAAGTTCTCAAACTTGGTCAATAGAAGTGGTTATATTGGTGTCACAATTAAAACATTATTGTATCATATAGTAATGAGATGACAATATTCTTAACAAATTTGAAGATATGTACTTGGTATATGTTTGATTTCTGTATTTAAAGCGATACTATGTCTTAGAATGAACAAAAAAAATTAAATTTTCAAACTTGGTCAATAAGCTCCACAAGTACCAGTACACCTACCTACTAAATACACTCAAATTTAAAGCCATCTAGTCTTACCCTTCCAAATTTAAAGCCATTTTGTTTTAGTCATCAAAATATAAAGCCATCTAGTTTCAGGCCTAAATCTAAAACAATCTAGTTCTAGTGATCTTATTAAATATAAAGTCATCTTGTTATAGCAATCTAAATCTAAAACCACCTTGTTTAGCCATCCAATCTTTACAGATTTGAAAACTGATGTTTGCTTCTCCTGCAATTCAATAGAAAACACTATTAACATATGACTAATACTGTCATGACATTGAGTTTATCAGAACTATTTATATATTTTAATAAAACATTAAACAATTCCTTTTAGAATTAGAGTGTTCTACAAACAATCATTTTACAACCATTACCATCATTGACTTCTGTATCTTAATTGTGTTTGTTTGATGCAATGTTTTTAAATATTTTATCATCTGTACGTTTGTAATTGTGTTTGTTTATAGAACTGTATGTTTTATTTGTTTATTGAAACTAATGTTTCCGAATTAAGTAAACATCCATTTTGAAAGTGATTAATGTTATTTTTATCATATGCCCACATAATGCTGTGAGAGACTAGAGGTGTAATCCAATTTGAGAAGTATTTTCAAGCTACCAAACCTCTTTAATAAGTTGAAATATGTTTGCAAATTAATGTTTTGTGATTTATTTGTGTTGTAGGGAACACTAGACCCATGTTTATTTGAATCAGATTTAGTTGGTAAAGCTAGAGATCATAAAGCACCATTCCTACAATGTCGGAAATATTTCCATACTATTTCTATGGCTCAACTGGAAGGTAAGTTAAAACCCGAACCGAACTTGTATAGGGAAGTAGGATGAAATAGAAGCAAAAACTGTGCATTCCATCAACAAAATTCCTGATCTGTTGAAGCAGATCCAATATCTACAATGACAGAAACAACAGTGAAACCAATCAGCTTCCTGAAAACTGTTGGGTTTTCAAGGTTTCAAGATATAAGATTTGAATGACATATAGAAGTGAGGAGCACATATAACAAAACACAATTAAGACAATATTATGGAATATAACATACTTCTTTACATCTGATGACGACACGTGTATATTGTGTTGAAACGTTATGTGCCTACTGTATTAAAGAAGTGTGCTATATTCCATAATATTGTCTTGTGTTTTGTTGTAAGGTTTCAAGAGAAAGTATGACCCAGTACCCGGTTTTTACCAACACTAGGTCCCACCTTCACACCGAGCGAAAAAGCCTTCACACAAATGTCTTCTCAAAATCGTAAGCAAAGAAAGTATATTTCACACTTGCACATCTCGACCCTGAAAAGCTCTAGTCGAAGGAAAATTCTTCTTTTTTTCTAATATTAGATCCCTTAAGCACTATTTAATGGAAAAATGTTCTTAAAATTTAACCTTTTATTTCAGAAATTTTACCATCAGATGGAAACACAGATTTTGATGCTCATCTACAAAGAAGTATCATAATGATGCAGGAATTAAACACTGAAATGTCTAAAGATGTTACTATATTATATAGTGCTAAAGACATGCCAAGTCATGGTAATTCAGATGATATTGATCCTACTTGTATTAATGATGATTTGGAAAAGGCTGGCTACAGTTGGTAAGATAATTCTTGACAACAAACAGGCCCGTAGCCAGGAATTTCCAAGGGGGGGTTTATGTTATATGGACTTGCAAAACAATCAAACTCAACTTTAACAGTTACAATTCAAACAGAATGTCTACTTTAACAGTGCTTATTTGTTTTCAAGGGGGGTTCGTCCGAGCCCCCCTTGGCTACGGGTATGACAAATCTTTCCATTTGTGGTTATATTGGTGTCACGATTAAAACATATTATTGTATTATATAGTAATGAGATGACAATATTCTGGACAAATTTGAAGATATGTACTTGGTATATGTTTGATTTCTGTATTTTAATCAAACTATTAATCATTTATTATACAACTCTACACATACTACTTCAACCAGGGGAGCAGCAGTTTTTTAGGCTCTCGCTAACCTGAATTTCCGGGGTACAATCCCTTTTTGAGTCATGATTATCTTCTAATTCTTTAACCCTATTTTCCCCAGTCAGGGAACCAGGTTAAAGGGCTAACATCTAAAAAGCGTATATTCTTTCGGAAGGAGACCTTAAACCAAGACTTTATGCGCTACAGACTGTGTCATTTACGATTTGATAGTCAGATTCATGAAGAGAATACTGATTATATTTTGTCATAAAATGTTTAGTTGGTGGCTATATAGCCAAACCTCAACTCCAGTATCAGCAACTACCTAGTTTGCGATATCAGCTGCTGCTGGAAGCGAACGTTAACTTGTCATCTACCTACAACTACATAGTTTGTGATATCAGCTGCTGCTGGAAGCGAACGTTAACTTGTCATCTACCTACAACTACATAGTTTGTGATATCAGCTGCTGCTGGAAGCGAACGTTAACTTGTCATCTATTAACCAACCAGTATCAGCACTGCACTGATGAGGCCCAGAAGGTCGAAACAGTACTGTTTGCAGTTAGTTAAATATATATGTAATTATTTTTTAGCTGGTTTAATGGTGATATGAATACAGTTAATGTAAATGAATTAACTCTAGCCTTAAAGAACTGTAAGGTTAGTAACATCAATATATCTAATGGCTTAGTTTCATCCGACGCTTTTTCACGTTCTTGTTTTGTAGTTTTGTGTATGTTTAACAGCTAGGACGGGTGTGGCGCCAGGCAGGGTATGCTTACTCTTCTAGACACCTGATACCACTTTTCATTATGATATACGTACTCATGTATGATTGATATAATTCCTCATTTGAAAAGTTCACAAGCTGTTACCTATGTTTCGTCAAAATGTCCTTTTGGATTTCGAGTTTCGTTTTGCTGTTCGGATCGTTAGTACTTGGTTTCTTTATAAACTTCAGAAGAAAATTATTTTTCTAAAAATATGCTTATGCCAATGTGGAATTAATTCAAGGTGTAATGCCCAAAAGATCAATTATAAAGGAAATATCCCATCAGTGATTTAACATCTTAAAGTTAGTAAGTGTTCAGTGTTCAGTTTTTAGAAGATAATGATTCACAAGAGAGGTTAAATTGAACATGCTCATCAATATGGACCACTGAAATAATATTTTTAACAATACACTTATACCTATACATTGCATTGATTCTAAATTGCCATATAATACCCCTAGCAAAATATATATACAATTAAGAAATATGTCAATTATTGTAAATGAATTCAACATACTCTGCAAACCTGTACAGTATATAGGCCTGAGATGATATGAAAATTGGTTCCAATAAAAATCTTATTGTTATTATCCATACCCTTTTACAGCTGTCGAGTTAACTGGAAGATTGAGTATAAAAAAGAAAGAAACATCTATATTTTACAAGGATAACAATTTAGGTTCTGTGTGCATACTTTCTCCCAGCTGGTCCTTGGCCAACCCTCTTGGCATTGATCTTTCCCGGATTATCCGTACCCATTTACAGCTGGGTGGACTGGAATTATGAGTGAAGATGACTTATTGAAGGTCATCAGACTTTCACACCCTGATCGAGAAGCGAACTCTCAAACATAACGACCTTCATTTGCTCGTATCCAAGTAAATGACGTCACGTTTGCAAAGAACGACGCTCTAACCACTGTGCAATAGAACCTCACTGTCTTAAAGGTATTGATTGGGCTAGCGTTCGAGAAAAAGAACACGAGATGGAATTTTTGCGAATTACTTATTATTTTTGGGCTCAGATTGTAGATAATTATTATTACTTTATTTGTAAACTATATAGAAAGATAAAAAACGAAAAGAAATTAGGTATTTCGTTAGTTTTTGCTAAAAAATTAGGAAAAAGTAGCAAAATGTGTCCCGGTTGGTACAAGATTTCTCAGCCATTTTTTATTGAAAAATTATGATCTTGGTCTTGATTGAAAGCTTATTCAATAAGGATGAAACGTACAGAGAGTTTTTTCGAAAATTCTAATCAGTTTGGCCCCTGAAAAATGTTTGCCGTACCTACGTGTAAATTTTCGTAAATTTCTGTATTTCCATGGTAACCACCAAAATAATAATTTTTTTTGGAAAATCGCTCTGTACGTTTCTCGGCAATGTAATTGTCTACATTTATGCCAAGTTTGATGTAGATTGATCCATTCACATTTTTTTAAACTTGTATCAAAGGTTTGAAATGTCCAATTTTTATGACATGTTTGAAAGGGCTGTCAACTCATTAAAAAAAATCTGATTGACATGAAATCAACCTTAAACTATCGAGAAGGACCCCAAATCATCAACAAATGCACAACAAGTTTCAAGAAATCATTATTTCATATACTTATTCCATTTTTTCATAACGTGAAATAGCCCAATTAACACCCTTAAGCAAATATCAAGATGAGTATATCAATATATTTTTTTATTTAATAGGTTGTATTGGCCCTAGTATCTGATAATTTTGAAAGAGATGAACGATGTAGAGATTTATTATTATATACTATAGATGGTTTAACTAAACAATATATTATAGCACCAATTGGTAATAGTTTCTCTTGGCAACAAACAGATCTGGGTATGAGAATTGGAAAACAGGAGGTAAGCTTTTAGAGTTCTTTTAGGGGATAATTTTCTGGATTGCAGGACCACCTTCTTTATTCTCAACCCAATCTCTCAAGGACCACCATCTTTGTTTAGACCCTCAACCCAATCTCTCAAGGACCGCCATTTTTATTCAGGCTCTCAACTCAATCTCTCAAGGACCACCATCTTTGTTTAGACCCTCAACCCAATCTCTCAAGGACCGCCATTTTTATTCAGGCTCTCAACTCAATCTCTCAAGGACCACCATCTTTATTAGGCTTTCAAATCAATTTCTCAAGGACAACCATCTTTATTTAGACTCTCAACCCAATGCATCCACGACAACCATCTATATTCAGGTTCAACCATCTTTATTGCAACTCTCAACTCAATTTCTCAAGGACAACCATCTTTATTACAACTCTCAACTCAATTTCTCAAGGACCACCATCTTTATTACAACTCTCAACTCAATTTCTCAAGGACCACCATCTTTATTTAGACTCTGCAACCTTTATTACAACTCTCAATTCAATCTCTCAAGGACAACCATCTTTATTTAGACTCTCAACCCAATGCATCCACGACAACCATCTATTTGCTCAAAGACAACCATCTTTATTGCGACTCGCAACCCAACCACTAAAGGACCATCTTTGTTCAGACTCTCAACCTAACTCTCAAGGACCACACTACTATACAACTATTTCTCTCGATTTTGTCATGTTTTGGATGCGATTTTCACGAAATGTTTTGCTTGTACAGATTTTTATTCTTATTCAGACTGTCAAAATTCAGATTGTCCCTTTAAGATTTCACCATTAAAATGTTGACATATAACCATTATATTATTTGTATCTTCATTAGGCTCTCAATCTATCCATGAAAACCATCTATATTCAGACTCAAAGACAACCATCTTTATTCAGACTCTCAATCTATCTATCCAACCCAATCTCTATAGGACCATCTTCTTTATTCAGGCTCTTAATCGAATCTCTCAAGGACCACACTACTATATAACTATTTCTCTCGATTTTGTCATGTTTTAGATGCGATTTTCACGAAATTGTTTTGCTTGTACAGATTTTTATCTTTATTGAGACTCTCAATATTCAGACTGTCCCTTTAAGTTTTTTAATGTTGACATATAACCATTATATAACCATTATATAACCATTATATAACCATTATATTATTTGTAGCAAATGATAATATTTAAGTCACGATCTCGTTATAATGAGAAGATAAAAGAATTGAAAGTTGCTGTAAAAGATAAATTACAAGGAATTGCTAAAACAGTAAGTAAATCATGTTAACAAATAAATATTCTTTCTCATTAACCAATAAACTGTTACCCTATGGAGTCTATGGTCATATATCAGGACAAAGGTTGGCTGAATGAATGAATCCACTTCAAGTTATATCACTAGCAAGTCATCAACAAGAAATTTCATCACTGACACTGTCAGCATAATGATCATTAAACTTTATCTTCTGCTCAACCATCAGCAAGTCAATAGCCATCAGCATCAAGTTTCATCCTATCACCAGTATTAATCCTTATCTTCAGTATCAAACTTGATCATCAGCACAGTTATCAGCTTCAAGCCTTATCACTAACACAGTAAACATCATCAAACCTTATCATGATCACTATCATCAGCATCAAATCAACAACACAATCATCCAGCATCAAATTTAGTCACTCAATAAGTAAACAGCTTCAAGCTTAACAATTATCATCTTCAAGCTGTATCACTATCATGATCATCAGCATTAAGCTTTAGGCCTATCACTAACATAACAGATTCAAACTAAACAATTATCAACATCAGCATTAAGCTGTATCACCATCATGATCATCAGCATTAATCTTTATCACTTGCATGATCATTTGCATAACAGCATCAACCTTTACAATTATCAGCATCAAGCTTTATCACCATCATGATCATCAGCATTAAGCTTTATCATCAGCATTAAGCTTTATCACTTGCATAACAGCATCAACCTTTACAATTATCAGCATCAAGCTTTATCACCATCATGATCATCAGTATCAATTCTCATTACTGACAATATCATCAGCACAATCTGTCAGCACTATCATATGATTCAGGCTTCTTCACCAGAACTATCATCAGTATCTAAAACTGACCACCTGATTTATTTGCAGGAACTGGTTGACCATCCAGAATGTTTCTTGAGTTATTGTTGGTCTAACTCACCTGATTTATATTGCAGGAACTGGTTGACCATCCAGAATGTTTCTTGAGTTATTGTTGGTCTAATTCACATGATGCTGTAGATAAAGGCACTAAAAGTACTGCCAGTAGTTTAGGACACTATGATCCTAGAAAGATAAAACAACATCTTAGTGAAAATGGTATTAATGTGTGGTTAGATTGTGAACAGACTACTGTTGTAAGTTTATTCTTTAGTAATATTAGATTTTTTACCCAGTAAAACCCAGTCAGAGAGCTGATATATATAGAGAAGTAAAAGCTACTTGGAACAGATATGTTATGGATAGAGCACACTAAAGAACTCTAAATTGTTGGGATTTTGAAAAAATGTTAATTTAAAAAAAAAAAACCAAGAAATGTGGACCTTAACTTGATCTAATTTGAATTTGACTTTGATTTCAGTTCTGAATCATTTCATTGTAACTTGTAATTTGTAACAATGGGTGAGGTCAAATTCCGTGTTAGTGTTAACACTGGTGTTAGTACAGAATTTGGACTGGGTCAAATGCAAATATTACCTTATTTGATTGATATTGAAACACTTAATTATGTAAAAGATATACTGGTTTCGCGTGTTTACTCCCTAAAAGTACTATATTAACACGGAAAATGTTGTGTTAAATTCATGTTAACACTAACACGGAACACTAACACGAGATTTGACCTTACCCATTGTAATTTTCAACACATTTCCTTTGTCTGTCAGTCAGTCAACATTTCCATTGTGTAGAAGTATGTTTAGAGTTCATAAATTTAAGAAATGCTTTAGCAGAGCCAAGATCATGTTTTAGTTTTGCAAGTTTTCATCAATGATGATGAAGTTGTCCGTATTGAAATAATAATGTACATTGTTTTGTATTACAGAATAAAGGACTCTATGATAATATATCTAAAGGTTTAAGACATAGTAAAGTGGTGGTTGCTTGTGTATCTGATGAGGTAGGGTATCATTTTATTATATACTTCACTGTATAATGTTCCTTTACGTATTTATATAAGTGAAAACTATGAAAACAGAAATCAAACCATTAGCATTTATCACATACTCTCCTTCAAGTCTAAAATTCACTGTCCAAGTAGATTTATCGATCTTTTAACGTCTTTTATTTTGCCAATGTTGACCACGTGCTAAATTCTATCAATGTCATGTCTTAAAAACTTTTCTCAAATATACCTCTTACCAAACATTTGTTCTCCAATTTCTATATATTATATGTATTTTCTATACAAGGCATATGTTCACTTAAATACAAGTCGTATTTTTTACTTTCAAACGCTGATAATTATGGATATACACATAGATTTGAAGGCTTAATTTTCAAAGGAGAGCTGTACACAAAATTACTGATAAGCCTAGCTAAAACAATTCCCGTTTCTGAAACTAAGGTATCATTGGTAGAACGAATGGTGAACATTCCACTTTTAGAACAATACATAAATCTACTATCAATAAATACATGTTGTTAATGTATTTCAGTATGTAAATTCAGTGAATTGTATGATGGAATTAAGATTTGCTGTTTTAACTTTAAATCTACCATTAGTTATAGCAGTTGTTGGTACTGGAAAACAGTGGAAATTTTCAGAGGTTTGTTTTAACATCAATTTCAGCTAAAGCAACCCTTGTCTGATCTAAAACCAGACTTCTGGTTGTCCTATACAATTCAAGACCTGCAAAATATAGAAATTTGGTCTAATCTTTTTCAAATTTCAGTACAACATGACAAATGAAAATTTAGTCAGTTTTATGTGAATATATATATATGCACGATTGATTAAGGACAGAAAATAATGTTAATTTTTATTCGTCGCAACTTCTTAAAACATGTTTTTTTCACAAAAAGTACAGTAGAAACTGCATTAAACGACCGCTCAAGGGAAAAAAACCAAAATGGCCGCTTACTGAAGTTGACCTCTTAGCAGCTAATACGACCAGTAAGGTCATACTAAGAGCTATTTGAGCATGTATGAGAAACATTTTTCTTGAAACAAAAACACACATAGCTTATAAAATGTTGTTTGGCTTAAAAAAAAGTCTATCGTTAGCGTAAGGCTTAACTGAAGTAGTAGCCTACATGTATGGTTTCATTTACTTGTACAGGTTGGTATTCTACAGCAAAGATCAAATTCTTCTAAAGTATATCTACAGCAACAAAATGATTCAGCTTTAGACACGTTAGTAACATTTGTTAAAGAGAGGATGCCCACGGCTGCTGAAAAATTACTACAAGAAGCTCAGAAAGTGAAGGAAAATGTCACAGAAATTCATCAGAAGGCTGTAAAACAGTCAACAAATATTTCATATCAGGTACTGTATTGGTGTTTTAAAGGATTTTAATGTATTTATGATGTACTTGCAATTTCACTAAGTCTCATTTTTTATAATGTGCTATTGTTAATAAAAAAAAAAAAATTTCATTTTCCATATTCTTGAGAAATGTTCTCGAAATTTTCAATGATCCTTAAAGATATTGTTTATAATAGCATAGCTAAGCAATTAAACATGCATCAAATTTATAATGTCTTTCGGTATTTGCACTAGTGATGTCATAAATGTTTCAGTAATGACAGAAAAACATGTGTAATAGAAAATTCCCTGATCTACTTAAAAATTCCAGGAACCCCATTTTGTATCCCTTTAGTAATGACTGTTTTGTATTTTTGTGTGTAGGAAGAAAGGGAGTTAATGCAGAGAAAGTTTATGAGACATATTATATCGTTTATGAGTAGATTAGATCAAACTCCCATGCCAAGACTTATACTGATTGATTTAGAAAAAACACGTAAGTTATCATCAGGGGCGGATACAGGATTTGACGTTAGGGGGGGCGCAAATTAAAGTGTAGCGAGCCGAAAAAATTATTTGAGGTTAAAATAATCAAAGTTATTGAAATATTCTTCTAGAGTGGGTACAATGTAGATAGTTATCTTGCCAAGCGAAGTGTGGCGAGAAACATTTGTAGTAAAATGGTGCGGACAACCCATGCTTTGCCAATTTTAGGGGGGCACATGCAGGCCACGCCACCCCCTAAATCCGCCCCTGATCATTTCCATTGTTGTGTTTCAAGTTCCTTATATGTGTCGCCTTGCATAAGTCTTATGATTTGAACACCAATTATAGATACAATTTGATTTAAACGGGAATGTTTACTAACTCTGTTGCTGCTGCGTTGGACGACCATACACCAGAATTTCTTTCATAATTCAATATGGTGTTCACAGCTTACTGTAAAAAAAATTATCCTCCAAAAGCATGTTATCCTGGTTTAATGGGCACATGAAATCGAAATTCAAAACAACCGCCATTTTCAAAAATAAGTAACTTTTGATTATTCATTCTCAACCCTTAACAATGATTTCACATCAATATCTACGTTTGACATGCCCATCATCTTCTGAGCGGCTTAAAAAAAAATATCCCTGTCCCTTTATCCAATTCGGATGAGACAATAAACCAAGGTCCTGTGTGCTATAAGCTGTAAACGTTAAAGATCCCTCGACATTTGGAAATCGATAATAAGAGCAGGCTAATGCTGCTGTCCTGTCAAAATTTCCCTCATTGCACACTGCATTGGCGTTTGCCCGTCCTCAATTAGCCCATATAGGTGCAGAAAAGCAGGACGTAAAACTCCATTCATTTCATTTTTTTTTCTTTATCCAATTATGAAGATTGTTTTAACTATCATTACAGAGAAAAAATCCAATTCTAGCAAGTCCAAGCAAGCTGTTGATAGTTCCTTCAGTTCTTTCAGCAAGATGAGTAAATTAAGTTCAAGACCAAAAACAGCTTCAAAATCTAAAGATATTATCCAAGTATGTTAGTTTATTATTTAATGGGGAATGTACACTAACTGTTTGACAAAAAAACTTTTAATTTTAGAAGCTGGAATTTTTTTTTAGCTTTTCTAATCAGTTATAATGTTTTAAACAATCCCTTGAAATTTAAGCTTTCAAATCCCTCTGTATCCATAATTATTAGCGTTTGAAAGTCAAAAATACGACTGAGTTTGAATATGACCCTACTCTCTCAGAAACAGGAATTTATATGTTTAGCTACAGTAATATAACTAACAGCTCTCCTTCAAAATCTAAGCCTTTAAATTCTTATGTATCCATAATTATCAGAAAACCAAGATGGTAATAGAACTAATTTTAGCATGTTTTAAAAGTTAACGGCTGGATTTTTTTAGTTAAAACTTTCAGATACATTAAAAGACACATAGTTACAGATTTTGCTGTAAAGTTTTCACAAATTTGAGCAAAAAAATTTGTTGACCTAAACTGAAAAAAATTCACACTGTCCCTTTAACTGTAGGTGATTACAGGGGAAGGTGATATTGATGATATTTATTAATAAAGATTGTGTCTATATTAACTGTAGGTGATAACAGGGGAAGGTGATATTGATGATATTTATTAATAAAGATTGTGTCTATATTAACTGTAGGTGATAACAGGGGAAGGTGATATTGATGATATTTATTAATAAAGATTGTGTCTATATTAACTGTAGGTGATAACAGGGGAAGGTGATATCGATGATATTTATTAATAAAGATTGTGTCTGTATTAACTGTAGGTGATAACAGGTGAAGGTGATATCGATGATATTTATTAATAAAGATTGTGTCTGTATTAACTGTAGGTGATAACAGGGGAAGGTGATATCGATGATATTTATTAATAAAGATTGTGTCTATATTAACTGTAGGTGATAACAGGGGAAGGTGATATTGATGATATTTATTAATAAAGATTGTGTCTATATTAACTGTAGGTGATGACAGGGGAAGGTGATATTTATGATATTTATTAATAAAGATTGTGTCTATATTAACTGTAGGTGATAACAGGGGAAGGTGATATCGATGATATTTATTAATAAAGATTGTGTCTATATTAACTGTAGGTGATAACAGGGGAAGGTGATATTGATGATATTTATTAATAAAGATTGTGTCTATATTAACTGTAGGTGATTACAGGGGAAGGTGATATCGATGATATTTATTAATAAAGATTGTGTCTATATTAACTGTAGGTGATAACAGGGGAAGGTGATATCGATGATATTTATTAATAAAGATTGTGTCTGTATTAACTGTAGGTGATAACAGGGGAAGGTGATATCGATGATATTTATTAATAAAGATTGTGTCTATATTAACTGTAGGTGATAACAGGGGAAGGTGATATTGATGATATTTATTAATAAAGATTGTGTCTATATTAACTGTAGGTGATAACAGGGGAAGGTGATATTGATGATATTTATTAATAAAGATTGTGTCTATATTAACTGTAGGTGATAACAGGGGAAGGTGATATTGATGATATTTATTAATAAAGATTGTGTCTATATTAACTGTAGGTGATAACAGGTGAAGGTGATATTGATGATATTTATTAATAAAGATTGTGTCTGTATTAACTGTAGGTGATAACAGGGGAAGGTGATATTGATGATATTTATTAATAAAGATTGTGTTTATATTAACTGTAGGTGATAACAGGGGAAGGTGATATTGATGATATTTATTAATAAAGATTGTGTCTATATTAACTGTAGGTGATAACAGGGGAAGGTGATATTGATGATATTTATTAATAAAGATTGTGTCTATATTAACTGTAGGTGATAACAGGGGAAGGTGATATTGATGATATTTATTAATAAAGATTGTGTCTATATTAACTGTAGGTGATAACAGGGGACGGTGATATCGATGATATTTATTAATAAAGATTGTGTCTATATTAACTATAGGTGATAACAGGGGAAGGTGATATCGATGATATTTATTAATAAAGATTGTGTCTATATTAACTGTAGGTGATAACAGGGGACGGTGATATCGATGATATTTATTAATAAAGATTGTGTCTATATTAACTGTAGGTGATAACAGGGGAAGGTGATATCGATGATATTTATTAATAAAGATTGTGTCTGTATTAACTGTAGGTGATAACAGGTGAAGGTGATATCGATGATATTTATTAATAAAGATTGTGTCTGTATTAACTGTAGGTGATAACAGGGGAAGGTGATATCGATGATATTTATTAATAAAGATTGTGTCTATATTAACTGTAGGTGATAACAGGGGAAGGTGATATTGATGATATTTGGGATGAAGAAGGGTTATGTATCAAGATGCTGTGTGAATATGAAGAGGTAGGAAAATATTCAGTTATGTTACTGTACTGATATACTTTGCCCATCATTGCATGTAAAAGTTACATGGCCTGTTGATAGAAACTTAAATTGCCCAAACAGGAAATGAAATGAAATGAATGGAGTTTTACGTCCTATTTTTCTGCACCTATATGGGTTAATTGAGGACGGGCAAACGCCATGCAGAGTGCATTGAGGGAAATTTTACCAGGACGGCGGCATTAGCCTGCTCTTATTATCGATTTCCAACTGTCGAGGGATCTTTAACGTGCACAACCAATAGCACACAGGACCTCGGTTTATTGTCCCATCTGAACGACTAGACGCTTTTTCCATGTCAGCCCCTCTGACCTGCATCAGTGACAGGGGGAAACCGGGTTGAAAAATCAGAAGGTATCATCTCGACCCATACCGGGATTGAACCCTGGACCTTCAGGTTAGCGAGCAAGCGTCTAACTCACTGAGCCACCGCGGCTCCCCCAAACAGGAGAATTACCTGCAGTGATTAACTAGATTCAGCTATGTTGATTTGATTAATAATTTGATAAAGTACAGAGTCCTGTGCTTATTTCAGATCCTTGATATTTATATGTTGAAAACTTGTGGTCAAAATTTTTTTCATTGCATGTTGTCCCTTATAATAACAAAATAAAATTCTACGACCCATGATGGTGATACACTTTCTGAGCAGCAATAATTAATGAAGAAATCAACTAAAAAAATCATATTTTTGAATAATGGTATTTTAATTTTAATTCTAATTATTTAGGGTTGGCATTTATGTAAGAAGTCTTTATCATTTAAAAGAAGTGATAGTAATAAGGAAAAACTAAAGAAGATGTCACCCTATCTAGGAAGACTATATGCTCTAGCCAGACAGAGTCATCTGAATATTAACTGTCTTGCTGATGGTAGTGGACAAGATTTTATAGGTTGGATTGAACAGGTAGGAATCAAAATCATCATGACAATTCAAGACTAATTCAGTTTCATTTGTCTTCCATACCAGTTATTGATAAATAACTTGAACATTCACAGAAGATTTCTCCTTTAAAGCGACACTACGTCTTAAAATGAACAAAAAAATAAAATTTTCAAACTTGGTCAAAAGGAGTAGGCCTATATATTCATCAGGGGACAAACCTAGTGGCATAACTATAAAACAGATTACATAAATAATCTGATAAATCCAGAAAACTATGTTTAAATACAATAATTGATAAATGCCTTAATCCAATTTAAGACATTTATCAATAATAATCTGTAATTGTATGGAAAATTACATAGTTTTATGGGTTTATTTGATTCTGTTTGTATACTTTGGACATCGTTGATGAATATATACTCTAAGTTTGAGAACTTAAATTTTTTGTTTATTCTAAGATGTAGTATCGCTTTAAGATATTTTGATTATTAATCAATTATTGATGGCCTTCCTTAATAAGATATACCAACTCAAGCAGTAGCCATGTTATTTTCAAAATATATTCACTTATTAAGAGAATTGCAATGAACTGAAGGCTGTACATTAGTTTTCAAATAACAAAAAATTATGTATACCAAAGGCAGCAGCCATGACATGTAAAATACTGAAAAATATTTTAGGAAACGAAAGAAAATACAGAATTCCTCAAGGGTTTTCAAACATTAAGATCTATATTAGTGGAAGATGATTCTACAGAGTCTACAGACTTTCAGGAACAACTTGTCAGGTAGGATTTTATTTACTTTCAGTTTGTAATTCTGACTTCTAATTATAGCCGTAGGGGCCCACGACTTAACAGGGGGGCAAACCAATTTATTGCCCTAATTTTAATGATATTTTGCCCAAAAACATAATATTTGGGGGGACAGCTGCCCCCCTGTCTCCTACGGCTATGTTTCTAAGGAAAACAAGGTAATTTATTTGCTTGATACACAATATTATAGTTATATACTGAACAGACAAAGAAACGTTGCAAAACACAGTGAATAATGAACTGAATTTCAATAAAACAACAGAAATTATCAGAACACAACCGGTATTATCAGTTGAATGTCATTCACTGGATTTTTTAAAAGTATAAAAATAAATATTTTTGTGGACAACTCTGTCCAAAAACCATAAAATGCAACGTTTCTTTATCTGTTCAGTATATATTATGGTTTATTCTAAATTTTAAAACGTAACTCAAAAGCATTTGATGATCTTCAGTCATAGAACTAATTTTCTTCTGGTAAAACTCTCCCCTCTACCAAGTTATTCTATTTCCATTTGCCTTGTTTGTCGCCAAAGAGTAGGTTGTAAAATTTCCAATTTATATCATGTATTATATTGTACAGATGTCATCTACCAAGTTATTCTACTTCCATTTGCCTTGTTTGTCGCCAAAGAGTAGGTTGTAAAATTTCCAATTTATATCATGTATTATATTGTACAGATGTCATCTACCAAGTTATTCTACTTCCATTTGCCTTGTTTGTCGCCAAAGAGTAGGTTGTAAAATTTCCAATTTATATCATGTATTATATTGTACAGATGTCATCTACCAAGTTATTCTACTTCCATTTGCCTTGTTTGTCGCCAAAGAGTAGGTTGTAAAATTTCCAATTTATATCATGTATTATATTGTACAGATGTCATCTACCAAGTTATTCTACTTCCATTTGCCTTGTTTGTCGCCAAAGAGTAGGTTGTAAAATTTCCAATTTATATCATGTATTATATTGTACAGATGTCATCTACCAAGTTATTCTACTTCCATTTGCCTTGTTTGTCGCCAAAGAGTAGGTTGTAAAATTTCCAATTTATATCATGTATTATATTGTACAGATGTCATCTACCAAGTTATTCTACTTCCATTTGCCTTGTTTGTCGCCAAAGAGTAGGTTGTAAAATTTCCAATTTATATCATGTATTATATTGTACAGATGTCATCTACCAAGTTATTCTACTTCCATTTGCCTTGTTTGTCGCCAAAGAGTAGGTTGTAAAATTTCCAATTTATATCATGTATTATATTGTACAGATGTCATCTACCAAGTTATTCTACTTCCATTTGCCTTGTTTGTCGCCAAAGAGTAGGTTGTAAAATTTCCAATTTATATCATGTATTATATTGTACAGATGTCATCTACCAAGTGGTAAAATTTACTGGTTGTGTGAAAAACATCAGAAGATGCCGAGAATAACCAAACTGACTAATAGAACAGGGGGAGCCACTAGTTCTTTTAAAAATCTTTACGAAGAAGATATGTTACTAAAAGAAGTTATGGAACAGTCTGATTTATATAAACAGAAAAAATCTGAGAAGAAAAAAGTAGATCAGATAGATTTACCAGAAAGTAAGTTTCAAGTTTACAGGAAGCTTTATGAATCAGGGCTGTTGATTTATTTTTTTGCCAATCGTACATTTTTAACGATAAATTGAGTGTGAATACAGATCCTAACTTATGATGTATCAAGTGTTCAGGAGTTGCACTACATCAGACCCTTGATGCCTTGTGAATCATCAGTTATCAATTCGACAAGAAAAACTTTTAAGGATTGTGTTTGCACATCTTACATATATGTGATGCTTGTGATTCCAATAAAACAAAGCGTTATTGACATCAATGTTGCAAAATGCCCTGATATATTGAAACCATTTTCTCAATAGTGACATTCTATTTTAGTGGGAATGCATGACATGTAGACTCTGACTTCAAAATTTTAATAGTGTTAATGGAAGCTATCAGGATCTTTATTAAAACTAAAAGTTTAAAAAATAAATCTATTCCGGTAAAATCTCATTGTATTTCATGTCTTTAGTAATATTATTTTCATTAGGCCATTCAGAAAAGTTGGCTGTAAAACTTCATTTCATTTCCTTTCAGTGAGTGAAATTAGTGAAAGTCTACAAAGAGAATTTACATTGATTGTCCCTGAACAAAACTTTCTACAGAATAAAGATGACAATACAGACACTGACCCTGGTATCACAACGGAAGATACACCAACAACTAAACACACACCCACCAGGAAAGAGTCCGTCATCAAAAAGAAAGGCAAAGAACCGAAAGTAGAGAAAAAAGAAGAGAAATCAGGAAGTCAGAAGAGCAAGGCTTGTGTCCTACAGTAAAATTATAGTACCATCAAAAAAATACATTTTTACTCTATGTAACAATTTTTGTGGTTTCATTCAAAATTTATAACAATAAGGGTTGTTTCACTGAAAATTCATATAGGTTTGTCTCAGTAAAGTATTAAAAATTCTGGAAATACATGTTTTATTTTGCATGTATTTCAATTCAATTCCTGTAAAATCCCACAAAAATGAAGTTTAAAATATCACATAAAATTTAGAATTTATCCTTCTCATTCGGTTTATATAAATATGAAGCTAAAGTATTTGAATGTATTAATTAAATCAATAAATATTTAACTTTTTGATATTGTCAGGTTTTTTTTGTCCATTGAAAACTTTTTTTTTAAAATCAGGTGTTTTTCAAATCAAAAGCAAGAAATGTAATTATTATTAATAATAGTTTGTAATATTGCAAGACAAAATGAATTTATTTTTGTTTCGTGTATGTATATGACTTGAATGTAGTTAATCATATTTGAAGACAATAATGTATGATTTAGATTTAGTAAACTGTAGTGCACACATTTCTTCTTGAGAATGTATAGTTATAACAATATACATTTCAATAACTCCCATTTATATTAGAATAGGTTTATAAAGCTCACTACTTAAAGCGATACTACGTCTTAGAATGAATAAAAAAATTAAGATCTCAAACTTGGTCAATAAGAGTATATATTCATCAACAGTGTCCAAAGTATACAAACAGAATCAAATAAACCCATAAAATTATGTAATTTTCCATACAATTACAGATTATTATTGATAAATGTCTTAAATTGGATTAAGACATTTATCAATTATTGTATTCAAACATAGTTTTCTGGATTTATCAGATTATTTAGGTAATCTGTTGTATAGTTATGCCACTAGGTTTGTCCCCTGATGAATATATACTCCTTTTGACCAAGTTTAAAAATTTATTTTTTTTGTTCATTCTAAGACGTAGTATCGCTTTAAGTGAATTGCTTCATAAAAATTAGTAGTTTCAAATAAGTTGGCTGTGCACTTAGAATATGTAATTGCACCATTATTTATTTGCGATATTGCACGTGTGAATTAGTGTTAACATGTTGAAAATCTGTGATACTTTATAATGTATTGTCCTTTAACTTCAAATTCTATATCAATTGATTTTTACAATCAAAAGGGTACTTAAAATGTTTTGTCTTTTTTTTTTTGTAACAAACTTATCCCATTCTGTGTATTGATCTCAAACTTTTTAGAATTTACCGTTTTCATCAATTAGTGCTATTTACATCATGTTTTGATACCATATTTAATATTTTATAACTGTATTAAAATAATACTCAGTTGTGATATTCAGGGTACACTGTATTTAATCTTTTTGATATCATATTATTCATTAAAAACAGGCAGCATACTAACTTTACTGTTATTAGCAATCTGACATACACTTCATTAGTAATCTGACATACACTTCATTAGTAATCTGACATACACTTCATTAGTAATCTGACATACATGTTTTGTATGCTTAATATAATATACACATGTTGTATGGTAGATTACTGTACACATTTTGTATGGTAGATTACTGTACACATTTTGTATGGTAGATTACTGTACACATTTTGTATGGTAGATTACTGTACACATTTTGTATGATAGATTACTGTACACATTTTGTATGGTAGATTACTGTACACATTTTGTATGGTAGATTACTGTACACATTTTGTATGATAGATTACTGTACACATTTTGTATGGTAGATTACTGTACACATTTTGTATGGTAGATTACTGTACACATTTTGTATGGTAGATTACTGTACACATTTTGTATGGTAGATTACTGTACACATTTTGTATGGTAGATTACTGTACACATGTTGTATGGTAGATTACTGTACACATTTTGTATGGTAGATTACTGTACACATGTTGTATGGTAGATTACTGTACACATTTTGTATGATAGATTACTGTACACATTTTGTATGGTAGATTACTGTACACATTTTGTATGATAGATTACTGTACACATTTTGTATGGTAGATTACTGTACACATTTTGTATGGTAGATTACTGTACACATTTTGTATGATAGATTACTGTACACATTTTGTATGGTAGATTACTGTACACATTTTGTATGGTAGATTACTGTACACATGTTGTATGGTAGATTACTGTACACATTTTGTATGATAGATTACTGTACACATTTTGTATGGTAGATTACTGTACACATGTTGTATGGTAGATTACTGTACACATGTTGAATGGTAGATTACTGTACACATGTTGAATGGTAGATTACTGTACACATTTTGTATGGTAGATTACTGTACACATGTTGTATGGTAGATTACTGTACACATTTTGTATGATAGATTACTGTACACATTTTGTATGGTAGATTACTGTACACATTTTGTATGGTAGATTACTGTACACATGTTGTATGGTAGATTACTGTACACATTTTGTATGGTAGATTACTGTACACATTGTGTATGCTAGATTACTGTACACATGTTGTATGGTAGATTACTGTACACATGTTGTATGGTAGATTACTGTACACATGTTGTATGATAGATTACTGTACACATGTTGTATGGTAGATTACTGTACACATGTTGTATGGTAGATTACTGTACACATGTTGTATGATAGATTACTGTACACATGTTGTATGGTGGATTACTGTAAACATTTTGTATGGTAGATTACTGTACACATTTTGTATGGTAGATTACTGTACACATTGTGTATGCTAGATTACTGTACACATGTTGTATGGTAGATTACTGTACACATGTTGTATGATAGATTACTGTACACATTTTGTATGGTAGATTACTGTACACATGTTGTATGGTAGATTACTGTACACATGTTGTATAGTAGATTACTGTACACATGTTGTATGGTAGATTACTGCACACTATTTTGTATAGTAGATTACTGTACACATTTTGTATGGTAGATTACTGTACACATGTTGTATGGTAGATTACTGTACACATTTTGTATGGTAGATTACTGTACTATGTTGTAAGGTACAACATAGATTACTGTACACATGTTGTATGATAGATTACTGTACACATTTTGTATGATAGATTACTGTACACATTTTGTATGGTAGATTACTGTACACATTTTGTATGGTAGATTACTGTACACATATTGTATGGTAGATTACTGTACACATTTTGTATGATAGATTACTGTACACATGTTGTATGGTAGATTACTGTACACATTTTGTATGATAGATTACTGTACACATTTTGTATGGTAGATTACTGTACACATTTTGTATGGTAGATTACTGTACACATATTGTATGGTAGATTACTGTACACATTTTGTATGATAGATTACTGTACACATGTTGTATGGTAGATTACTGTACACATGTTGTATGGTAGATTACTGTACATTGGCTTTGTTTAGTAGATTACTGTCATTAGTTATCAGACATTCAGGTTTTGGCCTTAGTATTCTTAAAATACAGGCTTTGTTTTTTTTTGCTGTCTGCTGAATCAAAATCCGTCCAATATATTTTATAATTAATTTTGCTCACTTTTTTTTTTGGAAACACTATTATTTATTGATTTGTAGAATAAAAAATATTTAATTCTATGTACATTTATTTAATCCATTTTGAAAGTTTACATATATTATACAATACAAACTCCGAATCATAATGAAAATAGAACAGTCAAAGATCTACAATTTTAATGCCAATTGAGCCAGAAAATAAATCAAGGATTTATAAAATAATCCAAAGCTGTTGACCACTTTTATTTGTTATTTCAAGCAATTGTGAGCACAGATATTTGCAGCTTATACTATTTCTAGCCCAAATCAAACTGGATTAAAGTGCATTTAATATGAATTTTGATTTACAAATTAAGAGGTAAGAAAGAAACATCAATAGTAGAGCAGATAATTTTATAATTCCTAAAAAATGACACTGAAATATTCAATTTTGTCAAAACCTTTATCTGAGGACATTTCGGACTTAACATATGTTTAAGTTAAAACGTTTTTCAACCTCAAACTGTACAATAACACTTTATTTTGATTTTTTCCTGCACCATTACTTAAATTACATTTTAGCACAAATAGAGACATTTCTACACAGTTAAAACAAAAACATAATTGTACATAACCTATACCTAGAACCTTTTTGATATCATGTACATTACATCAATAAATTTTTGTACATTTGTACAACTTATCCAAAACCATTGAAATTGATGCCAAAATTGAACACAATGAATTAAAAACCATGGTTTAATCGTCTAAGAAGAAATAATTGCCAGTTTTCTTCTGTTCTGCATCCTGAAATAAAAGAAGACAACTAATACTGAATTATGTTTTCCACAAATAGTCAAGGTAACATACACCCACAGCAGCAGTGGAGAAACAAAGCTAGTGGACCGTGGCATGAAGCTCAAATTTGAACTTAATCTTCGTTTTATGAATATGTATAAACATACCAAATTTCAAATGATTCCATCAAAAGCTTTAGTTTTTAGAGCATTTACAAGCTAATGTTGACAGACGGCTGATGTGGGCTTATAAAAATTGTTTTCATTTTTGATCCTGGTTATAAAAATTCAACATGTCAAATATTTAAATATTATCATGTTCCGAGTCCAAGATCTTTGGGTGATTTAAAATAATTTCAGCAAATTGCGTCAAAAAGCGTACACTTTATGAAGAACTATTTTCAATAGTGTTCACCTATGAACAATTAGGAAAGTATCGTCTTATATCGGAAAAGAAGTGGGCCTTTACAAGTAATTGTAGTACAAGGGCAATAACTCATTAAATATTTTTCAAAATTTATTTTCAGTAGGGTTCATTCTTGGTGGTAAAAAATATGTTTAATAAGTTTTGTCGAAATCTGTACAAAATAGGAGTAAACTAACCTTTCCCAAACCTTTCGATTTAGGTCCAATAACATCCATTTTAAGTTTCATCAAAATTGGTTGAAAACTAAGATAGTAACAGCATATTCAATACTTTGGGGCAAGGGCAATAACTCTGCTTCTAACGATCGAAAATAGCTCAAATTTGAACTCGATCTCCGTTTTATGAATATCTATACACATATCAAATTTCATTTGATTCCGTCAAAAACTCTAGTTTTTAGAGCGTTTACAAGCAAATGTTGACGGACCGACGGACGGACAGGGGTGCCGACAATATACGTCGTCATAGAGAGATAAGGGCGTATAAAAATCAAATTTTGTTAAGCCTTTTTCAATAAAATCTTATAATTTTAAGGATAATTACTTTGTTTCATGGATGTTTTGGATTTTGTTTTTATTTTTAAACAATTATTTGAGTTTGAGAATTTAGGTTTTTAACCATTTTAAGAGGTATTATCATATTCCTACCTTGATGGAATGAAGTTTATTAATTCTAGGTCTGAAGTTCTTGGGATCACGTCTAAAGGTAATATCTAATGATTCTAAGAATTTATTCATTCCATGTAGTAAAGTTTGAGGCCTGAAATAATAATAAATTTAATATTCAAATCACATGCTGACGTTTTATTGTTTGTGGCTGGCACAAATGATCAGTGAAACATACCACAATACTCTTTTCGAAACACCTGATGGTACTTCTCGTATGGGAAGTCCACTACTATATAATTATTGCACCTGATTTTGTCATGCTCTGGACGAGATTTTTGATTAACGGAATTGTTTTGCTTGTACGGATTTTTATTATTACAATACACTTATCTAAAGGTCTTATAGCTATTCTCAACTTGAACAACAGTATATGATCTTAATGATCTTATCATTGCTCCCATGACATGATATTCTCTTTATGTTGACATGACATAATCCAAATGAATTTTCTATTCATCCTTTGTCCTAATACGACCATAGGTTATCAGTTTATTGCTTAATTATCCACAGGTCAGCCAATCAGAATCATCAGAGAGTGTCGTCTTCTTTCGCGACAAAAATAGCCAATCAAAAGCAAGGATGACCGCTTATTAAAGCCAAGTCATTATATAGTCTCTAACACATTGACTAACAATAATTATAGTTCAACTTACGCATTAGCTGTAGTATTAATTGATGGTGTACCAGAAAACAGGACAACTCGATCAGCTAGGTACGTAGCCATAATAAAATCGTGCTCTACTATAAACGCTGTCTTCTTAGCATGTAAGATAAATCTGAAAAAAAAAAAGTATCAACAATTAAAAATTTTCAGAAATTAGAGAGGCAAAATTTATGATTTCAAATTGTCAAGATATATAGGGAAAGCACTTAAAGTCATTTACATTATTTTATTTTTCAGAAAAAATATCTGGCTACAGAACTGAAACCAAGAATTTGCTATTGCAAAATCCGTAGTTTCCATAAGCAGCTTTTGAAACAGTTACATCATAAATGATTATTTTTAGAAATGCAAAAACCACTAAGGTCTGACAGCAATTGGATTCTATCAGTGTCCTCAATACATATAAAATTTCTGAAAACCTCTTTACAGTAAGATTTGAACGACATACAGACGCAGGTCTGGTAATTTTGTGTAAATTGTGTTGAAACATTATATTATACATTATTAAAGAAATGAGTTATATATTCCATAATATTGTCTTGTGTTTTGTTGGTATATATTTTGTAATGTCTTAATCTGAAGACACATGTAAATTGTATAACAAAACACAAGATAATATAATGGAATATAACACACTTCTTTAATACAGTTAGTGTTTTGTTATATGTGCTACTCGCTTCTATATGTCGTTCAAATCTTACATGTAAATTGTGTTGAAACATTATGTGCCTTACTTTATTAAGAAGTAGGATTTATTCAATAATATTGTCTTGTATTGTAGTAATGTTCTATTCTCTTACCATTATTTGTCTTGTATTTCAATTGTGCTAAAACAAACTTTATGTTTTTTACTTTATTAAAGAATTCTGTTATATTCCATATTGTTGTGTGTGTTGCCCTATACAATATTTTAGAATATATTATGAAAACTTACCTCTTGATGACTTTAGCAGCATGTAAACGTTGTTCCGAATCTAAATAAGCCGAAGGTTCATCAATAAGATAAACATCAGCTGGTTTACCCAGACATAACACTATAGCTGTTCTCTGTAATTCACCACCAGACAAATTCTGTACCTAATAATTCAAATATATCTTGTAAGTTTATATCACACAATGGTTGTCACACAATTTACAATTTCTGATTTATTTGGCAAGTTGTGTTATTTCTAGTTTTCTATTCTTTCAAAGTTTCATCCAAATCAGGGATCTTGTTTTAAGAGCAACGTCCTTGTATTACTAAAAGAAAATCTTTTCTAAATTTAAAGTTCATCTTTTACTTCAGTTTATATATAACTTTATCAAAATTGATTGTAAGCAAAAATAACTTTATCAATTCCATCTGAAAGATTAAAAGATTACATTGACATTGAACTGAAGTGGTTGTAATCACTAGGAAAGGGCAATGGATGTGAGACATGGATGTTACCAATATAAATCTATGCGAGTGGGCGTACATATAAAAAATACGTACCTCCTGATCAATTATCTGTTCTATTTGTAATGGTTTCATGACATCAGTAATAAATTGTGGATGAATATAGGCATCTCGTATCTTCTCATGTAACAATTGTCGTACAGTACCTTGATGTTTGGGACTGATCTTCTGAGGTTTATAACTTACATTTAGTACAGGCGTTTTACCTAGAATTATAACATATATAGTTAATACCTAGAATTATAACATATATAGTTAATACCTAGAATTATAATTTATATTTAATACAGGAGTTTTACCTAGAAATACAATAATAACTTACATTTAATACAGGAGTTTTACCTAGAAATATAATTTATATTTTATATCAGGGGTTTACTTAAAGGGGAATGTTCAGCATTTTCGAGAATCTATTTAGGTCTTGAATTTTAATAAATAGCCTTAAGATTTACTGGAACTGTCCAAAAATCGCAAAATCCCTTCAGTTATACCCTTACCATAACAGTTATCTTTCATTTTTGTGTACAATTGTTTTCTATATAAGTCATAGAACGACGAGTCGTATTTTTGACTTTCAAACGCTGATATTTATGGATACACAGTGATTTGAAGGCTTAAATTTTGAGAGAGAGTTTGGAACATTATTATGGATTAGATTAGCTAAAAAATTCCAGGTTCTGAGACTAAAGTTTTTTGGTCAAACAGTTAGTGAACATATCCTACTTTTCCGGAAACCGGGTTAAAAAAAACAAAGGTATCATCTTGACCCATGCCGGGATTGAACCCTGGACCTTCAGGTTAGCAAGCAAGTGTCTAACTCACTGAGCCACAGCGGCTCCCTTTAACTTTACCAGATATCAGTGCTTGTGATGATTTTTGTCCAGTATTTTTACAATGTAACACGTGTTCAACTTACCGCCATCATCAGGTTCTAGTCTACCAGCCAACATTCTAATAAACGTAGTTTTACCAGTACCATTTTCACCTAACATGACTATAATTTCAGAATCAGTAAATTGACCACCTTGTATGTTCAGTTCAAAATCACCTGTAATAGAGAATAAAACAAATTTACTTTCTAATGTTTTTTTTTAATTAAAATCTCGGTTTCCAAGGATCTTTCGACCAAAGTTTGGCATTAATCATTCCTAGATAATTGGAACTAAGCTGGGTCAACTGAAATAATGATAAAAGACTTTCAAGATCGCGAGCCTCTGTTGATTTTACTTTCTAATGCATTTTTAACATTTTACTAGCATCAATGATTGGTGCAACCAGATTGAAAAGTCTAAACATATCTCTCTGCAAGAATTTGGAACACCTAGGCTAGGTCTAAATCATGGCAATCTAGAATAGCCGTTCAGTGTGTATCCTGACTGTGTTTAAAGATATTGTAAAGAGGTTTTCTAAACTTTGAATGTGTATCGGTGACACTGATAGCATAATTTGCGCCATTCCAATTTTCATGCAATTTCACTAAAACTAACGCGTTTTATGACGTCACTAATATTTATCTGCATAGATATCAATAGTAACTTCCGGTAAATCACTATTATTGACGTCATAAAACGGGTTAGTTTTAGTGGAATTGCAAGAACCACAGACGTTGGAATGGAAATTGGAATGGCGCAAATTGATGCTATCAGTGTCCCCGATACACATACAAACTATAGAAAACCTCTTTACAAACCCTTTAAAGATTTAAGTCATATCTATTGCAAGAAATAGAATAATACTTTTAGATTTATATAAACGCAATGTTATGGTGTAATTTTAAGTAATTGTGGGTTTATGGCAGTACAAAGAATAGGAGTAGTAGACTTTACAGATATATGGTAGTGCCAAAGACAGCAAAAATTACATACTACTATGGTAGGATTAGGGATTGTAGGTTGTAACTTTATACTAATGACAAAGTTACGAAAGCACAGGACGTATAAGTTTAATGTTCTTTAAGAAACAAAATGTGCGTATTAGCTATTTAGTGTTCGTAGTTCTAAATTCTGTAAACTGTAAATAATCTGAAATTAGCAGAAGAAATATAACCCCTTATGGGATTCTTGGATAGCTATTTAGTGTTCGTAGTTCTAAATTCAGTAAACTGTTAGGTAGGGTTAGGGTTTCAATCAAACGGCTCTCACCAAGTCCATAAATAATACTGACCTAATTTCTTCTTCATATTAGGATATTCATATCTACAATCACGTCGTATTTCTTCTTCTATAGCAGTTTCAGCTAGTTTGAACGTCAGAGACGACTCTCGGAATCGTAAATTTTCAGTTGGCACAAAACCATCCAAAAATATATTGATACCTAAAATCACAAGACAAAAAAATTACATCTTAATTTTCAGTAAGTAAAAATCTGGAAATCTCAGAAACACTAGGAACTGTGCAATGAGGGAAATATCGGAAAACTTTCAACTTTTTAAAATCATAGCCTTTAGTCTCAGTTTTTCTTTTGGTCTCTATGAAGACACCATCACAATCTTAACCTCAAATGAGTATTGGGAACACTGTTAGTATTGTTATGCAGTCACCATTATCAATTTTCAATCATATGTCTGTGGTTCTTGGTTCTTAATTTCACCCAAATTAATTTGTAAATGAAATAACTATTGTAAAGTCCCTTTAGATATCATTATCAGCATTTTTGATAGTGACATTATAAACTGCTTAGTTTCAGTGAAGTTACAAGATCCATAGATCAGACATAGAAAGATGATATTATGCAATTTGATGCTCTTGGCGCCTCCAATATTTCTTTGGAATTCCCAGTCTAATTAAAATCAGATACTTTCTATTGCACATGGTTCTCAGACCCTAATGTAGTGTTTAAAAAACCAGATTTAAAAAAAAGGAACGAACGAAATTAGGGTCTGATTTTAATTAGACTGTGGAATTGCTAAAATATATTTTAACTGAAAAATGATTAACATACCTTCTCTGACACTGAAAGGCATAGTGACTACACCATAAGCACTGGGTACCCCATATAAACAACATATAAAATCAGATAAATAATCGAGCACTGATAAATCATGTTCCACTACAATAATATATTTATCAGGATGTATTAAACTTCTTATAGCCTGGGCAGCTCTTAATCTTTGTTTTACATCTAAATAACTAGAGGGTTCATCAAACATAAAGCTGAAATTAGACAAAACATAATAACTAGACAGTTATAACATAAAGCTGAAATTAGACAAAACATAATAACTAGACAGTTAGAACATAAAGCTGAAATTAGACAAAACATAATAACTAGACGGTTCATCAAACATAAAGCTGAAATTAGACAAAACATAATAACTAGACTGTTATAACATAAAGCTGAAATTAGACAAAACATAATAACTAGACGGTTCATCAAACATAAAGCTGAAATTAGACAAAACATAATAACTAGATGGTTCGTCAAACATAAAGCTGATACAAGACAAAACATAATAACTAGACAGTTATAACATAAAGCTGAAATTAGACAAAACATAATAACTAGACAGTTATAACATAAAGCTGAAATTAGACAAAACATAATAACTAGAGGGTTCATCAAACATAAAGCTGAAATTAGACAAAACATAATAACTAGACAGTTATAACATAAAGCTGAAACAAGACAAAACATAATAACTAGACAGTTATAACATAAAGCTGAAATTAGACAAAACATAATAACTAGACAGTTATAACATAAAGCTGAAATTAGACAAAACATAATAACTAGACAGTTATAACATAAAGCTGAAATTAGACAAAACATAATAACTAAACAGTTATAACATAAAGCTGAAATTAGACAAAACATAATAACTAAACAGTTATAACATAAAGCTGAAATTAGACAAAACATAATAACTAGATGGTTCATCAAACATAAAGCTGAAATTAGACAAAACATAATAACTAGACTGTTATAACATAAAGCTGAAATTAGACAAAACATAATAACTAGACGGTTCATCAAACATAAAACTGAAATTAGACAAAACATAACTAAACAGACAGTTATAACATACAGCTGAAATTAGACAAAACATAATAACTAGACGGTTCATCAAACATAAAGCTGAAATTAGACAAAACATAATAACTAGATGGTTCATCAAACATAAAGCTGAAATTAGACAAAACATAATAACTAGACGGTTCATCAAACATAAAACTGAAATTAGACAAAACATAACTAAACAGACAGTTATAACATACAGCTGAAATTAGACAAAACATAATAACTAGACAGTTATAACATAAAGCTGAAATTAGACAAAACATAATAACTAGACGGTTCATCAAACATAAAACTGAAATTAGACAAAACATAACTAAACAGACAGTTATAACATACAGCTGAAATTAGACAAAACATAATAACTAGACAGTTATATCATAAAGCTGAAATTAGACAAAACATAATAACTAGATGGTTCATCAAACATAAAGCTGAAATTAGACAAAACATAATAACTAGATGGTTCATCAAACATAAAGCTGAAATTAGACAAAACATAATAACTAGACAGTTATAACATAAAGCTGAAATTAGACAAAACATAATAACTAGACAGTTAGAACATAAAACTGAACTTCGACAATCAAAATAGCTATGGGAGGGACATTTCTCTACAATTAGGCGTTTAGTTTACTCAAATCCATTCAATAGTTTCCTATCAGCGTCCAAAAAAACACAACAAACTTAAAAACCTTAAGTAAGGTTTTTAAAAATTTTAGCATGTTTTTAGTTTTTAAAACTTAACGGCTGAATTTTTTTAGCTTAAACTTACAGATACATTAAAGGGCACATAGTTACAGATTTTGGTGTATAGTTTTCACAAATTTGAGCAAAAAAAATTTTTGACCTAAAAAAAATTCAGACTGTCCCTTTAAAGCTGAAATAAGACAAAATTAAATATAGGACTTACATATCAGCGGCCTGTATACAGACTATAGCTATAGCAAATCTTTGTAATTCTCCACCAGATAAATCTTCTATATTACGATCTGTTACATGTGTTAAATCTATCAACAGAAACAAAATACTTATCAAGATCATAAATTACCTTTTATTGCTTATTTTGTTATTTTTGAATATACATGAATATTTGCAACCTTACTTAATGTATTTGATATTTGAATATTCTTTGGAATATCATGGGTATCATTTCCAACTTTGATTTAAGAATTTTCTCTGCAGGACTATAGATCTTAGTCATGTGTCGGCCATCTTGGATCCATATTTTGGCTCAAACTCAAACAAACAAAAGCAGCGTCTTGCAACTACAGCAATATCATCACTTTGAGATCCTTATTGTTTCCTTTATCAATCCACTGGCTCGAAACTCATCCATTTTTACATTGTTATAATCAGAATTAATGAAGTTATTTAAAAATATTTTCATATGAAGTCTTTCTTCACATATTTCTGAGAAAAGGGCCAAAAAGCAGTTTTTAGCCCTTTTTCTCCTTGTTAATATGGTGATTAGTGACGTCATATTCATTTTTATTCATTTGAATCTGCATTTCATGTATGGATGACGTCATTTGCGTTTTCAAATAACTCTTTAGATATAACCGACATCGCTTGTAATAATTGATGACTTACCTAACACTTCCATAAAATGTGTAATATCATCAATTTCTTTCTTTTTAGCTAACAATGCTTTAACTGAGCCCTACAATACAAAATATTCTAATCACTTTAACTGAACCCTACAATACAAAATATTCAAATCATTCTAACTGAGCCCTAAAATACAAAATATTCAAATCATTTTAACTGAGCCCTACAATATAAAATATTCAAATCACTTTAACTGAGCCCTACAATACAAAATATTCAAATCACTTTAACTGAGCCCTAAAATACAAAATATTCAAATCACTTTAACTGAGCCCTACAATACAAAATATTCAAATCACTTTAACTGAGCCCTAAAATACAAAATATTCAAATCACTTTAACTGAGCCCTAAAATACAAAATATTCAAATCATTTTAACTGAGCCCTACAATACAAAATATTCAAATCACTTTAACTGAGCCCTAAAATACAAAATATTCAAATCATTTTAACTGAGCCCTACAATATAAAATATTCAAATCACTTTAACTGAGCCCTACAATACAAAATATTCAAATCACTTTAACTGAGCCCTAAAATACAAAATATTCAAATCACTTTAACTGAGCCCTACAATACAAAATATTCAAATCACTTTAACTGAGCCCTAAAATACAAAATATTCAAATCACTTTAACTGAGCCCTAAAATACAAAATATTCAAATCACTTTAACTGAGCCCTACAATACAAAATATTCAAATCACTTTAACTGAGCCCTAAAATACAAAATATTCAAATCATTTTAACTGAGCCCTAAAATACAAAATATTCAAATCACTTTAACTGAGCCCTACAATACAAAATATTCAAATCATTTTAACTGAGCCCTACAATATAAAATATTCAAATCACTTTAACTGAGCCCTAAAATACAAAATATTCAAATCATTTTAACTGAGCCCTACAATATAAAATATTCAAATCATTTTAACTGAGCCCTACAATACAAAATATTCAAATCATTTTAACTGAGCCCTAAAATACAAAATATTCAAATCATTTTAACTGAGCCCTACAATATAAAATATTCAAATCACTTTAACTGAGCCCTACAATACAAAATATTCAAATCATTTTAACTGAGCCCTACAATACAAAATATTCAAATCATTTTAACTGAGCCCTACAATACAAAATATTCAAATCACTTTAACTGAGCCCTACAATACAAAATATTCAAATCACTTTAACTGAGCCCTACAATACAAAATATTCAAATCACTTTAACTGAGCCCTACAATACAAAATATTCAAATCATTTTAACTGAGCCCTACAATACAAAATATTCAAATCACTTTAACTGAGCCCTAAAATACAAAATATTCAAATCACTTTAACTGAGCCCTACAATACAAAATATTCAAATCACTTTAACTGAGCCCTAAAATACAAAATATTCAAATCACTTTAACTGAGCCCTAAAATACAAAATATTCAAATCACTTTAACTGAGCCCTACAATACAAAATATTCAAATCATTTTAACTGAGCCCTACAATATAAAATATTCAAATCACTTTAACTGAGCCCTAAAATACAAAATATTCAAATCATTTTAACTGAGCCCTACAATATAAAATATTCAAATCATTTTAACTGAGCCCTACAATACAAAATATTCAAATCATTTTAACTGAGCCCTAAAATACAAAATATTCAAATCATTTTAACTGAGCCCTACAATATAAAATATTCAAATCACTTTAACTGAGCCCTACAATACAAAATATTCAAATCATTTTAACTGAGCCCTACAATACAAAATATTCAAATCATTTTAACTGAGCCCTACAATACAAAATATTCAAATCACTTTAACTGAGCCCTACAATACAAAATATTCAAATCACTTTAACTGAGCCCTACAATACAAAATATTCAAATCACTTTAACTGAGCCCTACAATACAAAATATTCAAATCATTTTAACTTAGTTCAGATAATTAACTGTAAATAAACATAGACACTGAGAAATTTATTAGTTTCTTGAAAAGATGCATAAACAATCAACATACTATGTAGACTTGCTAAAATAGATTCTGACAAACCAAATAGCAGTGTGGCATCAAGTGTTTCAAAACAAATAAAATTTATGAACACTTTGTTCCCATTTTTCAGAATAGAGTATCATAATCTTTATAAGTACTATGTTCAGCTGTGAAGCACGTCTTTTTAAAGTGGTTGGTAACGGAAGATTGTGTGGTATGTTCATGTCATTTTGTCAAATTTGAAGCATAAAACATCAAATCTACCTAAAATGGTCACTTTAAATTAGACCAGACTGCAAATTAAAGTCATTGCTATAGTTAATTTTTAAAGGGATTGTAAAGAGGATTTCTAAACTTTGCAATTCCACTAAAACTAACGCGTTTTATGACGTCACTAATATTGATCTACCGGAAGCTACTATAGATATCTATGCAGATCACTATTAGTGACGTCATAAAACACGTTAGTTTTAGTGAAATTGCAAGGACCACAAATGTCGGAATTGAAATTGGAATGATTCAAATTGATGCTATCAGTGTCCTCGATACACATACTAAGTGTAAAAAACCTCTTTACAATCCCTTTAAACAGAAAGAGATAATTGAGAGACAGCAAAAAGAAATCCCTACCTTAACAGCTCTGGGAATCTGGTCGACATATTGAGGTTTGATTAAAGCTTTTAAATCATCTTCTAATATTTTAGTAAAATAATTCTGTAATTCACTACCCCGGAAATAGGTTAAAATATCTGTCCAATCTGGTGGTTCCTATAATAATATATCAACATACAGACGAAAGTGTTTTAGTGGGGGGTCACTCGAGGGCGTGGCAGGCACGAGTTGACCCACGGGCAAACATTTGAAAAGGCCTGATATATTAAACATATTTATATAGATCAGGCCTTCTCAATTAATTTTTGTTTAGGTCCAAAAGCATTTTGTGAATAAAATATAAGGGCCAAAATGACCATGGCTAACATAGAGACGAAAGTGTTTGGTGGAAGGAGTCACTCTTGATGAGCCACTCTTGAGGGTGTGGCGGGCACGACTTGACCCACAGGCAAACATTTGAAAAGGCCTGATATATTAAAACAGAACCTGAAACATGTTGTACTATTTTCTTACAACTGACCTAATCAGCTAGAAAACATTGATATATTATCTCCTTATATTTTAGCCTTAAAAATGGCTATTTCCATGCTGGTGTCGCAAGTTTCAGTTAAAAGAAAACAGCAGATTAACTGGTTTAAAAATTTGTGTTAATAAGTGATCGATCTTAAAGTTCGAAATTTGATACACTTTTTCTTTTGATAGCCTAATGTGTGAGAGAAAATGTAGTTAGAACAGCAAAACAACTTGATTTCTTCTTGATGTTCATCTCCTGGGGACTTATTCTCTAAAACTTAGCTTAGATAAAATCAAGATTTTAAGAAATACAGTTATCTGATTGGATGATAAAGCTGAATTTAAAATCAATTTTAGTGATTGACCAATCAGATGACCCGAACACTAAAATCATTGTAAGTTAAGTTTTCTAGAATAAGACCCCAGTGTAATAAACACAACTTTCCAAAATTATTAAACAATTAATGATCTCACCTTAAATTTACCTAAGTTGGGTTTCTGTTTACCGGCTAGAATTTTTAAAGCTGTAGATTTTCCTATACCATTGGTACCAACTAAACCTAACACTTCTCCTGCTCTAGGTACCGGTAATCTATAATAAATCATTAAATTATATTAATAAATAACAGTTTTTATGGATATAGACTTCTATTTATTATTGAACACAACATTTCATTACACATACAGGTAACGTTATCAAGTAATAAAAGGTTTTGTTCAATAATAAATAGAAGTCTATATCCATAAAAAATGTTATTTCTTAATGTGCTGTGATACTTCTAAATGTCTTATAAGGATTATTACATTACATGTATATTATAAAACAATTATTTAGAATGTCATCCTTGAATCATCAGGTACAGGCTTTGTACTTTATCCAGAAAGTCAATAATTGTACTGGAGAAACACATCATTTATTATTTTGTGTGCACTGATTTCCTTAGTGTAGCAGTGTAGTATTTCACAACAATTATTTCGGACAATCTTCAAAAAGACTACGATATCAAATCTATGTTCATTTTAAAGCCCTGCATACAGAGAGAAAATGGTGAAGCTCTATTTATGCTATGGAAATATCTATCGTGTTTGACATTTAAAGCCATGCATGGCAAAAAAGCTCACTGTATGCAGGGGCATTAAAGGGATTGTAAAGAGTATTTGAAAACTTTGTATGTGTATCGGGGACACTGATAGCATCAATTTGCACCTTTCCAATTTCCATTCTGACGTCTGTGGTTATTGCAATTCCACTAAAACTTGCGTTTTATGAAGTCACTAAAAATTATTTATTGGAAGCTTAGCTACTGTAGATATCTATGCAGATCACTATTAGTAAATGGAATGGAAATTGGAATGGCACAAATTGATGCCATCAGTGTCCCCGATACACATACAAAGTTTAAAAAACCTCTTTACAATCCCTTTAGAGAAAAAATACTCAACCAACCAAAATTAAGAGGGGAAGTTAAGAAAATAAGTACTAGCTCAGTATATCGGTATATATTATGCGTATATCAATTACCTGTGTAGTTTAAATGAATTGGCACTATAACGATGTGTTGTTTCCTTCTCTAAATTACTTGGTAAATTAATAATATTTATAGCATCAAATGGGCATTTCTACAAAATAAAAAAATATTTGAAAAAAATACAATTTCAGAAATTCAAACATTTGGAAATGCTAAGCTAATAAATGTTTATTATAATTTTTACAACTCTCATGCAGAAGTATGTTTATCTTTAATAGATTTTAACACTTGGAACCCTGACTTTATTTTGGCTAAAACGTCATATACCCTGAATTCCCAGCAACATTTCTTAAAGAGTATTACGTTAACGTTGTATGACGTCACTTGACAACGTCCGGGTATATATAACGTTAGGGTGGGCCGGTTTTGCGGCATTTCGGGTTGAAAGGGTTAAAACATTTGTATTTGGACTATATGTAGATGCATATAGACAAAAATATGACTTTCAATTTCATATTAAATCTTATGTTCGATTTTTTGACACTAATATTCCTTAAAGAGATTAAAAGTAATTAAAGGTGTTTATCAATTAAATCTACCCTAGGGCTATTTGTTAAGAGATGCCCCTAGTCCAGTTGTAAATCAGATATGTCATATTACATAAGTATTGGGACAAGGAAGAACAGATTGATGTTGAGGATTGCCTCTTTTCCCCACCCCTTGTATACCACTTAACTGCGCCCGTTTTGACTAATGAGGACATGCAAACGCCATGCAGTGTACAACAAAGGAAATTTTTCGACAGGAAAGAAGCATGAGTCTAATCGTATTTATGATTTCCATAGAATCTTTAAGGTGCACAATTTGTAGTACACAGTCAGTATGGGTTATAGTCAATTGGGCCCCTATCCAAAATGGCCCCTAGTCAAAATGGCCATAGAAGTTAAATTTGGTCGAAATGGCCAGTCACCACGGCCCCTAATAAGTCAACATACCTTGGCGCATATACCACAACCAATACACAATTCTTCTGATATGAAAGCAATCTTATCTGTAGGACCTACTTCAATACATAACTTGCCTAAAAACCAAACAAAGAATAAGATTAACAATACAACAAAAATATGAAAATAAGTTTCTTTGACTTGTGCATATAAATTTAACAGGTTATAATTTTCTTGGCACTATTCCTTAAAGTCAAAATCACCCCTAATTTGGTCATAATGATCCCAAAATTACTCACTCATTTAAATCTTAGGTTAAAATTATAACTTGAAATCTGTAACCAATGAGGGTAGTCTGAGTCACAATTATTTATTGAAAATTTATCGTAACATTATAGAAGTTTACATTGAGTATACAGACTACTCTCTGGCCACATTCAGGTCTGAATTGAATTTTTTCTCTCATGTCACAAATATTCAAAATATGATTATCAATTGCATGTCATGTGTCTTAGAATGCCTTTGGGTCCATGAAAATACATGGTTTGAAAATTTTCAATATGAAATAAATACACTTTCCTCCTAGAAATTTCATGTGAAAATGACCTCCATTTTTGACTGAAATTTCCTCTCTGTAAATTCATGTTATCATGTTTCCAAATAAATATTTTTTTTTAAAAGTTGTCATTTTCATCAACCCAAAGACAATCTAAGACTCTCAGAACTAATTGGATTAAAATATCAATTTATTAAAAAATAATGGGCAAAACGCGATTCTGAGCTCATCATGGCCTAGAGTAACTATGCAGTAAAAAGAAATCTCACCCATCCTAACCACAGGACAAGACTTTTTACATTCTTGTCGACATCTTTTAGGTCTACATTTATCAGAATTGACGATGGCAATCCTAGTTAGGGCATCAGCCTCTGGCTCCGGTCTGTTATTATATCTCTTTTTCGACATCTTGAAGACGATTCACCCTAAAATAGAAAATAAGTTTTATAAGTAAGATACCAGTCTGTTACTTATCTGGGGCCTTATTCTCGAAAACTTAACTTACAATAATTTTAGTGTTCCAGTCATCTGATTGGACAATCACTAAAATTGATTTTAAATATAGCTTTACTATCCAAGTTTTCGAGAATAAGGCCCCAGGGGTTTTAAATCTGGAAAAAGAATGCCATACTGGAGAAAAGCTGTGAATCTAGATGTTTTCAACAGAGCTTCTGATAGTGATGTTACTGTGAAGATATACTGTCTAACGGTTAACAATAAAATTTTGATAAGCTAACTGTAACATCATATGCTAGACCGGAACATCTTTTTCCCTCAATTAGTGAATTGAGACTCTGTCTGATTATATTAACTGAGATTAAGGTCTAGAGACAACAATTTTTGGTTTATTTTGTCAAAAAAATGGTTGTTATCAAGCTGCAATGACCTCATAACATAACATAAAAAGAAATTTGCCAGTTTTAGAGAAAAAACCTCCACAGTCTCCAGGAGGAACAATATTTCAACGCAACCAAATTGGCTGCGCGATTTCAAGATATAATCAAGCTATGTCTCCTGTCCCTCAAATTCACTAATTCACTAATTGAGAATGAGAGACAGGATGTTCTGGTCTAACATACAGGGGCGGACTGGGGCCGTGACGCGGCCATGGTTTTTTCCATTGACCGGCCCACTTAAATGTGGCGGGCAAAGCACCAACCCAGAGCGTAGGGGTCTTAACAGGGGCGGTTTAACGTTTTTTCCAAGGGGGGTCGTAGATGCAAATTTTAGCCGAGCGAAGCGAGGCAAAAATTTTTTTTAGGCTTAAAGGGGACCAGTCTTCATTTTTATTGGTTGATTTGGGTCTTGAATATACTTAAGTATCCTTCAGAAGCACCAGAAATGTACGAAAATTGCATATTTCCTTCAAATATATCTTAAATTAGACATTTCTCCTTCTATTTCTATAGATGACTTTTCTATATATTGCATATTATCGCTAATGTGTAGTAGGGCATTATAACTTTCAAATGCTAATAATTATGGATGCACATGGATTTGAAGACTCAAATTTCAATGGTGAGTTGTGATAACCAGTACTAAATTGCTGAGCTAAAAAAGTCCCCGTTTCTAAGACTTGGAAAAATCGACCCACGAAAATGAAGCCTGTGTCCCTTTAAAAACATAGAATAAGTATAAATTGCACTAATTTAACGGTTTTTGACGTGGACCATGTATGTTTTATAGTAAATGTTAATGGGTTAGACATTTTTGATTTCGTATTCTCCCCATTCTTAAAAAAAAAAGAGACAAAGTTAGATCCGCCACAGCTTAAGGGGTCCGACCCAAATTTTTTTTGAACAATTACTGCCATAAAGGTGATTTCCGAGCGCCTCCAGCGGATTTCGGCCACTTTCTTTTGAAATTTTGAGTAGACCCATTTTTTTTTTTAAAAATATAAATATTTTTTTTTGTCAATTATCACAAACCGGCCCCGTGCACACCGGCCCGCATGGCTTTAGCCATGTAGCCATGCGGCCCAGTCCGCCCCTGCTAACATATGCTACCATCTTAGGCCGTAGTTACTTGATTGTTTGTCTCTCATGACCCGCCCGCATGTTTTTTTCACGGACGATAATCACGCATGTGTCTAATTATTGCCAAAAATAAGTAATTTAATATAGCAGCCGCCCGCTTGTATAAAATAACCTCAAGATGTCAATGAATTAGTGTTGAAACGGTTAGTGATTTTAATAACTCAAGAGTAAAAAAACAGAATTAAAAACCACAATTGTATTGGTAACAGTGTAAACAGCAGTACTGCAGTAAGATCAAAGGAGGATCAAAGGAAAAACAAAGAAGATTTGACCTAGTTTCCATCCAGACAGGTGTTACAATGATATTGTAATATGATATCTTGGAGAGCAGACGAAATTTTATAGTTAATAGAGTACCGTTGTTGAAAATATTTTTCAACTATGAATTGGTCTTTTATGTAGTCAGTACAAAGATATTTATTGATAAAAAGTATTCGACAACAGGTCTTTTTATATGTAGAATTTGCTGACACGCGTGGAAATCTAAAAATAGCATCTTGTGGTCTATTGACAACACTTGTTTTGATAACTAATACCCCATCACATAAACCTCTCAATGATTCAATCAACTGTCAACATGCTCTTTGAAGTTTTGATAAAATTGACGGTTAACTGTTAATCTCAAATCAGACCCGGTTACTCTTGACATCCTACCCCACAACGGTTAACTGATTAACCGTTTCAACACTACAATGAATAACCTCAATTTCAAGTTATATTTTCAGTGTTTTAACCTTTGAACATTATACAAAAAGCAATTTTAATCGGTTTAATATTTTGTTTTGTTGACATTTTTCTGCGTAGTCGAGTTTGTCCAGACACAATGAGTTATAGGCCTAATCCACTGGCCTAATCATATTCAATATTATTTTGTTTCCTTGACATTGTACTCGATAATACGTCCCAAGTTATCTTTTTTGGTAAAAACCAGTTTATTATTAATATTTTTCCAAAGAACTTGAAGGCAATAATGTATAAATTTATCAAGTCGTAATTTAGAAGATTCAAGTGTTATTTTTAACTGAGCAAAGTCTTATTTTAATAGCGACGTTCGTAGCGCCACCTATTCAAAGTTATTTCCGATTATCAAGACTATACTTTCACTTTGTTTTCTGTGTAAAATTACGTCTGGTGAATCAGATAAAATCGCGCGTGTTGATGTCGAACTTGCCTGGTGAAGAGAATCACTATTTACCTTTTGCTGACATTTATGGATCAGAAACAACTGAAGATCACAAACCTTCTTTACATGAGAAGTCTCTAAAGGGTCATGGAATACCTTTTAATCCAGTACTTCAACATGTAAATAATGTTAAATATTTTCTTAGTTGTTCAGAATGTGACAAACCCCGATTGGTTTATTCAAAATGTAAACTATCCCAAGTAGATCAAAAAAATTTAAGACGAGTATTAAATAATAAGATATTTACCTGTGGAGCTTCTCTTAATGAATTTAAAGAAAATGGTGTTAATACTGTGGGTCAATATATTCTAGATAATGTTTTTGTAAGACAGAATCTTAATTGTACATCTCCAGTTGAATCCCTTTACTATAGCAGTGGTATTTGGGGAGATGTTTGCTGTCATTGTGGGTCAGCAAGAAAACTGAACAACCCAACAAATGGCTATCCAATGTGTATGGCTTGTCAAAAGGTTAATAAATCTATCGTTTTAAAACGGAAACGCAAGGCTTCAAATCTGTTGTAAAGCACTTGTTGTTGTTATTGTGTTCAAACCATTAATTTGTTAACCTGTTAAACACTGTTATTTGTTACGTTTCAAATGTTTGTGGAAATTGGTGCTATTGATATAATAATTAATAATTAATAAATATAGCTTGTTGTTTTTTGAATAAGTGATATTGACTATTTGCATAATCAATAATCAATAATTAGCTCATGTAGCATGTAGTTTTTGAATCATGGGGTCATGAGAACCAAACAATTAATTAATAGTGGCCTTAGTAAGACATGACATCCACTTTAAAATATTCAATAAGCTTATATCAATAAATTTTAAGTGATTTTGTCAGGAGCCCAGTTGATGTCTTTTAGGCCTATCTCTTCTATACTATCTTCACAGAAACTTATTGTAAATCAACTAACTAGTCTAGTAAATTCAAAATAACAACATAAAATGGCATTGTCATCGAAATTGAAGTTGACGTCTCATAAAAAAAAACTACATTTTACACCCGTCTTTAAAAAAGAAGGTAGCTAGGTTTTTAAAGAACTATAACAAACCTCTTTCAGGGTATATTATCGTCCTTAATTTAACAATACACTGTGTTGATGACAGAAAAAAAAGAAAAATATGTTCTTACACAATTCGCCTGAAATATGGCGAGCAGCACACGTGCTTCCGGTTTGTGAATTGAGTTGTGAGTAAAACACAATTTTGGATTTTTTTAGATTTTTTTTTTTTCGCTTACTTTGTATATAACCAATGAAAAAAAAATTCATCATATAATATCGGTCATATATAGTACAAAGGAAAATATTTTATCATTAAAAAAGGTTTTAGATATACATCGGAATGAATGTTGAACATAATTGCGAATTAGGCGTTACATTAAGTCGTTTCGACCAAGAGACGAATCGACCAATATTCATTCACGAAGAGAGATAAAAAGTCCTGTATTCTCTGGATTTGATAAAAAAAAATCCTTAAATGAGTTGTGAATTTCATCGTAAAAATACGAGTTGACAATTATACATGAAAAGATGTGTTCTTAAATATGGAATTTGACTCAAGATAGGGGTCTAATAGGTCTTATAATATATGACATTATTATATTATGGGTCCCAAACAAGACAAAAATTATGTCAATTATGGGTCTTTATTACTTTAATATTTGGCGGGGAATTTCTTTTTTGAAGATTTAAATAATAATCAGAGTCGGAAATCCTGACTTCAACATCCAAACCTCAAAGAAATATGGTTAAGAATGCACCGAATCTGAGCCATTTTATATTTTTCTCTACAAGCCATCCCGATTCGTCCCCCACAACATCTTGGACAAATCCACGCCATTTACTGAAGCCAGGAATAAGTAAGCATGGCAGTATATCTTTCTGGGCCTATTTTGCAAGTCGGATGACCAGAAATTTTGTCTGATAGTTGCTATTAAATAGATAGCCGGAACGTTCCAAGTAAAGTTATTACTTAAACTTATAACTTGCCAAAACCATTTATAAGCACATACTTAGGCTCAGTCACAGTGCTTTAATGAAGCTACGTCAATGGAAGCTAAATTTTAATATGTGTACATGGTGTGTAACTAATTTGTAACTAATTTGGTTGTAAGATGGTGTGTATTTAATATATTTGAATAAACAACAAAGAATATTGTAAATTGTCTTTAATCATATTGTAGAGAAACTTGTCACTGGTGGATTGGTAGGTGTATTGATAAAGTCTTGATCATCTAACAAAAAAACAAAAAAAATCTTTGAACCATTATTAACAGCTTAAAATTATTTTCAGTCGAATTTCATTTTGAAATTTTATGTACTTTAAGGTATATGTTCACTAACTGTAGGACCAAAAAATTTTAGTCTCTTGAAATTTAAGCCTTCAAATCCCCGTGTATCTATAATTATGAAAATGAAAGATTAATGTTTAAGTACGGGTTCTATTTATTTTTTAGCAGTTCTAGTACTTCTGAAGGCTATTTACGTATATTCAAGGCCCAAATCGACCCTCGAAAATGCTGAACATTCCCATTTAAACACCGTTGACGAAAATAAAAATGATTTTTTTTATGATTTTGGGGTGATTCTAAACGATCTAGCAAAACTTCCATCTTGTATCACAAATAAACGTTCACACTTTTCATCCATACAAACAGCTCTGGGACGATACACTCTATTACCAGCACCTGCCAATATTTGCTGAAATGTACCATCCGAACTCAACATGGTAATAGTATGCAGGTCCCAATCACATATGAGAATTTTCCCAGTTTTGTTACAGTAAACTCCGTGAGGGCATTCTAGTTTAGGCTCCTTGTTAGATTGATATATCCATCTAATTTGACCAGTTTGGGTTATGCACACGACCCTACAATTTCGGATATCCGACACTACTATATTACCGTCAGGGGTCGCTGTAAGGTAATCTGGATTGCTGAAAAGTCGCTCGACACCGGGATGTCCGTCAATGGTAGATATAACTGATCCTGATGCGTCAATGATGTCCAAAGATGTACCACTCACAGCAAACTTTCCTGATCCAAGATAACAAATTCCATCATATAAATTTTGGGCCTGTATTTGAGTCTCGATTTCTAAGACACCAATTCCTACTTTGATGATAGAAATCAAGCAACTCGTGGACATGGTTACAGCTACTTCATTAGACGATACTTTAGTTATACGAAACGGACATCCGGGCATCTTGAGTCGCTTGCACCTGGTTTTAGAACCCATTTCTGTGAACGATTTAACTGCTTCGTTATGCCAGTCGGTAACTAACAGTACGGACATGCCTTTTATAGTCAGATGCGCCACATCTGTAGCACCAGCAGTGCTCTCCTTATCACCGTTTATGGACAACGGAATATTCTGACCAGACGAAAGCTGTAAGAGACCATTCCGTGATAGTCCACCATTTTCTAATGCTTTTGGATTATTAGGCACACCTTCTTTCGCTGGAACTTTAAGTTCCGAAATCTTTTTCAGAGAATGATGTCTCAAAAGTTTCATACTTTTATGGACAATGGCACATGCTTGGCACATAGCTTCACAACACTGGTAACACCAGTCCGTGGCCGGTGTTTTCTTGGATTGTTCCTGGCATGGTTCACAATCTGAAATATAAAAACGTTTTACTAGAAACCTTGACAAAAAGGCTAATCAAAAGCCGTAAATTTCCCCAAATATGGATTAGATATTAGACATTACCCCCATTTTCCAGCCAGCATTCCCCTGGAAGGATATTTATTAGATAAAGTACCACCTCGCACACCTCGACCCTCCCACCCCCAAAAAATGAAAAAAAAAAATTATGAAAGAACAATTATTTTCTGTCAAGAAATATTATAAATACCAAATCAGTCTAATATCTCATAATTACAATACATAGTTAATGCTTTGTGTAGAGGCTAGACCTAAATGCATATTATAATATTCAAAAGATTAAAAAATCCTTTTTGATTATGGATACCTGATGGGCCTGACAGTATCTCAAAAACAATATCTAGATAAATATTCAGAACACTTTTAGCCTTAGATGGATTTCAACTCAAACTACACGACATGGACTATTCCATAGCCCAATAAGGTCCAGAAAAGTTGGCAAACTACCGAAATAACCTATTATTAGTCTTTTTAGTTAGTTTATATTCCAAAGAAAGTTAACAATATTAAGGAAATGTACATACCTTGTTCATCATTATCAAGCCATCCAAAATGTGGTCCTGTAAAGATAAATACATTCCAAACTCAGTACAGGTTTCTACGCTGTTTAAAAGCTATTTTAGGGGTTGGGTTACGCCTTTCGATTAAAGTCCAAATATTACAAGCAAAAGTCACTGACAACGCCACCGCTGTGTCTATAATGGACACTACCTGACTGAGTACCTTAAAAGAGTAAGTCTGAAGTAATGTGTACAACTTAACCTGTGCTTAAATTTAGGACAATTCTCTACATCTTTCAATAATTGAATATACTATTCCAAGTTCTCATTTCAAAATTTTAAAAATAAAAATAACTAACCAATTGCATGTAATGAATTAGATAATATAATATTATAAAGATAAGGTTGAATCTCTTTAATAACATCAATAAACTGGTGGATCTGATCTCTGGATTTAGTTCGTAACTTAGTCACCAGCATCTTGGCTTTTCTCTGAGCGCCTTCCACATGAAACAAGTCTTCGTGATCACCAGGCGTCAAAGTAAAATTCTGGAAGAGTCTGTCAATGGCTTGTTCTGAATCTAGATGTTCAATAAGTACTACATAGTTCCTCTGGATAAGGTCCATAGGATCATCTCTCAGAGTTTCTTTTAACTGTTCTTTTGATTCCTACAAATAAGAAACGGTAGAATATACTCTAGACTCTGGGGTTTTCATGACCCTTTTCGTCATTAACCCTCTTGGTATCAGCTAATGAATTTTTCAAGTATATCACTTAATTAGTCGACAACGTGTGAAACGTTGCATTTATTCTCGAAACATATTGACCTGGCCCTTGACGTTGAGAATACCAGTACTGGCCAAAGTCGAAATCTACACACTTATTTTAAACATAGTAAACAAAAATATTGCAAGAGGAATAATACGCCATAAATATATTGATCTGCTAGAACAGGCCTTCTCAATTGATTTTTGTAAAGGACCAAATGCATTTTGTAAATGAAATATTCCGACCAAACGGCTCAACTAGAGAAACAATTTAGCGGATGGGGTACATGCTGTTCCTATTCTACATGTGGATCCGTGCCAATACTCTTTTGTCTTCAAAGTTTGATTAAGGATGTTTTATTTATTCCGGATGTGAAATAAGAAAGTGTTACGATTCTCATGAAGCATAAAGAAAACGAAGTCAAATCACTCTACCTGTTTTTGTTTTGAACCACTAAGACCCATAATTAAAACCTCCTTTCAAGCAACGCTGGATCCAGAATTATATAGGCCTAGGCATAATCTCATACTCAGTCCACGGTGAGCAATATCCACTCCATGACTTTTGCCCCTAATGTGTAGTATATTAACAACGATAGCAAACAATATTCGATTTACAATGGAGACCGTTTTTCTCTTTTTATTACAGCCTTACAAAAAATATAGTACATAATAAAGCTTCTTTTCTGTTATTGACAAAGACATGTAATATCAATATAGGACTAGTCATGATAATTATACAACTATCTATACAATAGTTAACAAATAGTCGCTCATTATATTACTTCAATACTTAAGGGTGTTAATTGGGCTATTTGACGTTATGAAAAAATGGAATAAGTATATGAAATAATGATTTCTTGAGACTTGTTGTGCATTTGTTCATGATTTGGGGTCCTTCTCGATAGTTTAAGGTTGATTTCATGCCAATCAGATTTTTTTTAATGAGTTGACAGCCCTTTCAAACATGTCATAAAAATTGGACATTTCAAACCTTTGATACAAGTTTAAAAAAATGTGAATGGATCAATCTACATCAAACTTGGCATAAATGTAGACAATTACATTGCCGAGAAACATACAGAGGGATTTTCCCAAAAAAAATATTATTTTGGTGGTTACCATGGAAATACGAAAATTTACGAAAATTTACACGTAGGTACGGCAAACATTTTTCAGGGGCCAAACTGATTAGAATTTTCGAAAAAACTCTCTGTACGTTTCATCCTTATTGAATAAGCTTTCAATCAAGACCAAGATCGTAATTTTCCAATAAAAAATGGCTGAGAAATCTTGTATCAACCGGGACACATTTTGCTACTTTTTCCTAATTTTTTAGCAAAAACTAACGAAATACCTAATTTCTTTCCGTTTTTTTTCATTCTATATAGTTTACAAATAAAGTAATAATAATTATCTACAATCTGAGCCCAAAAATAATAAGTAATTCGCAAAACTTCCATCTCGTGTTTTTTTTCTCGAACGCTAGCCCAATCAATACCCTTAAAGGGGACCAGTCTTCATTTTTATTGGTTGATTTGGGTCTTGAATATACTTAAGTATCCTTCAGAAGCACTAGAAATGTACGAAAATTGCATATTTCCTTCAAATATATCTTAAATTAGACATTTCTCCTTCTATTTCTATAGATGACTTTTCTATATATTGCATTGTATCGCTAATGTGTAGTAGGGCATTATAACTTTCAAATGCTAATAATTGGATGCACATGGATTTGAAGACTCAAATTTCAATGGTGAGTTGTGATAACCAGTACTAAATTGCTGAACTAAAAAAGTCTCCGTTTTTGAGACTTGGAAAATTCGACCCACGAAAATGAAGCCTGTGCCACTTTAATATATCAAGGATTTGAGGACTTCTTATAACAGTGGTATTTATCATTAGAAGCTATTAATAAAACTTGTCTAGCCTTGAAAGGAAGTTAATGGCACTAATAAACCCAGTGTGGATCATAAAGGGCCCAAAAAGGAAAAGGAGAAAACTGTAATGCAATGCAGGATCTAAGTTCTTCCACAAGGGTATATGTTCCTAGCAAACGAAAAAAAAAATCATTATTTCACACTGCGTGTCGTTTGGACGTAGGCCTACTTAAAGATTCCTCGACGTTGAAAATTGAAAATAAGAGTAGGTGAATTACACTGTCCTGGCAAATTTCCCTCATTGTACACTGCATGACGTTTGTCCATCCTCATTATTTTGCCTAAAAGTCACAATTGTCATGGTTGCAGTCGTTGAAGACGTGTTGGAAAGATAATGCATTCAATGACCTTGTAGTATCAGGGGCGGATACAGGATTTGACGTTAGGGGTGGGGGGGGCTGGGGCGCCGAAAAATTATTTGAGGTTACAATAATCAAAGTTATTGAAATATTCTTCTAGAGTGGGTGCAATGTAGATAGATATCTTGCCGAGCGAAGTGTGGCGAGAAACATTTGTGGTAAAATGGTGCGGACAACCCATTCTTTGCAAATTTTAGGGGTGGGGGGGGGGGGGCGCACGCCCGCCACGCCACCCCCTAAATCCGCCCTGCAGTATAAGAGTTAATATGCTATGATATAAACACTTTGATACATTGTAATAAACCACAGTGTCAAGGAATTCCGTCAAATTTAAAGAGGCATTCCCGCTGATTTTTTAGTGCAGAAAATTTTCAGATTTTTTTCGGTTTACAAAAGGTTTAAAATTGACTATATTTAAAGCAAAATATTCAGTATTTTTGACAGGGGCGGATTTAGGGGGTGGCGTGGCGGGCGTGCGCCCCCCCCCCCCCCTAAAATTTGCAAAGCATGGGTTGTCCGCACCATTTTACCACAAATGTTTCTCGCCACACTTCGCATGGCAAGATATCTATTTACATTGCACCCACTCTAGAAGAATATTTCAATAACTTTGTTTATTTTAACCTCAAATAATTTTTCGACACGCTCCGCTCGCCGAAATTTTATTCTGCGCCCCCCCCCCCCCCTAACATCAATTCCTGTATCCGCCCCTGTTTGAGGTACAATTTAGGTTTTGAATATCCATAGGCACCCGATTCTGGTTAAAAAAAAAATTCGTGTAAAAGCAGAACTGTACACACATACGAAAAATATCACATTAATTGTTAAGGTCTCACTAAACTACGAGTCGTATTTTAAGCTTTCAAACGCCTATAATAATATTTATTGAGTTATTGACACTACTACTGATAAGCTTAACTAACAAAAAAATCCCGTTCTGAGATTGGTCGAACTTCCCCTTTAACAAACAAATTTTTTTCACCCTTGCACTCTATTTTAGAAAATAAACTCTGCATTGCCCTTCAAAACGAAATAATCGCATAGAACCTCAACAATGTTTACTGAAATTTAATATTTATAGTCAGTAATGACTGGCATTGATTATCCATTTTACAGGGCGCGTAACATGTCAATGTAAAATTTGATCAGCTGATGGGGCCGCGTGACCTATTTCAATACAAAGTCTATGGAAAATTATACATGTTCCGACCTAAAAAAAAAAAAAAAAAAAAATTAACTGAAATTTTACCACAAGGTGGCCCAACAGGTTGTCTTTGCAATGCCGCGATTGGATTGCTCCATTATTTTGGGAACTATGGGCTCCGGCGCAAAAGGTTCCATTTTGGGTACTTTTGCGCAAAAAACCGAAGTGCTCAGAATTGAAAATAAACAACTTTTTTGGACTCGCAGGGGTCCAATTAGTCTAAAAACATACCTCAAATCAAAATCTGAGACAAAAATTTTCGGGCCAAAAATGACTTTTTTGACCCACAGGTATGACCTGTGGGTTTTTTCAATTTTGCCAATTTTTCAAAATTTCAACTTTGAACCTCCACCACGGCTAGACCGTTTGAGATAGGAAGCTGAAATTTTACCACAAGGTGGCTCGACAGGTTGTCTTTGCAATGCCGCAAACCGCGATTGGATTGCTCCATTATTTTGGGGGCTATGGGCTCCGGGGCGCAAAAGGTTCAATTTTGGGTACTTTTGCGCAAAAAACCGAAGTGCTCAGAATTGAAAATAAACAACTTTTTTGAACTCGCGGGGGTTCAATTAGTCTAGAAACATACCTCAAATCAAAACCTCCACCACGGCTAGACCGTTTGAGATAGGAAGCTGAAATTGTACCACAAGGTGGCTCAACAGGTTGTCTTTGCAATGCCGCAAACCGCGATTGGATTGCTCCATTATTTTGGGAGCTATGGGCTCCGGCGCAAAAGGTTCAATTTTGGGTACTTTTGCGCAAAAAACCGAAGTGCTCAGAATTGAAAAATGTCATTTTTGACCATAAGGGTCCATAATTGCTCCATTATTTTTTATTTACAATACAAGATAAGTTATAATAACAAATACTAAAGAGATCAAAGAGAGTGATATACAGACAATAGTAACATACCATAATATAACATCAAAATTACTAACTTTATTATAAATATAATACGTTCCATTTGTTAGTGACAAATTCAAAAGAAACAACTCGAAACACAACTTTGAGGGTGTTACGGGCTGAAAATAAACGTGTTTTAAAGAACAAGGGCAATAACCCATGAAATATTTTTCGATGTTTCTGATTTTCAATAGGGTTTATCATAAGGTCAACACAAAACACTTACGAAGTTTCATCAAAATCCATCAATGTGTCCACAACATATTTTCAAAAGCAAGGGCAATAACCCATGAAATATTTTTCTATTTGGTTTATCCTAAGATCAATACTAACGCTCATATCAAGTTTCATCAAAATCCATCAATGTGTCCACAACATATTTTCAAAAGCAAGGGCAATAACCCATGAAATATTTTTCGATTTGTCTGATTTTCAATAGGTTCATCCTTGGGTGATTTTGAACACTCACAGCAAGTTTCATCAAAATCCATCAAGAAACCAGCTCTCTATCGTGTTCACAACAAATTGTGGACAGACAGACAGGAGCGACGGCTATATACGCCCACCTTAATGTTTGGGCGTATAAAAACAACAGCTTGTTGACTTTTCACTCTGTACAGTGAGGACAATTTGGAAAACAATTGAAAAGTCCCTCAATAGTAGCAAATTAGCCTCAGTCCATCTGATCCTAGTGTATCCCCATCTGATCCTTATGCATCCCCATCTGTTCGTAATATATCCAGATGCTACCAGACTTGGGTATCTGAAGTTGTCGTATTTCTGAATGTGATGCTGATAGTTGAAACAGTCGATTCGGATTTACTACCTTTCGGTTCAGATTTACGACATTTCGGTTCATATTTGCGACATTTTGGTTCAGATGGACGACATTTCGGTTCATATTTGCGACATTTTGGTTCAGATATTCGACATTTCGGTTCAGATTTTCTGCATTTCTGTTTCCATCTGTTCCACACAGACTTGTTTATCACAAATGACCAGAGTAAAAAGACGCCCTGTGATCCATTCAAAATAACAGAAATATAGTCTAAAATAACAGTATCAATAAAATTAGAAATTATAGATATAGTCCAAAATACCCCGGTAACTACTGATAATTTTAGATATATATATACATTATTTCTATCTCCGCTTTGTTTACCGACTTGCTTCACACGATGGATGGTAATAACAGTCCAAATAAAAAACATAACATTACTCACAATAACAAAACATAATGGAATAACAAATGAATACAGAACTAATAATTTACTTGATAAATAACAAACATTACCGCCATATCCAAGTTGGTCGCCTGACGTAGGTATAACGTTAGCTACAATTGTTGTTATTATTATCAATATCGGTGTACCATAACCATAAATAGAATAAATAATACTTTGTTTAGCCGATCCGTTTGATGAGGGAATGACAAATTTACTAAAAACAAAAACTTTAAACATATGAAAAGAACAGATATTCATCCAAAACAACATACTTAACCATAGAAAATGTGTAGTCATACCTAAAACCTTACATAATGTTACGTGATTAGTTTTATCAAAACCAACCATTAATATAAATTGTGCTAGGAACAGATTACAGGAAAGAATGAGATTATTAATACCTGGCTGAGATCTCATTTCTCTAAATACAAGATAAGTTATAATAACAAATACTAAAGAGATCAAAGAGAGTGATATACAGACAATAGTAACATACCATAATATAACATCAAAATTACTAACTTTATTATAAATATAATACGTTCCATTTGTTCGTGACAAATTCGCTTTCAAGAGAAACAACTCAAAACATACGGACAGTTTATTTTTAAAGACCGAAAACTCACCATCTTTCAGACTTAGTGTTAAATTTAAATGAGGAACGAAAGCATCTTCTTGAACAATAAATTCGAATTGCTCAAATTCCATATACGAACACGACAGTTCATTGGATACTGGTTCATATTCAGATTTCTGGGAAAATTGTAACTTTTCTTCTTCTGTACAACATAAACCAGTATCATGATCGTTTTGTAGATATTTATAAGTTTCTTCCGAATACTGCAGTTTATAATAAAGCACTTGAAACCTTGCGATCAAAGTTGAAAATAACCATGACCGTTCATGAATCATGTCTTCAAATATAAGTTCTATATCGTCTATTAGGATGTCGTGATTTATTTCCAGCCATATATGTAAAAACAGTAAAGAACGAGTAGATTGTGGAATCTGGACTGATAAAGCTACATCATAATCTGAAGTATACATCGTTTCCGCTATCGTATACATCAGATGACCAATAATCTGTTTAATGAAAGGTATTGCAAGAGGTGTTGACACGGATAATTCTGCTAAAAGTTGGTATTTATTACCTAAAGCTGTTCTGTTGTTACTCAAACAATTTCCATTTTCCAAAATCTTGTCGCTGTAACATTTTACTGGTCTGCACTTTTTCTGAAAAATATTTAAAATAGTCAAGCGAAACCATTCCGTTAATCAAAAATCTGCATAACGCCACTAAACGTACAGATAGGAATTTGGCGAATTCTAAGTGATTCTAATACCTAAAAATATCCCCCATAAATAGCTAAATAACTAATAAATAACATATTCTATTATGTGTCAACGTTCAATGTGTCTGTTGTTGAAGAGAAATAAAAATTTGAAATACTTACTGCAAGCATGTCCATCCAAGCAGTTTTACCATCACATGGGGTTACAGCTTCATTGAACATATCAGAGAAATCAGTCAAAGTTGAAAGTGGATTGGGTCCTCCACTTCCAATGTCAGATATACCATTCAAATTACATACATAACAGTACATGTTTCTGTATACCCTACCATCATCTCCGTATACTAAACTGAAATATTTCTCACACAGGATTATCATCATTGCTGAATCTGTTATTTTACACGTTGATACGACGTCGAAAGATCTGTGAATGTCGCACAATCGTAAGTCTACAGACTCTGGTGGTACATGGTAATATTTACATGAAGGATTCGATATCTCATCATTCGTACAATCTGATTCTATTGTCCAATGAGTACAGTCTACAGCCTTGTTCATCAAGGCACATTCCATATTTATATACGTTATACCATCACCACACGAAACTGGCAAAAATCTCGAGTCACAAAATTCCTTAGCAGTTCCATTCTGGAAGTAATAATTTCTCATGTAATACCCGAACTTGTCTGCGTCAACATGACGTAGTTTTATATCATCGGTAGATGTAGGAACAACACAGTTCAGACCAGGATCAATTTGTTTAGTATGTAAATTATTGTCTATTAGTATATCTATACAACAATCTCCATATTTAATACAATCTAAATCACAGTAACATTCAACGCAATTTGGATTTGTCAAAAGTGGTTTTTGTTCATAAAATCTACACTCTGTACATCGTCGGAGATTACGTAAATATGGATCGGATTCTGTTTGGTTGTCGCTGCATAATACCGAAGAACATAATATGATTGCCGTCACAAGAAGTTTAACACGCATGGTATTCGTTATAAATTTCATCATAAATGTTGTTGATGGTGCCAAAGAATCCAGATCTAAATGTATAAATTTCACTGTTGATCTTTAGTCATGCAGTTCTATCTTCACCGTTTGAAAGTCTTTTAAACGAAAACTTTGCTTGAAATGATAAATAATGTACATGTATTAGTCAACGAGCTTGTCAATCATTATGATTGATTTTGAATTGATTTTTATCAACTAATCATATAGCTGCATTTTTCAAACTCGGATTTATCTTGGCTACATTTTCAGTCATTCCACATCTATCAGTAAAACAAAACTAACTAGTTGCAATAGACTTAACATTATTTTCCAATTCGACACATGTACCACATGTTTTCATATCATAAATAGATCGAAATTTCAGAGTGGACTTTTAAGTGCATCAGCTGACTACGTCTTTTCAATTTGAAGTCTGACGTTTGAGTATCTTACAGTTCCACCAACACTTTTTTGATAAAGGGCGAATTTTATAAAGAAATCCGATACGGATTAATACTTAATCGACCCATCACAAATTTGCTACTTTTGATCAAAATAATCGATTTGGTTGATCAACTATAGACTACTTTTTCCATTATTTATGATAATTCTGAAGTCAGGGGGGATTCTGCCATGACACCATAGAATAGTCAGCAATACCAGAACAAATTTCATTGTTGCCTCTTCAAAATAATAAAATTGTGACCGTTATACTCATGTCAAGAAAAATAAAAAAGAAAGAAAGAAAGACAAGTATTATAAACTATAAATTAAAGCACATGCTTAAATCGCATGATATATTATTATAACAATAAGTCCTCAAAGTAAAACTGAGAAAAAACAACTACAGTACACAACCCTGTACTGTATATTAAATGGATTGTAAAGAGGTTTAGGCGTTAGTGTCAGTAGTAGTGTTGCAAGAACCACAGACATTGGAATGGAAATTTGAATGGCGCAAATTGATGCTGTCAGTATCTGCGATACACATACAAAGTTTAGAAAACCTCTTTACAATCCTTTAATCAGAAATCAAAGTCGGGGGTAATAATCATTTAAAAATAACTGACAACTCATGCCCCCCCCCCACCCCAAAACTATTTTCTGTCCTGTCCTGTCCTGATAAATAATTATCTGTCCTGTCCTGATAAATTATTTTCCGTCCTGTCCTGATAAAATATTTTCTGTCCTGATAAACTATTTTCTGTCCTGTCCTGATAAACTATTTTCTGTCCTGATAAGCTATTTTCTGTCCTGTCCTGATAAACTATTTTCTGTCCTGTCCTGATAAATTATTTTTCGTCCTGTCCTGATAAATTATTTTCTGTCCTGTCCTGATAAACTATTTGCTTTCCTGTCCTGATAAACTATTTTCTGTCCTGATAAACTATTTTCTGTCCTGTCCTGATAAACTATTTGCTTTCCTGTCCTGATAAACTATTTTCTGTCCTGTCCTGATAAACTATTTTCTGTCCTGTCCTGATAAACTATTTTCTGTCCTGTCCTGATAAACTATTTTCTGTCCCGATAAATTATTTTGTCCTGTCCTGATAAATTATTTTCTGTCCTGTCCTGATAAACTATTTTCTGTCCTGTCCTGATAAACTATTTGCTTTCCTGTCCTGATAAACTATTTTCTGTCCTGTCCTGATAAACTATTTTCTGTCCTGTCCTGATAAACTATTTTCTGTCCTGTCCTGATAAACTATTTTCTGTCCTGATAAATTATTTTCTGCCCTGTCCTGATAAACTATTTTCTGTCCTGTCCTGATAAACTATTTTCTGTCCTGTCCTGATAAACTATTTCCTGTCCTGTCCTGATAAACTATTTCTGTTGTGATAAACTATTTTCTGTTCTGATAAACTACTTTCTGTCCTGTCCTGATAAACTATTCCCTGTCCTGATAAATTATTTTCTGTCCTTTCCTGATAAATTATTTTCTGTCCTGTCCTGATAAATTATTTTCTGTCCTGTCTTGATAAATTATTTTCTGTCCTGTCCTGATAAACTATTTTCTGTCCTGATAAATTATTCCCTGTCCTGATAAACTATTTTCTGTCCTGTCCTGATAAATTATTTTCTGCCCTGTCCTGATAAACTATTTTCTGTCCTGTCCTGATAAATTATTTTTCGTCCTGTCCTGATAAATTATTTTCTGTCCTGTCCTGATAAACTATTTTCTGTTCTGTCCTGATAAACTATTTTCTGTCCTGATAAACTATTTTCTGTCCTGTCCTGATAAACTATTTTCTGTCCTGTCCTGATAAATTATTTTCTGTCCTGTCCTGATAAACTATTTGCTTTCCTGTCCTGATAAACTATTTTCTGTCCTGTCCTGATAAACTATTTTCTGTCCTGTCCTGATAAACTATTTTCTGTCCCGATAAATTATTTTGTCCTGTCCTGATAAATTATTTTCTGTCCTGTCCTGATAAATTATTTTCTGTCCTGTCCTGATAAATTATTTTTTGTCCTGTCCTGATAAACTATTTTCTGTCCTGTCCTGATAAACTATTTTCTGTCCTGATAAGCTATTTTCTGTCCTGTCCTGATAAACTATTTTCTGTCCTGTCCTGATAAATTATTTTTCGTCCTGTCCTGATAAATTATTTTCTGTCCTGTCCTGATAAACTATTTGCTTTCCTGTCCTGATAAACTATTTTCTGTCCTGATAAACTATTTTCTGTCCTGTCCTGATAAACTATTTTCTGTCCTGTCCTGATAAACTATTTGCTTTCCTGTCCTGATAAACTATTTTCTGTCCTGTCCTGATAAACTATTTTCTGTCCTGTCCTGATAAACTATTTTCTGTCCTGTCCTGATAAACTATTTTCTGTCCCGATAAATTATTTTGTCCTGTCCTGATAAATTATTTTCTGTCCTGTCCTGATAAATTATTTTCTGTCCTGTCCTGATAAATTATTTTCTGTCCTGTCCTGATAAACTATTTTCTGTCCTGATAAATTATTTTCTGCCCTGTCCTGATAAACTATTTTCTGTCCTGTCCTGATAAACTATTTTCTGTCCTGTCCTGATAAACTATTTCCTGTCCTGTCCTGATAAACTATTTCTGTTGTGATAAACTATTTTCTGTTCTGATAAACTACTATCTGTCCTGTCCTGATAAACTATTCCCTGTCCTGATAAATTATTTTCTGTCCTTTCCTGATAAATTATTTTCTGTCCTGTCCTGATAAATTATTTTCTGTCCTGTCTTGATAAATTATTTTCTGTCCTGTCCTGATAAACTATTTTCTGTCCTGATAAATTATTCCCTGTCCTGATAAACTATTTTCTGTCCTGTCCTGATAAATTATTTTCTGCCCTGTCCTGATAAACTATTTTCTGTCCTGTCCTGATAAATTATTTTTCGTCCTGTCCTGATAAATTATTTTCTGTCCTGTCCTGATAAACTATTTTCTGTTCTGTCCTGATAAACTATTTTCTGTCCTGATAAACTATTTTCTGTCCTGTCCTGATAAACTATTTTCTGTTCTGTCCTGATAAACTATTTTCTGTCCTGTCCTGATAAATTATTTTCTGTCCTGTCCTGATAAACTATTTGCTTTCCTGTCCTGATAAACTATTTTCTGTCCTGATAAACTATTTTCTGTCCTGTCCTGATAAACTATTTGCTTTCCTGTCCTGATAAACTATTTTCTGTCCTGTCCTGATAAACTATTTTCTGTCCTGTCCTGATAAACTATTTTCTGTCCTGTCCTGATAAACTATTTTCTGTCCCGATAAATTATTTTGTCCTGTCCTGATAAACTATTTTCTGTCCTGTCCTGATAAACTATTTTCTGTCCTGTCCTGATAAACTATTTTCTGTCCTGATAAATTATTTTCTGCCCTGTCCTGATAAACTATTTTCTGTCCTGTCCTGATAAACTATTTTCTGTCCTGTCCTGATAAACTATTTCCTGTCCTGTCCTGATAAACTATTTCTGTTGTGATAAACTATTTTCTGTTCTGATAAACTACTTTCTGTCCTGTCCTGATAAACTATTCCCTGTCCTGATAAATTATTTTCTGTCCTTTCCTGATAAATTATTTTCTGTCCTGTCCTGATAAACTATTTTCTGCCCTGTCCTGATAAACTATTTTCTGTCCTGTCTTGATAAATTATTTTCTGTCCTGTCCTGATAAACTATTTTCTGCCCTGTCCTGATAAACTTTTTTTTGTCCTGTCCTGATAAATTATTTTCTGCCCTGTCCTGATAAACTATTTTTTGTCCTGTCCTGACAAATTATTTTCTGTCCTGATAAATTATTTTCTGTCCTGTCCTGATAAACTATTTTCTGTCCTGTCCTGATAAACTATTTTCTGTCCTGATAAACTATTTGCTTTCCTGTCCTGATAAACTATTTTCTGTCCTGTCCTGATAAACTATTTTCTGTCCTGTCCTGCTAAACTACTTTCTGTCCTGATAAACTATTTTCTGTCCTGTCCTGATAAATTATTTTCTGTCCTGTCCTGATAATCTATGTTCTGACCTGATAAACTATTTTCTGTCCTGTCCTGATAAACTATTCCCTGTCCCGATAAAATGTGTGGGAAAAACTCACAATGTTGTTCAGATGCGTGATAAAAAAACCTCACAATGTTGTTCAGATGGGTGATAAAATAAACTCACAATGTTGTTCAGATGCGTGATAAAAAAAACTCACAATGTTGTTCAGATGAGTGATAAAAAAACCTCACAATGTTGTTCAGATGAGTGATAAAATAAACTCACAATGTTGTTCAGATGCGTGATAAAAAAAACTCACAATGTTGTTCAGATGCGTGATAAAAAAAACTCACAATGTTGTTCAGATGCGTGATAAAAAAAACTCACAATGTTGTTCAGATGCGTGATAAAAAAAACTCACAATGTTGTTCAGATGCGTGATAAAAAAAACTCACAATGTTGTTCAGATGCGTGATAAAAAAAACTCACAATGTTGTTCAGATGGGTGATAAAAAAAAATCACAATGTTGTTCAGATGCGTGATAAAAAAAAAACACTCACAATGTTGTTTAGATGGGTGATAAAAAACTCAATGTTGTTCAGATGCGTGATAAAAAAAACTCACAATGTTGTTCAGATGGGTGATAAAAAAAAAACTCACAATGTTGTTCAGATGAGTGATAAAAAAAAACTCACAATGTTGTTCAGATGAGTGATAAAAAAAAACTCACAATGTTGTTCAGATGCGTGATAAAAAAAAAACTCACAATGTTGTTCAGATGCGTGATAAAGAAACTCACAATGTTGTTCAGATGCGTGATAAAAAAACTCAAAATGTTGTTCAGATGGGTGATAAAAAAAAACTCACAATGTTATTCAGATGCGTGATGAAAAAAAAACTCACAATTTTGTTTAGATGGGTGATAAAAAAACCTCACAATGTTGTTCAGATGAGTGATAAAAAAAACACTCAATGTTGTTCAGATGCGTGATAAAAAAAACTCACAATGTTGTTCAGATAGGTGATAAAAAAAACACTCACAATGTTGTTCAGTTGAGTAATAAAAAAAACTCACAATGTTGTTCAGATGCGTTATAAAAAAAACTCACAATGTTGTTCAGATGCGTGATAAAAAAACCTCACAATGTTGTTCAGATCCGTGATAAAAAAAAACTCACAATGTTGTTCAGATGCGTGATGAAAAAACTCACAATGTTGTTCAGATGGGTGATAAAATAAACTCACAATGTTGTTCAGATGGGTGATAAAATAAACTCACAATGTTGTTCAGATGGGTGATAAAAAAAACTCACAATGTTGTTCAGATGCATGATAAAAAAAACTCACAATGTTGTTCAGATAGGTGATAAAAAAAACTCACAATATTGTTCAGATTCGTGATAAAAAAAAAATCATAATGTTGGTCAAATGTGTGATAAAAAAAACAACTCACAATGTTGTTCAGATGGGTGATAAAAATAAACTCACAATGTTGTTCAGATGGGTGATAAAAAAAAAAACCACTCACAATGTTGTTCAGATGGGTGATAAAAAAAAAAACCACTCACAATGTTGTTCAGATGAGTGATAAAAAAAAAAACCACTCACAATGTTGTTCAGATGCGTGATAAAAAAAAAACACTCACGATGTTGTTTAGATGAGTGATAAAAAAAAATCTCACAATGTTGTTCAGATGAGTGATAAAAAAAACTCACAATGTTGTTCAGATGGGTGATAAAAAACCTCACAATGTTGTTCAGATGAGTGATAAAAAACTCACAATGTTGTTCAGATGAGTGATAAAAAACCTCACAATGTTGTTTAGATGAGTGATAAAAAAAACTCACAATGTTGTTCAGATGCGTGATAAATAATAACCACCCACAATGTTGTTCAGATGCGTGATAAAAAAAACCTTCATGTTGTTCAGATGAGCGATAAAAAAAACTCACAATGTTGTTCAGATAGGTGATAAAAAAAACTCACAATATTGTTCAGATTCGTGATAAAAAAAAAATCATAATGTTGGTCAAATGTGTGATAAAAAAAACAACTCACAATGTTGTTCAGATGGGTGATAAAAATAAACTCACAATGTTGTTCAGATGGGTGATAAAAAAAAAAACCACTCACAATGTTGTTCAGATGGGTGATAAAAAAAAAAACCACTCACAATGTTGTTCAGATGAGTGATAAAAAAAAAAACCACTCACAATGTTGTTCAGATGAGTGATAAAAAAAAAAACCACTCACAATGTTGTTCAGATAGGTGATAAAAAAAACTCACAATATTGTTCAGATTCGTGATAAAAAAAAAATCATAATGTTGGTCAAATGTGTGATAAAAAAAACAACTCACAATGTTGTTCAGATGGGTGATAAAAATAAACTCACAATGTTGTTCAGATGGGTGATAAAAAAAAAAACCACTCACAATGTTGTTCAGATGGGTGATAAAAAAAAAAACCACTCACAATGTTGTTCAGATGAGTGATAAAAAAAAAAACCACTCACAATGTTGTTCAGATGAGTGATAAAAAAAAATCTCACAATGTTGTTCAGATGAGTGATAAAAAACCTCACAATGTTGTTTAGATGAGTGATAAAAAAAACTCACAATGTTGTTCAGATGCGTGATAAAAAAAACTCACAATGTTGTTCAGATGGGTGATAAAAAACCTCACAATGTTGTTTAGATGAGTGATAAAAAACTCACAATGTTGTTCAGATGAGTGATAAAAAACCTCACAATGTTGTTTAGATGAGTGATAAAAAAAACTCACAATGTTGTTCAGATGCGTGATAAATAATAACCACCCACAATGTTGTTCAGATGCGTGATAAAAAAAACCTTCATGTTGTTCAGATGAGCGATAAAAAAAACTCACAATGTTGTTCAGATGAGTGATAAAAAAAACATAACGTTGTTGTTTAGATGCATGATAAAAAAAACTCACGATGTTGTTCAGATGGGTGATAAAATAAACACTCACAATGTTGTTCAGATGGGTGATAAAATAAACACTCACGATGTTGTTTAGATGCATGATAAAAAAAACTCACGATGTTGTTCAGATGGGTGATAAAATAAACTCACAATGTTGTTCAGATGAGTAATAAAAAAAAACTCACAATGTTGTTCAGATGCGAGATAAAAAAAACTCACAATGTTGTTCAGATGGGTGATAAAAATAAACTCACAATGTTGTTCAGATGGGTGATAAAAAAAACTCACGATGTTGTTCAGATGAGTGATAAAAAAAAAAACCACTCACAATGTTGTTCAGATGAGTGATAAAAAAAAAAAACCACTCACAATGTTGTTCAGATGAGTGATAAAAAAAAAAACCACTCACAATGTTGTTCAGATGAGTAATAAAAAAAACTCACAATGTTGTTCAGATGGGTGATAAAAAAATCTCACAATGTTGTTCAGATGAGTGATAAAAAAAAATCTCACAATGTTGTTCAGATGAGTGATAAAAAACCTCACAATGTTGTTTAGATGAGTGATAAAAAAAACTCACAATGTTGTTCAGATGGGTGATAAAAAAAACTCACAATGTTGTTCAGATGGGTGATAAAAATAAACTCACAATGTTGTTCAGATGGGTGATAAAAAAAAAAACCACTCACAATGTTGTTCAGATGAGTGATAAAAATAAACTCACAATGTTGTTCAGATGAGTGATAAAAAAAACTCACAATGTTGTTCAGATGGGTGATAAAAATAAACTCACAATGTTGTTCAGATGAGTGATAAAAAAAAAAACCACTCACAATGTTGTTCAGATGAGTGATAAAAAACCTCACAATGTTGTTTAGATGAGTGATAAAAAAAACTCACAATGTTGTTCAGATGCGTGATAAATAATAACCACCCACAATGTTGTTCAGATGCGTGATAAAAAAAACCTTCATGTTGTTCAGATGAGCGATAAAAAAAACTCACAATGTTGTTCAGATGAGTGATAAAAAAAACATAACGTTGTTGTTTAGATGCATGATAAAAAAAACTCACGATGTTGTTCAGATGGGTGATAAAATAAACACTCACAATGTTGTTCAGATGGGTGATAAAATAAACACTCACGATGTTGTTTAGATGCATGATAAAAAAAACTCACGATGTTGTTCAGATGGGTGATAAAAAAAAAAACCACTCACAATGTTGTTCAGATGAGTGATAAAAAAAAAAACCACTCACAATGTTGTTCAGATGAGTGATAAAAAAAAAAACCACTCACAATGTTGTTCAGATGAGTAATAAAAAAAACTCACAATGTTGTTCAGATGGGTGATAAAAAAATCTCACAATGTTGTTCAGATGAGTGATAAAAAAAAATCTCACAATGTTGTTCAGATGAGTGATAAAAAACCTCACAATGTTGTTTAGATGAGTGATAAAAAAAACTCACAATGTTGTTCAGATGGGTGATAAAAAAAACTCACAATGTTGTTCAGATGGGTGATAAAAATAAACTCACAATGTTGTTCAGATGGGTGATAAAAAAAAAAACCACTCACAATGTTGTTCAGATGAGTGATAAAAAAAAAAACCACTCACAATGTTGTTCAGATGAGTGATAAAAAACCTCACAATGTTGTTTAGATGAGTGATAAAAAAAACTCACAATGTTGTTCAGATGCGTGATAAATAATAACCACCCACAATGTTGTTCAGATGCGTGATAAAAAAAACCTTCATGTTGTTCAGATGAGCGATAAAAAAAACTCACAATGTTGTTCAGATGAGTGATAAAAAAAACATAACGTTGTTGTTTAGATGCATGATAAAAAAAACTCACGATGTTGTTCAGATGGGTGATAAAATAAACACTCACAATGTTGTTCAGATGGGTGATAAAATAAACACTCACGATGTTGTTTAGATGCATGATAAAAAAAACTCACGATGTTGTTCAGATGGGTGATAAAATAAACACTCACAATGTTGTTCAGATGAGTGATAAAATAAACTCACAATGTTGTTTAGATGGGTGATAAAAAAAACTCACAATGTTGTTGTGATGCATAAAATCGACTCACTATTTTGTCGACCTTTTTGAAAGCTTGGAGTAGTTTCCTTATGTAAATAAATATATGCCGTACATGTACCAATTATTATTATATAATATGTTATAAGAATTAAATTAAATTTAAAGAATGGTTTAGAAGTTTGCTTAGATCATTAAGATTTCGGTGGAGGGAGGGTTTGAATCTCCCAAATGTACAGGCCTAGGATGGAACAAATACTTTATTGAGAAAATGGGATTAAGGGTCTGGATTCAGGCTTTTCTTCTGTTGTGATCTGAAAGTAGAAAAAATAAGAACTCGCCCGTTGGGCGAGTAGTATAGTATCTGCTAATTAATAATTGGTTTTAGTTTGCTATGAACCAGATTGTCATTAATTTTTTGAGTAGGCAACTATCATTTTCTGCTTATAAACATGGGGAAATTTCTCTTGAAGACTCTTGTAGTGGGTATGAACTATCTTGCTTGCTCGATTACTGGTTGTATTAAACGGGACAACAAAGGGTGCTATGCCTGCAAAATGATGAATATTGAGTCCTATAGGTCTTGCTGTATTCAATGTCTCAATCCAGTAGGCTTCTCTGGATTGTCTGAATTTGGTGGTTTCATCTTCCGGTAAATCAATTTCTATACGTTCAATTGGGGTTAGGGTGAGATCGTTTATTGAATGGTCATCGAGGTTGAAATGATTAGAAACGGGCTTGTCTTTCTTTAATTTTATATCTGATCTATGGGCATTGAATCGAGTGCGTAAATTATTCTTAGTTTCTCCTACATATTGTTTGGGGCATTTCTGACATGAAATTAAATAAATTACATTTGAGCTATCACATGATAAATACTCCTGGATCGGATACCTTTTATTAGTAAAGCTACTCATAAAATAATGTGTTTCAGCTACAAAGGGACATGTTTTGCATCTATTTGACAAACATGGGGCACACCTTAAACCTGGAGGAACTTCGGCATATAGTCTAGTCTTCGCTGCTATTTGCGCTAAAGTGGAGTTTTTTATGTTTCGTAAAAATCGTTTTGAGTATCCACGCTCTTTCAGTTTTGAGAAAACAATCGTACAGGCTTGGTTGAAATCAGAGGATCTTGTGCAAATTCGGTGAAATCGTAAAACTTGTGATTTAATAATACCGGAAAAGGTATGTTTTGGGTGAAACGAGCTTTTGTGCAGGAGTTGATGAGTATCAGTTTCTTTGAAATATACCTTAATGTCCAGTTTATTGGTTTCTGCTATGGAATCTCCTTTGAAAACAGTGGTATCGAGAAAATCTATGCTTTTATGACTGACGTTGGCGGTTAGTTTGATGGACGGATGGTGGTTGTTGAGAATTTCAAAGAATTCCCAGAACTGCTCAATGGAATAAGTCCAAACCATAAAAATGTCATCTAAAAATCGTCCATAAAATAATGGATCAAAGGGACAAAGGGGTAATACCTCACGTTCCCACTCTGCCATGAAAAGATTTGCGTATGAAGGGGCGAATCGTTTACCCATAGCTGTTCCTGAAGTTTGTAGATACGTTTTACCATTAAATGTGAAATCGTTGCGACTGAGACAAATCTCTAAAAGCTCTAAAATTGCATCATCGGGTCTGTTCGGATCTGGGTTTCTACTAAAAGCTTTACGAACTGCCATTAACCCGGCAGTGTTATCAATATTGGTATACATAGAAGACATGTCAATAGAAATCAGAATGGCATTCGGAGGAACTCGAAGATTTTTAATTTTATTTACAAAATCAGTTGTGTCCTTAAGATAGGCTTTATGTTGGCAAGCTAGAGGTAGTAAGAAATGGTCAATGTATTCTGACACCGCATATGACTCACTACCACAGTCAGATATGATCGGACGGCCTTTAGGGATTTTATTAGGGACGAACCACTCCTTTGTGGGATTCTTATGGATCTTAGGCAAAGTGTATAAATGTCTCTCACGACAATCGGGTTTGGCAGACAGATAATCATATTGTTTCTGTTTGAGATAACTGTCTTTGACTAAATTTCCAAGAATATTGTTAATCATTTTAGAAGTTTCCTTAAAAATTGGGTCTGGCAAAACGGCATAATGTTTAGGATTATTCAATTGATTCTCTGCTTCTAAAATATAATCTTCTCTATTTAGAATGACACAACATGAACCTTTGTCACTTTTTTTTAATAATAATGCTATCATCTTTCTTAAGTAAGTTTAAAGCTTCACGTTCTACCCGGGTGAGATTAGGTTTTTCATTAGTAATAGAAAGATTTGTTGTTTGGCTATTCATACTCTCAAATACTTCTAAAATTTCAGGATGGATGGCGGCCTTGGGCGGTTTCCACGTGGATTTAGGAATAAACATTGTTCTAGCACCACGTGGGGGGTGGTTTCGAAAAAAATAAGTGCAGCTGAGATTGCGTTGAAATCGTTCAATAGATGGACGAAGATAGTCAATGTTGGCTACCTTCGGGGTCGGGATAAATTTAAGTCCACGGTCTAAGATGGAATGTTGAAGGGGAGTGAGAATTTTACGGCTCAAGTTGACAACAGTTTGGCCTAGTGGTGGCCTCTCAGTATTTTTATCCCCAGTAATTAGTTTAAAGACAACTTACTCGATGCTTGAAGCTGGTGTATCCAAAATAAATAGATGCTGTTTGCTGTATCAGGAGACCAATGTAGATCATCAACTGGTTCAAATTCTTCTTCGTATGGAGGTAGGATTGCTGCGTCGTTGGTGTGGAAATCCATCATCATTTTGTTCAAAGTACTTAGGTTCTGTTGGGCTTTCTTCGTGATTTTATGGGAGATAGGTATACAGGTGAGGAAAATTCTGGATTTAGGAAAGGTTCGTTTGGCGGCGGCGATTAATTTCTGGACTTGGTCAAATGCGGTTTTGGCTAACTGGTAACGGTTGTTGAGACCTACATGAATGATGACTGTAGCTGGTTTGAAAACATGGTCGTACGAATCAATGATGGATTGGATGTGATGGATCTGGGCACCAGGGTACGAATGAATTTCGGTGTCTGAAGCAGTTTTGGTAATTCTGTTCAGGTTAGAAGATCCAATAATTAAGGTTGATTTCTGTAGAGCGGGTAGAGTCCATGATGATTTGTCATCGGTTTTATGGTAAAAGGGTTTGGTAGCGGATATAATGGTTGTCGACGGGATGATTGGAACTGGTACACAAGTTGAAGATGGAAAATTAGATAGTGATCGGGACCTGGTACGAGGAGGGGATGGTTTGGAAGTATGGCTTGACTTGGTCGGAGAATTCGGGGTTTCCTGTTGGTCCAGATATTTGAAGAAGGCAGATAGGTTTACAGAACCGGAGTCCCTAGGTGAAGATTCAGATGGAGTGGTAGAGGAGGAATCTGAAAGAGAAAAGAGAAGAGGGGTGCCCTCTCTACGCGAACGTTTACCAACGTCTGCTGGACTAGGTGTAGGTGAACTACGGGCACGTTTAGGGGTTTGGTTCAATACGGTGGTGACCCTGGTAGGTGCAGGTGTATTCGGGTCAACATCCATTTCCGTTGGTATAGATATGGTGACTCTGGCCTTGGTACTGTTAATCGTTTGGTAAAATTGGGTAATTACTGTTTGGGTAAGGCGTTTCCCATAGGAGCGACGTGCCCAGGACAGGGCATGGGATATGATACGGTCGACGGCAGCTGGAGAAAGAGACTTTGCGCGGATAGTGGCTAGCTTCTCTTGAAGGGTGGTTTGGTAGTGGTCGATCAGGGCCTGCGTCACCTTAGAGAGCCATGTCCGATTGAGGGATCTAATATTTGTGTCAACAGCTGAAGTTCTCATTGCTGGACGAATAAAACTATCCAGCTCATGGATTTTGCGCTTAAAGGTGAAGGCAGGTTGACCTTCCTGCTGAAGTCTAAGGGTGGCCAAACGATGAAGGCACTGCATAACTTGGAAGAACACCTTAACAAAGGGTTCTTCCTCCTTATGAGTGGGAACTGGTTGGCGTCTGTGGGCTGGTGGTCGTTTCTGTTGTTGGTTAGGTCGTTGATAATTTCTGGGTGGGTAGGAGTCGTTGTAGTTAGGTCGGTGATGGGGTGGAATATAACTGGTTGGATTGGTAGGCGGTCGGCGATTAGTAGGTGGTAGAGGTCGATGGAAAACAGGACCATTGTAGGGTACTTGATGTTGGTTTGGTTGACGATTAGTGTTACGATATCTGGCTTCTTGCCAGTGGTTGTTGTAGTTTCGGAGCATAATGAAAATGAATGGAGGTTAGATGTGGAATGTTCAAGGAATGTAATTGGGTGAAAGCTGTATATGCTAGCGTAAAGTGTGGGGATCAGGTTATACAGATAAATCGAACTGGGCGGGAGAAATGATGCAGAATGAAAGCTAGGTGATAATGCAAAAATATATATATTTGATATTAAAAACGCTAACAATAATGTAAAAAATAAACAAAAAAAATAACAAAAACTTACACAATAGACACGAACCGGTTTTCGAAATATTTTTCTTTTTCAAGTGTCGATAAATTGTGAAGTTAGTTTCCTTATGTAAATAAATATATGCCGTACATGTACCAATTATTATTATATAATACGTAACAAGAATTAAATTAAATTTAAAGAATGGTTTAGAAGTGTGATTAGATCCTTAAGAGCGAGGCAAGACCTTTCATTTTCAGCTTTAATGATGTTTTTCTAAGTCTAAATTTTTCTAAAATAGCTCGACACATATTTACTCTATAAGACAGACTCTATTCATTATTAGTGCTGTATTATTCAGCTTTATGGATTTATCAGATTATAAAGGAAGTGTATTGTATAATTATGACACCAGGTAAGACTAATGATGCACTCTAATGGGCCAAATTTGATATAAATTTTAAGTCTACTCAAAAATGTACTGTTATTGGCCAATATTGAATTTTTTATTCACTTTAAGAGTTGATGTTTTTCTTACATTTCACAAATATTCAAAATGAAATTTCCACGTTATTATTATTATTTCTTTAGATCGATACATAATTAAATTTGATTATTTAGTATGTGAAATAAACACACTTCTCTGGAGGATATTGAATTACTTGGCCTTCTTTCCGACTGATATTTGTCTTCAGTAAAAATCACATTTACAGGAACCGTAGGCCTAATAAATTTAATGGTTGGCATTTGGCAATCTAAGACTAGAATTATATTTGGATGCATACAAAATAGTTCGCAAAACAGTGTTTCCGAACAGTACCCAAAAGAAATCGCCTTGCTTCTAAGGCGTCTAGCACTTGCTATAAAGGACGCTTGGGAGTCGAGGCAACACAGCAAAATGGAAACTATGAACAACTGTTTATCAATGACAAATCTATGCAAGACAATTTTTTTCCAACTTAAGAGTAGTGCCGAAATAACCTCATGTTAACCCAAGTGTATCGCTTTTCATTTCATTTTGATGGATAATGGGAGTGTGACATCAATAAAATATGTGTGATGAAAAGAGCCATACGAGTCGGATGAGATGTCCTACGCAATAGTGGAGACAACCAAAATAATATGAAAATAAATGTCAAAATAAAAGATGTTTTAAAATTGGACGAAGACGAACAGGGCCAAAGCCCTAATTGTTATCAATGGATGGCATACAGTAAAACCGTCCAAAGACATCAACCCGTCTGTCCTGATCACCGATTGAATGAAACCAATCTAAAATTAATTGAGATCCAAAAGTATGCTTTTGTTGGAAAGGTTAAATGAATATGCTAGTAAACAATTGATAGCTGAAGTTTTTCCCATCATGACCAAAGATAACATAACCAAAGTTGCAGTTAATGACTGGGAGAAACGTTGGTGATGCCTTAAAGCGAAAATATTATGCATCTGCAAGAATGAGATCAGCTGTTAAGCTATTAATAAATCATAAAAAATGGACTGATAAAAGTGAAGAAACCATAATTTTCTTAAATCTAAATACATTGACAAAGTCGTTAGAGCTTTCTCAATAACTGCCTCATCCAGAAGTTAATGATGATCTAATAATTCGCCATAAACCTTTGGTTTGATATAAAGAAAATGTTGAATTACAAGTGGATTATCCACTAAAGAAGATAGTGCAACTTTTATTTTTAACCTTATGAACAAGGCCATGGAGTGTTCTACTATAGTAGTGAAAAAAGTACGTGATTAATTATTCTTTTTTTTACCAATGACAAAATATTAACTTATACACAAAATATTAAGTCCAGTGAAAGTGTAGAAAGGCGGAGAAATAGAAATTATATCTTTCCAAAGAGAGTGATGGAATTTAAGACAGAGAGACATCCAACCTATCTGGAGAATAGCAACTTACACTACTGTTTTGTCTGGCTGTAAAGGCAGCCTTTGAATTTCTCCGGATTACGCAGAATGGCGTAGTACTCAGATGTCGGAAATGACAGAGTACACTGTAGAACAAAACATTTTGTTTCTCGGTCTTGAGGGAAAGAAGGTGTATCAGGCTTTGGAAAGGCTACAATTAAATTTGACATAGAAAGTGGGAAGTGGATTGTAGATGACCTTAGTCAGTGTATATTTGACTCGAGACTTGTGACAAAACATCTCGTGTTAGTTTAGTGTCTACGAACAATACCACTGTCTAAATCAATATCTGAAATATCAAGAAAGTCTACGAATTCTGCGACGAAGATGATGACGATGATGATGTGGCTTATACCACTCACAAGCCCACAACTCGTCAGGCTTCATGCACAGTCACATCAGCATCCTTGTCAGCATCATCATCTTCAGTGAACATCTCGGATGAAGATGATGATGATAATGATTATCATCCTCCTGGTGAGGATGATAATGACTGTGGTGAGTTGATAAAACCGGCCTCCAATCTCTTTGTAAGAAACAATCTTGTAAATGAATTCATAAAACATATTTGGTATTGCATTATGCTACATTTGCGATTTGAATTAGACATTTCTACATAGCATTAGGTTTTTGCCGCTTTCCCCCGCCATACCCACAAGACCACAACTCGTCAGGCTTTATGCACAGTCACATCAGCATCCTTGTCAGCATCATCATCTTCTGTTAACATCTCGGATGAAGATGATGATGATGATGCTGATTATCATCCTCCTGGTGAGGATAGTAGTGACTGTGATGTGTTGATAAAACCGGCATCCAACCTTTATTTAAGAAACAATCTTGTGAATGAATTTATAAAACATATCACTTTTAACGACGGGTCGGTGAAGGAAGTACGGAATGCGCAGGCGCATGGCCGTCAAGTGTTTAATGTTTGGTATGCCATGGCCAAGGGCAGGTCAGTCTCCTTGGAGATGTTTAAGAGGACTGACCTGGCCCTTGAACATTGGTATAAACCAATAGTGAGTAGCATGCAGGTTCATGCTACTCGACCCGGAACTATAATTTCCTATATCTGTAGTCTTCGGTTATTTATACAATTCTTGAATATACACCACAACCCCATAGTCAAGGATAATTACCTGATTTGGCTAGATACCTTGGCGACCTGGCGGCGCGGGATGAAGGCCCCTAACCGCAGGCGGAAGGTGGGGGTATCTACCCAAATTAAGGATGTTATCCTTACGGCTTTATAGGCCGTCTAAAAAACTTCAACACACTCGGAAAAGAATTCCCGTGACATGACCACTTCTTCCAAAACTATACAATCACACTCCTTCAATCCGTATAAAGATGGCCTTCATCCTTCCAATTCACGCTCTATAAATATTGTGTACAGAAATGACAGGAACGAAATAAAGCAAGAAGTTGAACATAATAACTTACACATATTAAATATTAAATCTTTTTTTATATACAAATGGCAAATTATTAACTTTCCTATTATAGAACAGTAACGGGCTATATTACAGTGTAGAGAGGTGGAACAACAAAGTCTTTCTAGATACCTCGATGAAATGCAAGACGTTTTTTCTAGAAGCTGTCAACAGAACAGCCTCAATAGAAAACTATCCCCAATTAGAATTGTAAAAAATATTGAATAATTCTCTGGAGAACAGTAAATGATACCACTTCTTTTGTATGGATGAAAAAGTTCAACTGCCAAGTTATCAAAGATTGTTGGGAGTTGAATCAGTGAAGGTCTTCTTTGTTGGACTGAATACCAGCTGTTCTTGGTTCTACTCCCAAAAATTAGTTACCATGAACGAGGATACATGAATTAAAAATTAAATTTTCATATTTTAGTTATTTTAGTACTTTTTTTTTATTTTTGCATAATTTAGGTAAGCCATCCTACCATTTTAACAATGTACATGTTGTTATTTTGTCATCAGTATGTTTCATTCAATAAGAAAATTCTTAATTTTTCTTCTCGGACTCTCGTGACGAGTGATGACAAAAACAGAAGATTAGACTTTCGTCTAAATATTCATAAAAAAAACTGACAAAAATTGAATATACATATATAATTTTTTTTTTAATTTATGGGTTAGAAATATAGCTTTCCCCCTTTTGAAAAATTGGGTACTGTGATAGTGTTGAGAGGAGGGGGGTGGGATTGGCAATGAGATCTTTATTCTGTCTGGACTCCATTCCTCAATCACTTGGAATAAGCTTTGGTAAACTTACTTTCCATAAAACCAGTCTTTCTAGTAACTTGTTTTTTTTTTATCAACAAATGTCTAAGGCAATGGTTCCCAACCTTTTTCAAGCTGTGGCCCTAATTCACGAAGCTCCCAGAGCCATGGCCCCCTGTTTAATTCCAAACGCAAAATAAGGCATATAGTGCAAGGGTTGTCTTGTGCCTCCTCGTCATCAGGAGGTTAAATGCATTTGACCACAAACAACTACAGACCTTACATAGAAAAATATAGTTAAATAAAAGTTGGGCTAGGGAAAAAATTATCTACATGCTCATGCGCCATGACTCCCTGACAAGCACCCCATGGCTCCCAAGGTTGGGAACCACTGGTCTAAAGGCTAATGTTGTACCATCCTGTTTCTCTTTATCTTTCAATAATTCTCCATCTACTCATCACGCTGACCTTTCTATGTATAGACGCAATACTCGTATCTTAGAAATGAAATGAATGGAGTTTTACGCCCTACTTTCTGCACCAATATGGGCTACTTGAGGACGGGCAAATGCCATGCAGTGTGCAATGGGGGAAATTTTGCCAGGACAGCGGCATTAGCCTGCTCTTATTTTCGATTTCCAACTGTCGAAAGATCTTTAACGTGCACAGCCAATAGCACACGGGACCTCAGTTATTGTCCCATCCCAACGACTAGACGCTTTTCCATGTCAGCCCCTCTGACCTGCATCACTGACAGGGGGAAACCGGGTTGAAAAATCTCGTGCCTTAGAAACTGCCTCTAATAAACTTATGTCATCTAATGTAATTTGTATTCAACTTAAAATTGATTCCATCGATAAAATTAATGCTATAAAAATATCAAATTCGCACATTATGTGATAACTACTCTCAGTATATCGACTTTTTACCTACTTTTTGCAAATTATCGTGTGATTTATTGATTTATTTTTCGAATAGAATAGTCTGAATGGACGAAAATTAGCCAAATTATTGCAGAAAGATATTAAATAACTAATCGGAATGCAACGGCAACCATTTTGAATTCTGTGGTTGTTCGAGGGTGCAAAATAATTTGTTTCAGAATTGAAGATGAAAGATACATCAGGCTTTGATGCGGGAAAGGAAACAGCGATCGTCAAGCCTCTAAAAGATCCAGCTTTAATTTATTTTTAATTTAATTTACAACCATATGCAGTACTTCAAAATTCATAAATACGAAAATAGCATTGAACTCTTTTAGCAAATTCAACAGAAAAAGATCCATCTTTATTTCATTCTAACTAAATTTACAACCATATGCAGTAGTTTAAAATTCATTAATACGAAAATAGCATTGAACTACTGTTGGCAACTTCAACAAAAAAAATAATAATTATAAGATATCCCAGTCAATTGATAGCAGAGCCAATGCCTACAGAAATCAAATCAAAGGATGTAACTTGTGTCTAACGGAAGCTTTCCATCATATATGCCCAAAGGAAGTCTTAAAACAAACGTTCATGCTGCAGACACAAAAATAAATAGAGAACGTAATATAAAAACCGAAGAGAACTGGTCAGCTGCAGAAAGAGTTAGCACAACATCAACAAGGCTGCAATATCAGGACGAGATGGAGAACAAACTATTCACTTCGGAAGACTTTAATAAAGGGATAAAAGTTAAAATTAAACCCGTAGTGTTAAGGTGATATGAGAATAAAATTCCCATAAAAAAAAGCACTGGCCTAGGTCATGAATCTATAACTATATATTTTAAAGTGCAGTTAATTTATTAGTATATTAAGATAAATAAATAAGTGAAAAGTTGCATAAAAAGATGGTGGTACCGACTGGTCACAATTATCTGGAAGTAGTATTGACCTTTTAACAAATCTGGCAGTGTATTCAAGGAAATTCTAGTATGTTGATCCTTAATTTGTTGAATGGGCACGCCCAAAAGAAGTGAGGCAATATTCAACATGATCAAATCTAAATCTCACAGTGCCCACCGAGATCACCTTTTTGATGAAAGTTAAAAAGCAGGAAGGGCCAAAATTGTTTAGAGGATAATATGCCCATGTACAAGAATTAAAAAGATTTATTTAAGGCAAAAGCCCAACCCGGTAATGTACCTTTATTTGCCAACCGAAAGAGGCAACGCCTCGAACTAATTGTCGGGCCGGTTAAATTTGAGATATCACAATCACTTGACTGATCCCAGAAGTGAAATTCCGTTGGTGTGCAGTTCAAGGGAAGTAACTTTACTAAAAAATTGTTTCGATGATTATATCCGAAGTAGGTCACTGTATAATTTCAAGATTTTTGTATTCGACATGAAATTGGCAATTGTCTATATTTTATAATATTCGATATTGAATTTTATTTCTACGAACAGAAACAAGTGGTTGCCTAGCAATATACGCCCACCTTCCTTATGAATTGTTTTTAGTATATCAAGAGCATTCCCCAATTGGTGTCAAATCGTATCAAAAATATAACCTGTCAAAAATATAGTTTATATCTTTTGATAACTGTGGTCTCTTTCGCGTTCACAAGTCATTTATAACATATTTTAGGTGTAAAACTCCGTAAATATTTGTCGAATCGACCCAGAATTCAAACTTGTCCAAGATTTTATGGATATTATCCTATACACAAAAGTTTATTAAATTCCTACCACAACTGTAGTCTCTATCACGTTCACAAGTCATTTTTAACATATTTTAGGTGTAAAACTCCGTAAATATTTGTTGAATCGATCCGGAATTCGAACTTGTCCAAGATCTTATGAATATAATCCTACACACAAAATTTTATTCAAATCAAACCATAACTGTGGTCTCTATAGCATTCTCAAGCCATTTTTAACACATTTTGGGTGTAAACCTCCGTAAATTTTTGTCGAATCGAACCCAAATTCGAACTTGTCCGAGATCTTATGAAAATAATCCTACATTCAAAATCTTATTCAAATCCAACTAAAACTGTGGTCTCTATTGCGTTCACAAATCATTTTTTAAATATTTTGGGTGTAAAACTCCGTGAATTTTAGTCGAATCAAACCCAAATTCGAACTTGTCCGAGATCTTATGGATATAATCCTACATACAAAATTTTATTCAAATCCAACCAAAACTGTGGTCTCTATTGCGTTCACAAGCCAATTGTGGACAGACGGACGGACCGACGGACGGACGGACCGACGGACGGACAGGGGCGACGGCAATATACGACCACATTTCAATGTGGGCGTATAAAAAGCGATTTTATGAAGTTGTCAACAATTTTGAAGTAAAACATTTCAGATTCGGAGAAATAAACTCTGAAGCCATGTAGGCCTAAACAATAATTGCATAAATTTGTGAAAATGAAATGAATGGAGTTTTACGTCCTACTTTTCTATATATGTGTTTTAAATATAAGTCATAGTCTTACTAAACGACGAGTCGTACTTTTGACTTTGAAACTCTGATATTTATTGATGCATGGGGATTTGAAGGCTTAAATTTTGAGAGGGAGTTGAGAACATTATTACGGATTAGATTAACTAACAAATTCCAGTTCTGAGACTAGTAGTTTTTTGTCGAACGGTTAGTGAACATATCTTAATGACTAACACTCAAGATGTTGCTGAAGGATGCTACATATATCAAAGATTTGTTCCAGAAATGAAAAGGTTTTAGCTTGTCGTCTGCTGAATGTAGCGAAATGAAACAAATCAAATACCGCTGTGCAGTTCAAGGGAAGTAACTCTTCAAATTAATTCTTAACAATGTTTAATTCCAAAGTAGGTATCTGGTTCATATCAAACTAAAACCAATCAATACAAAAACCGGTACTCTACTACTTCCCTAATTGGCGAGTACTTATATTTTTCTACTTTCAGATCAGAACAGAAGAAAAAGCCAGAATCCAGACTCTTAATCTCAATAAAGTATTTGTTCCATCCTAGGCCTGTACATTTGAAGATTCAAACCCTCCCTTCCCCGAAACACAATATTATAATGTAGAATAGTATAAATAATTGTACCAGTGGTGAAAATGAAATGATACAAATGAAAGTAAGGGAAGTAACTCTTCAAATAATTGTTAACAATGTAGTTTTAAAGTAGGTCACTATATTTATTTTCTAGATATGAAATTTCACAATATATTCAATAATGTATTAAATTTCAACGAAGTTAAAATAAAAACACAGAATTTTATAAAATTTCAACAATATTGAGTTTATATGTGATTATTTTGAGGTTCGGAAAACGTAAGATAAAATAATACCTCAGACTCAGCAAAAGGGAAAACCACAAATAACCTTCAATCAAATATTTTTTCCAATGTTTATATAATTGTGTTTTCATTATAAGACATGGTCTCGCCAATATAAAATTCAAATTCCTGAATTTGGCCAATTAGGGTATTTATTTATCATTACCATCTTTCAGTTACCTGGTGTCGTAACTATAGGCCTACATTGGATCACTCCATCATTTGTTTGCACAACAGATGCAAATCTTTATTTTAAATTTTAAATGCTTCATCACTGTTTTATGATATTTTTTTTTTTTGTTTTATTGTTATAGTTTTGTTTTGACATGTTTATTTTTATCGTGTTCTGGAGCTATATAGCCCATTGGGTGCTGGTGCTCCTTTATACATTTCATTTCATTTTCAACTATACATTGGAATACTTTAATAATTCGATAAATCGATAAAAATAAATTATTCAGTAATGTAATGAACATTAGCTGTCATATTGAGTAAATATGAATCCATCTATCTTAGAAGAATTTTTACGTCAAAACATCATTAAATGCAAAAATTCAATAAAATAAATATGCTGAATTTAATCTTAATGATAAAATTACAAATTGTTGAGTTTGATTTCGCAGTTTACCAGTTTCTACCATACCATTTTGACCATCTTGCAATAATAACGTATTACGGCAAAGCCAAGGGCAATAACTCTAAAACAATTCTAAAAAAATAGTGTAACCAACAATAGCTGCTGTTTCCAAACTATTACTGCAAAAACAGAAACACTCAAGAACTTTTATTTTCCCAGGACTATTATAAACTGGAATCCTCTGAGGGACGACCAAGTGACTGCAGTATCTGTGGTGATTTTCAAATCTCGCCTCCAATCAGCCCAGTAGTTTTGCATGCGCTCCTCCCTTCCGTTGATCATATGCCATAAGTGGTTTCTCAACGTACCCATACAGATACAGAAACATGCAGGTTTAAATTTTTAGAGCACAACGTTAAGGTGGTGGCGTGCTTAAGCACCAGTACTAACAAAATTTGATACGCGATTTTTTGAAGGAGACTTTGATTTGTGGTTATGTTTTATGCTTGACAGTGAAACACATTTTAATTGAGTGCAGGCATCTGCTATTTCATTTATTTGTGCAACCTTATCTTTATGAGAAGGTTGTTGCATTTTTAAAAGATGCAAATCTTTATTTTAAATTTAAAATGCTTCATCATTGTTTTATGATATATTTTTTGGTTTTAGTACCACTTTGTGGTGTTATACTGTGATATAGTTATTAATTTTGTTCGTTTTGTGATAATTGTTTATCTATTTTATGTTTGTTTTAGTTTTGTTTTGACATGTTTATTTTTATTGTGTTCTGGAGCTATATAGCCTATTAGGTGCTGGTGCCCCTTAATACATTTCATTTCATTTAAGTGCCTGTTTCGTCTGACTTTGATTTAAATTTAATATAGGTTAAAATACCTAAACAAGACTTGAAGTTGTTTCTCTCAATTTGACATCAAGGACTGTATTGTTATTGTAATGTATAATTCGATTTAAGCGTGTACCTTGATTTATGGTTTTATACAATACTTGTCTTTCTGAAAGTTTTCTTTTTTCCTTCTTGACATGAATAACCGTCACATAATTTTATTATTTTAATTCCTAATGTGATAAGTTTAAAGGGACAGTCTGAATTTTTTCTAGGTCAATTTTTTTTTTCTCAAATTTGTGAAAACTATACACCAAAATCTCTAACTATGTGCCCTTTAAAGTACGTATCTGAAAGTTTAAACTAAAAAAATCCAGCCGTTAATTTTTAAACGCTATAAACATGCTAAAATTTTTAAAAACCTTACGTGTGTTATGTTTTTGGGACGCTGATAGGAAACTACTGAACGGATTTGAGTAAAATAAACGCCTAATTGTAGAGAAATGAAATCTCCTATGTATCCCAAAAGTTTCAGCCAGAAATTTTGAGCAATTATTGAGACAAACTCCAAAACTAGATCAAACTGCTTAATTAACAATAAGTACTCCCTGTTGTAATTAACCCTTTAAAACCAAATTCAGTTTGATCAAGATACAGAGATACAATAAGCATACTTTAGAAATACTTTCAGGTAATATTTGAGACGTTTTTGTAAATGAACACTTTTGTCAAAGATGCAGAATGGCCCTTTAAAATACTTACAGAAAACAGGCAAAAATAAATTTGTTATAGCTCTAGCTACATTAAGGTCTCAAATAAATTTTTTCTCTCATGTCACAAATATTCAAAATATGGTGGTCAATTGCATGCCATGTCTTAGAATACCTTGAAAATATAAGTTTTGAAAATTTTCAATATGAAATAAGTACACTTCCCTCTTAGAAATTTAATTTCAAATTTCGGACCTGTAAATATCTTATTAGGTCATTAGAACTGGCTTGTTTTAATAATCTTGTTAGATTACAATGAGGCAAATAAACAATAAACTAATTTGACCTAATTTAATAAGGGACCAAAATAAGCCACTGGCCAAGTACTAATTAGACCACTAGCGCCACTACTAGTTAATTTCCTTAATGTAGGTCATTAGAACTGGCTTGTGTTAATAATGTTTTTAGATTACAATGAGACGAATAAACAATAAACTAATTTGACCTAATTTAATAAGGGACCAAAATAAGCCACTGGCCAAGTACTAATTAGACCACTAGCGCCACTACTAGTTAATTTCCTTAATGTAGGTCATTAGAACTGGCTTGTGTTAATAATATTGATAGATTACAATGAGACGAATAAACAATAAACTAAATTTACCTAATTTAATAAGGGACCAAAATAAGCCACTGGCCAAGTACTAATTAGACCACTAGCGCCACTACTAGTTAATTTCCTTAATGTAGGTCATTAGAACTGGCTTGTGTTAATAATCTTGATAGATTACAATGAGACGAATAAACAATATACTAAATTTACCTTTAATAAGGGACCAAATAAGCCACTGACCAACACTAATTAGACCACTAGCCACTACTAGTTAATTTCCTTAATGTAGGTCATTAGAACTGGCTTGTGTTAATGATGTTGGTAGATTACAATGAGACGAATAAACAATATACTAAATTTACATAATTTAAAAAGGGACAAAATAAGCCACTGGCCAAGTACTAATTAGACCACTAGCGCCACTACTAGTTAATTTCCTCAATGTAGGTCATTAGAACTGGCTTGTTTTGATAAACTTGATAGATTACAATGAGACGAATAAACAATAAACTAAATTTACATAATTTAAAAAGGGACAAAATAAGCCACTGGCCAAGTACTAATTAGACCACTAGCGCCACTACTAGTTAATTTCCTTAATGTAGGTCATTAGAACTGGCTTGTTTTAATAATCTTGTTAGATTACAATGAGGCAAATAAACAATGAATTTTACATAATTTAAAAAGGGACCACTAGCGCCACTACTAGTTAATTTCCTTAATGTAGGTCATTAGAACTGGCTTGTGTTAATAATGTTTTTAGATTACAATGAGACGAATAAACAATAAACTAATTTGACCTAATTTAATAAGGGACCAAAATAAGCCACTGGCCAAGTACTAATTAGACCACTAGCGCCACTACTAGTTAATTTCCTTAATGTAGGTCATTAGAACTGGCTTGTGTTAATAATCTTGATAGATTACAATGAGACGAATAAACAATATACTAAATTTACCTTTAATAAGGGACCAAATAAGCCACTGACCAACACTAATTAGACCACTAGCCACTACTAGTTAATTTCCTTAATGTAGGTCATTAGAACTGGCTTGTGTTAATGATGTTGATAGATTACAATGAGACGAATAAACAATAAACTAATTTTACCTAATTTAATAAGGGACCAAATAAGCCACTAACCATGTAGCCTACTAATTAGACCACTAGCGCCACTACTAGTTAATTTCCTTAATTTAGGTCATTAGAACTGGCTTGTTTTAATAATCATGTTAGATTACAATGAGACGAATAAAAAATAAACTAAATTTACCTAATTTAATAAGGGACCAAATAAGTCACTGACCAAGTAATAATTAGACCACTAGCGCCACTACTAGTTAATTTCCTTAATTTAGGTCATTAGAACTGGCTTGTTTTAATAATCATGTTAGATTACAATGAGACGAATAAACAATAAACTAAATTGACCTAATTTAGTAAGGGACCAAATAGGCCACTGACCAAGTACTAATGAGACCACTAGCGCCACTACTAGTTAATTTCCTTAATGTAGGTCATTAGAACTGGCTTGTTTTAATAATCTTGATAGATTACAATGAGACGAAAAAACAATAAACTAAATTTACCTAATTTAATAAGGGACCAAATAAGCCACTAACCATGTAGCCTACTAATTAGACCACTAGCGCCACTACTAGTTAATTTCCTTAATTTAGATAGGTCAAACAGATTAATTTACAGAATAACTAGGATATTTATGGTGAACCATATTTCTAAATGTGAGATTTAATGACAAAAGCTTAATTGACTTCTAATTGACAAGTTTACTGAGTAAATTTTATTATTCTGTTGTCACTAGAGAATAAAGGTCACAAGAGAATTAACTTTACAATACACCTTCCATTACGAGCATCGAGATATACTGGTAATTTATTTTATTTTTATTTCATTTATTTATTAAAGTATCACAAACTACAAGACAATAAAAAAAACAATTTATTGGTAATTCTGGAATATGATTATAAGTGTGATACTACATAGGTTTTCTAAAGTTTTTATGTGTATCGGGGACAAAGATCATTCACAATTAAAGGTATTTTTATGCGTCTTTTTGACACAATTGCACCATTTCCAATTTTTATTCAGATGTCCGTTGTTGTTACAATCGCACTAAATCTTAAAGTTTTTAAAGATTTAATGCTTATCGGTGACAAAGATAGCATCTTTCACATATAAAGGTATTTTAAAAACGTTTTTTGTATACTTATGCGTATTTTTGACACAATTGCACCATTTCCAATTTTTATTCAGATATTGCAAAAGCTGTAAATAGTATCTCTCGTGATAGAATTCCTGGGTCTAGGGACATTTTAAAAACTAGAGTTTTTGATGGAATCAAATGAAATTTTATATGTGTATATATAATCAGAAAACGAAGATCAAGTTCGAATTTGAGCTATTTTCAATCGTAAGAAGCAGAGTTATTGTCCTTGCTCCAAAATCGTGAATATGCTATTACTATCTTAGTTTTCAACCAATTTTAATGAAACTTAAAATGGATGTTATTGGACCTAAATCGAAAGGTTTGAGAAAGTTTAATTTACTTCTGATTAAATTTAAGACTTTTTCGTTGGGCGTAAATGGCTGTGGTCCACTATCTTTTATAATTGCATGTTTTCGATGGCTTCCGCAGACAATTCAGGGGACATGGTCATTTTCTTTATTTGAGAAAAACCCGGTGATAGATGCTTAATGAGATGCTTAGTTTTAGTGCTAGGGTAAAGACCATGACTTTCGATGGCAAAGATGCAATCAACTTCCCCGATACATATTTAAAGGGAAAAAATTATTAAGGTAATAATAGAGCCTGATATTGTCAAAAAGTTTACGGAGAACTCCTTGTCAAATACGACAAATCTGTTACTTGCATTTTGGCAGATTTGTTTAGTCAGGCATGAATTGATCTCGTTGCACCTCATGATTTTGACCTTTATAGTAGTGGCGGGTGTCGCGCGCGACGCAGACCATGCTTACTCTTTTCGAAACACATGATGGTGCTTCTCGTATGGGAAGTCCACTACTATATAATTGTTGCACCCGATTTTGTCATGCTCTGGACGAGATTTTTGATTAACGGAATTGTTTTGCTTGTACGAATTTTTATTATTATAATATGCAATGTGGTACTCGTTTCAGAGGGAAAAGACTTGTGTTAAAGAAATATCTATATATTGGTTTATTTGTGTTTCAGACGGAAACAGTTTAGGTCATACAGATCTACAATGACTCAAGAACGTAGCTAAGAACAGATCCAAGTTTTAAGAAATACAGCTATATGATTAGTTGATAAAAATCAATTCAAAATCGATCATAGTGATTGACAAGCTCACTGAAACATTTTAAAGCAAGGTTTTGTGAATTCTGAACAGTGGAGATTGAGCCGTGCGAACTGGAATAATATTATCATTTTGTGTATCGGCAGTGCAATTATTACAATCTGATCCGAATTGATGCTTAAAGACTATTAACAGGTACATGTAATGGAATTTGTTAGGAACACCGTGCTTTTTGTAGCGGCAATCATATTATGTGCTGCTTCGGTATTGTGCAGTGACAACCAAACCGATCATGACTCAAATTTGAGTGGTCTTCGACAATGTAGAGAGTGTAAATTTCGTTATCAAAAACCATTTCTGACAAATCCAAATTGCGTTCAATGTTACTGTGATTTGGATTGTATTAAATATGGGGATTGTTGTATAGATATACTAATAGACAATAATTTACATACTAAACAAATTGATCCTGGTCTGAACTGTGTTGTTCCTACCTCTACTGATGATATAAAGCTACGTCATGTTAACACAAACAAGTTCGGGTATTACATGAGAAATTATTACTTCCAGAATGGAACTGCTAAGGAATTATGTGACTCGGGATTTTTGCCAGTTTCGTGTGGTGATGGTGTGACGTATATAAATATGGAATGTGCCTTGATGAACAAGGCTGTAGACTGTACTCATTGGACAATAGAATCAGATTGTACGGATGATGAGATGTCGAATCCTTCATGTAAATATTTCCATGTACCACCAGAGTCTGTAGACTTACGATTGTGCGACATTCACAGATCTTTCGACGTCATATCAACGTGCGGAATAAATTCAAAACCAAAATTGATGTTAAACATAAATTCAACAGAGATGTCAAGCCTGTGTGAAAAATATTTCAGTTTAGTATATGGAGATGATGGAAGGGTGTATAAAAACTATTTTTGTTACGTATGTAATGGTAATCATGTATCTGCTGTTCTTAGTGAATCGATTAATACTCTGTTAACACTGACTCATTTTTCTGATACGTTTAATAAAGCTGTAACCCCATGTGATGGTAAAACTGCTTGGATGGACATGTTTGCAGTAAGTATTTCAAATTTTTATTTCTCTTCAAACAATGGACACATTTGACTTGATGTTGAAACACATGGGCTACTACAATATTTAACAACTTTTTAAAAGATATTTTGGGGGTTTCAGATTCACCTCGAATTCGCCATGCAGATTGTTGATAATCACCGAAGTTTCTTTTGTCATTTACCACTACATAATTTAATACCTCAATGTGCATGTGATCTGATAGTATCTCATGATGTTCACCCATGGTAGTAGCCAATCAAATTAAAATTATATTACATTTCGTTTCGGTTATTTTTTGATTGTCGACTCCATGTAATCTAAAGACTTGTATAAGGAGGTCATCTTCAAGTGACGACAATTTCAGCCAATCAAAAACTACCTTCAAGATCGCGGGTCTATGCATTGATATGCATTGTGGGAAAATTATGACGCAATACAAAATATTCAAATATAATTAACGGTGTTCTGATTGGCAGAGGGGTGGCACTAGCTATAAATAGCTTATTCATAACCAGAAAATGACCTCCTTATACAAGTCTTTATATTACATGGAGTTGACAATCAAAAAATAACCGAAACGAAATGTAATATAATTTTAATTAGATTGGGTAGTAGCGGGAGTGTTGCGCCGAACAGATCAAACTATTTTCGAAACACCAGATAGATTTAAAATACTGATAAGAACTCTGTTTTCCCTGTTCAACATTGAGCATTAACTGTAGCCTTCAAAGAGGGTGAAGTCAAATCTCGTGTTAGCGTTCCGTGTTAGTGTTAACATGAATTTAACACAACATTTGAACTCATTTTTCGTGTTAATATAGTACTTTTAGGGAGTGAACACGCGAAACCAGTATATCTTTTACATAATTAAGTGTTTCAATATCAATCAAATAAGGTAATATTTGCATGAGACCCAGTCTAAATTCTGTATTAACACCAGTGTTAACACTAACACGGAATTTGACCTCACCCATTGTCACTATTAGAGGTTGCTCACACAGTTGAATTGCATGACAGAAGGTTGTTACTGTGGGCTGATCATCCAAGGAAGGTGCCCACTCGGAACTAGCGCAAGTCGCTCAAATTTCTGCGAGAAATTTATGAAGGTCTAAGAGTAACACAAAAAAGGCAAGAACCGGATCGAGTGAACCAATGGACGCCAAGTTTGAATAATAGGTAGGGTGGGACCTTGGAAAAAGCAATGTTCCGTTCCCAAATTCGTTCAGTCCATCCCTGACTGAAACAGTTATCCCCATTTCACGGGTAAATTGTCTAATTTTGACACATTTTAAATATTTTTCAGAATAAGTGCAGACCAATAAAATGTTACAGCGACAAGATTTTGGAAAATGGATACTGTTTGAGTAACAATAGAACAGCTTTAGGTAATAAATACCAACTTTTAGCTAATTTATCCGTGTCAACACCTCATGCAATACCTTTCATTAAACAGATTATTGGTCATCTGATGTATAGGATAGCGGAAACGATGTATACTTCAGATTATGATGTAGCTTTATCAGTCCAGATTCCAAAATCTACTCGTTCTTTACTGTATCTACATATATGGCTGGAAATAAATCACGACATCCTAATAGACGATATGGAAAAAATATTAAAAGACTTGAATCTATCTTGGAGATTTTCTGATTTGGGTGTCATCTTTAAAGTGATTCTCCACGAAGTGCAATATTCAGAAGAAACTTATAAATATCTACAAAACGATCATGATACTGGTTTATGTTGTACACAAGAAGAAAAGTTACAAGTTTCACATGAATCTGAATATGAACCAGTATCCAATCAACTATCGTGTTCGTATATCGAATTTGAGCAATCCGAATTTATTGTTCAAGAAGATGCTTTCGTTCCTCATTTAAATTTAACACTAAGTCTGAAAGATGGTGAGTTTTCAGTCTTTAAAAATAAACTGTCCGTATGTTTCGAGTTGTTTCTTTTGAAAGCGAATTTGTCACGAACAAATGGAACGTATTATATTTATAATAAAGTTAGTAATTTTGATGTTATATTATGGTATGTTACTATTGTCTGTATATCATTCTCTTTGATCTCTTTAGTATTTGTTACTATAACTTATCTTGTATTTCGAGAAATGAGATCCCAGCCAGGTATTAATAATCTCATCCTTTCCTGTAATCTGTTCCTGGCACAATTTATATTAATGGTTGGTTTTGATAAAACTAATCACGTAACATTATGTAAGGTTTTAGGTATGACTACACATTTTCTATGGTTAAGTATGTTGTTTTGGATGAATATCTGTTCTTTTCATATGTTTAAAGTTTTTGTTTTTAGTAAATTTGTCATTCCCTCATCAAACGGATCGGCTAAACAAAGTATTATTTATTCTATTTATGGTTATGGTACACCGATATTGATAATAATAACAACAATTGTAGCTAACGTTATACCTACGTCAGGCGACCAACTTGGATATGGCGGAAATATTTGTTATTTATCAAGTAAATTATTAGTTCTGTATTCATTTGTTATTCCATTATGTTTTGTTATTGTGAGTAATGTTATTTTCTTTATTTGGACTGTTATTACCATCCATCGTGTGAAGCAAGTCGGTAAACAAAGCGGAGATAGAAATAATGTGTATATATATCTAAAATTATCAGTAGTTACCGGGGTATTTTGGACTATATCTATAATTTCTAATTTTGTTGATACTGTTATTTTAGACTATATTTCTGTTATTTTGAATGGATCACAGGGCGTCTTTTTACTCTGGTCATTTGTGTTTAACAAGTCAGTGTGGAACAGATGGAAAAAGAAATTCGGAAAATCTGAACCGACTGATTACTTTCAGAAACACGACAACTTCAGATACTTTACATTAGCATTTAGTCGGATGGCAACATGTGAAAAGTTCATAAGCTGTTACCTATGTTTCGTCAAAATGTCTTTTTGGATTTCGAGTTTCGCTTTACGATTCGGATAGTTAGTACTTGTTTTCTTCAGAATTGACTGACTCACATTAATTGACTGGAAATCTACATTTTAAACCCCGCATAATGTTATGTTTAATTAAATCCGAAGTATATGTAAGTATTGGCGTATATTGTGGTGTCCCCTGTCGGTCCGTCAGTTCACATTTACCTCGTGCTCATTCTACAGGCTACAATTCTTCATGGATTCTTTTTATTGTTTGTATATGTGTCAATTAAATAATGGATCACAATTTTGCGTTGTGTGTACTAAAACTAAAGAGTACTCCTTTATTTGATGTGGTGTCTACCCCTAAATGTAGCTTGAGGATTGTCATTATGAAGAAGTGCACTATTGAATTTGGTGATGAGAGATATCGCAATAAACTCTAATATCGCGTTCGTTTTTTTTTTGGTTTGCTCGTACTCACCAAATTCTCTATGGATTCTTTTGATCTTCTTTATGCGTATCAATACCATTATGTATCCTATTGAATTTGGTGATGATCCGATGATTTTCTTCAGAGATATCGCATAAAACTATGATATGGCGTTCATAAAACTTTGATTTCGCTTTAGTTTTTTGCTCGTTCTCACTCGACAGGCTACAATTCTTCATGGATTTTGATCTTTTGTATGTGTGTCAATATCATTATGAAACTGTGCACTATTGAATTTGGTGATGATCCCATCAGTTTCTGATATCGAGCTTGTTTTACAGTTCACATTGAGCTCTTTATCAAGCTGCTGATGGGCGTATTCGCTTTCGATACTTGCCACAAGCTTATGTTTTATATATCGGTTAGTGCTATAGTGTATATCACAATGTAAACGAAGTATATAAAATTTGTTGTATATCACAATGTAAATGTATGTATATAAAATTTGTTGTATATCACAATGTAAATGTATGTATATAAAATTTGTTGTATATCACAATGTAAATGTATGTATATAAAATGTGTTGTATATCACTATGTTAATGTATGTATATAAAATTTGTTGTATATCACAATGTAAACGTATGTATATAAAATTTGTTGTATATCACTATGTAAATGTGTGTATATAAAATTTGTTGTATATCACAATGTAAACGTATGTATATAAAATTTGATGTATATCACAATTTAAATGTATGTGTATAAAAATTGTTGTATATCACAATGTAAATGTATGTATATAAAATTTGTTGTATATCACAATGTAAATGTATGTATGTATATAAATTTATTGCTTTTCTGTTGAAATCATTGTTTCTAATTTTACATGTGAATAGTCAAGGTGTTCAGGGTGGCGCACTGTTCGGGATTGTCGATACAGAAGAATAGTTTAGAATCTAATGCAAGAGGTATGTTTGCAGGCAGATTCGATTCTTCTGTTCTCTACTGTATCGATATTCCGCACCACAGGTACACCTTGTCTGTTGGCCCCACTATAGTTTGTATGATGTACAGTATTGCTCAATTCAACAAATACAAAAAAAAAATGAAAAGAATGGACGGGTTCAACAAATACAATGATAGCATGTTATTTCTATAGTCTGAGCACGATACATACTCGGAGGTTCATATTAACTCCTAACCTCATCTCAACAAAACGAAAACGAAGAATTTTTTAGCTTCTCTAATCAGTGATACGCCTAGTAATTTACAGCTTAATGACGAAGTTTAAACCATCTTAACCACGTGTATCTGCTTTTGACAGGTTTCTACATGTACATAACGAATTGAGCGATTTGTGCAGGGTCTTGTAGTTCAGAAGAAGCCATGCCCGAACAAATGTCGATATTATGGATTATAGATTTTTATACGCCGAATGAAAATGTGGACGTATATTGCTGTTTCCCTTGTTCGTCAGCCCACATTCCTTCTCAGTGTTTATCTTTTATAAATGAAATATGTTGTGATCATATATATTGATGAGATCTTCGATTCTGATGATTTTTCGATGATAATTTTCGAGTTATTGCCCTTGACTTTGTTAAAACGCGTCAAATATAGTTTGTGAGCACTACAGAAGCTAGAGTTCTCAACCGTTTTTGATGAAACTTGAAGTGATCATTGGAATTGATAAGATATCGGCAAGTTCGAATCGGAAGATTTTCGATGATAATTTTCGGGTTATTGCCGTTGACTTTGTTAAAACGCGTCAAATATAGTTTTGTGAGCACTACAGAAGATACAGTTTTCAACCAGTTTTGATGAAACTTGAAGTGATCATTGGAATTGACAAGATATCGGACAAGTTCGAATCTGAAGATTTTCGATGATAATTTTCGAGTTATTGCCCTTGACTTTGTTAAAACGCGTCAAATATAGTTTGTGAGCACTACAGAAGCTACAGTTCTCAACCGGTTTTGATGAAACTTGAAGTGATCATTGGAATTGATAAGATATCGGCAAGTTCGAATCGGAAGATTTTCGATGATAATTTTCGGGTTATTGCCGTTGACTTTGTTTAAACGCGTCAAATATAGTTTTGTGAGCACTACAGAAGATACAGTTTTCAACCAGTTTTGATGAAACTTGAAGTGATCATTGGAATTGACAAGATATCGGACAAGTTCGAATCTGAAGATTTTCGATGATAATTTTCGAGTTATTGCCCTTGACTTTGTTAAAACGCGTCAAATATAGTTTGTGAGCACTACAGAAGCTACAGTTCTCAACCGGTTTTGATGAAACTTGAAGTGATCATTGGAATTGATAAGATATCGGCAAGTTCGAATCGGAAGATTTTCGATGATAATTTTCGGGTTATTGCCGTTGACTTTGTTAAAACGCGTCAAATATAGTTTTGTGAGCACTACAGAAGATACAGTTTTCAACCAGTTTTGATGAAACTTGAAGTGATCATTGGAATTGACAAGATATCGGACAAGTTCGAATCTGAAGATTTTCGATGATAATTTTCGAGTTATTGCCCTTGACTTTGTTAAAACGCGTCAAATATAGTTTGTGAGCACTACATAAGCTCGAGTTCTCAACCGGTTTTGATGAAACTTGAAGTGATCATTAGAATTGATAAGATCTAAGTTCTACTTTGAAACATTTTTGTTGAACGATGTATTATTTATTATAAAGTAACATTAAGATCAGTTATTTCTTACAAGTTGAAAATTGTTAATGTTGATAAATTGCTGATATGATTGACTAAGAAATGTCGTGTAAATAATTTAAAGTAAAATAAAGGAACTGAGAACAATAAATATAATTATCTGTTATTTAGTTTCCAAGCAATATAGTCCCAAAAGTTGATAATTGCAGTGCGCTCTATTTTGAACGCACTGCTTTGTTTTCGTAATATTTGTTGCTGTTTTTTTGGTTTTTTTGCATCACGCTCGATTTTAAAAGCACACACTGTTTTGTTTTTCGAATTTTTTTTTTTTTTTTTTTTTGTTCAGTGCGCTCGGTTTTGAACGCAAAAAAACTGTTTTGTTTTCGGAACGTTTTTTTTATCTTGCACAAACTGTTTCGTCTTCGGAATTTTTTTTTTTCTTGCATCACGCTCGATTTAAAACGCACAAACTGTTCTGTTTTTTTTGAATGGCTTTTTTTTCAGTGCGCTCGGTTTACATAGAATACGATTTCCCACTTTGGGGAATGAATAGGAATAGGATCGAAAATGTTCGATGGCCCCAAAATCACGAAAATATAACGAAAACAAAATCATCAATAGAATGAAATGAAATGAATGAATGAAGTTTTACGTCCTAATTTTCTGCACCTATATGGGCTAATTGAGGACGGGCAAACGCCGTGCAGTGTGCAATGAGGGAAATTTTGCCAGGACAGCGGCATTAGCCTGCTCTTATTTTCGATTTCCAACTGTAGAGGGATCTTTAACGTGCACAGCCAATAGCACACGGGGCCTCGGTTTATTGTCCCATCCGAATGACTAGACGCTTTTCCATGTCAGCCCCTCCGACCTGAAAATCATCAATAGAATTAGGGGTTGACACAATGGCATACAAAGCCAGTAATCAGTGTAGGGTAATAGAAGGACAAAAATACTAATCTAATTATCTGATAATCCCTTAATTACCTGTTAGAAGTGTTGAATTAATAATCAATTCATTAATCTACTACCGGTACATTTGTTTACATTAGAATCGGACATTGAAACTTTGACCTATTTAGAAAGTTGTATTTTTTGTTCACCAGTTACCTCCCTTGAAGTTACATTCATAAATTATCTCTCTATCTGTCAATCAATGGCAGTCTTAAAACTTTGCTTTTTACATTAAAAAACGATGTATTTATGGAATTGGGGATCTGTTTAAGAGGTTTCATTATGTGACAATGTGACAGGAAACTTATAGAAAATATGTAGGAGATATGCTAATTCATTGTTAGTGATGGTAATCACCAGGAAAAGCAATAAAGATTTTTTTTAAAAGGCAGGAGTAAATAAATGTTGACCAAGCAAAAATGGTGAGCGCGGAACTTGAAGGTGATCAAATATTTTTATACAAAATTAATTTTGCTACTCCGATATTGGCAATATTATGAATGATTTAAAATGGTGGCAAACTGACACTTGTAATGGACATATTATCTGGCTTATTGTCAACTCCCATGTCAATATATAAATGATATTCTACTTGAAAAATATTTATTGGAACTGTTGTCAGAATGAGATTTCACTGACGTTGAAAAATGTCCGATTGGTAAAAAATTAAATCAACAGCCCTGCACTATGCATATGAGTTAGATACAACACATGCATAAGTTAATTGCACTCATTTAAATGTCTTTGTATGAAGGTAAGCTGTCCTTAAAAGAAGAAAGCTTTAACAGCAACAAGATTCAGTTTACATACATTGAAAAATGAAATGGAGTTCTATGTCTTACTTTTTTGAACATATTAGTCATAGGACGGACAAATGCCATGTAGTGTTGAATTATGGACATTTTGCCAATTCACTGGCACACTGTTATAGGGGGTACACTTAGCAGTGTAAAAGCAACTTAGTTGAATATTTCATCATAATCTTTATTCAATAAACTATACGTAAAAACCCCTAGAAAGGGGTTTCCAACCACTTGGAAGACAAGTGTTCCGTATATATTTACTAATATATTCTTAAATCTACAAAGTTACAAAACTCGAGTTAAAACCAGACTATACAAAATGACAAATAGATAAATAATTACACTAATATATAGACTTTGAAATAAATATAACTTATACGAATATTGCCTTAGCTAAAACTATTACTTGATTAATTACTTGATTTTATGAATTACTATTTAATAAACACCTATACCTACCTTTTATATTAATGAAACATTAAAATATAAACTATAAACCATAAACTATTTCTGTTATTTTGAATGGATCACAGGGCGTCTTTTTACTCTGGTCATTTGTGTTTAACAAGTCAGTGTGGAACAGATGGAAAAAGAAATTCGGAAAATCCGAACCAACTGATTCTTCAATCAGCATCACTTTCAGAAACACGACAACTTCAGATACTTTACATTAGGATTTTGTCGGATGGCATCATGTGAAAAGTTCATAAGCTGTTATCTATGTTTCGTCCAAATGTCCTTTTGGATTTCGAGTTTCGTTTTACGATTCGGATCGTTAGTACTTGGTTTCTTTATCAGAATTGACTGACTCACATATTGAGTGGAAATCTTGATTTTAAACCCCGCATAATGTTATGTTTAATTAAATCCGAAGTATATGTAAGTATTGGCGTATATTGTGGTTGCCCCTGTCGGTCCGTCTGTTTACATTTACCCCGTGCTCATACTACAGGCTACAATTCTCTCAAGATTCTTTGATTGTTTGTAAATGTGTCAATATCATTATGAAGATGTGCACTATTGAATTTGGTGATGAGAGATATCGCAATAAACTCTAATATCGCGTTCGTTTTTTTTTTGTTTTTTTTTTCTCGTACTCACCAAATTCTCTATGGATTCTTTTGATATTTTGTATGTGTGTCAATATCATTATGGAGATGTATCCTATTGAATTTGGTGATGATTCGATGATTTTCTTCCGAGATATCGCATAAAACTCTGATATGGCGTTCATAAAACTTTGATATTGCTTTATTTTTTTGCTCGTTCTTACTCGACAGGCTACAATTCTTCATGAATTCTTTTGATTGTTTGTATGTGTGTCAATATTATTAAGAAGATGTTCACTATTAAATTTGGTGATGATCATTTTCTGATATCGATTTTGTTTTACATTGACCTCTTTATCAAGCTGCTGATGGGCGTATTCGCTTTGGATATCGGTTAGTGCTATTGCTAGTGCTCTAGTATAGATCACAATGTTAATTTATGTATATATAAAATTTGTTGTACTTGTATATCACAATGTTAATGTATGTATATAAAATTTGTTGTATATCACAATGTAAATGTATGTATATAAAATTTGTTGTATATCACAATGTAAATGTATGTATATAAAATTTGTTGTATATCACAATGTAAAAGTATGTATATAAAATTTGTTGTATATCACTATGTAAATGTATGTTATAAAATGTGTTGTATATCACTCTGTCAATGTATGTATATAAAATTTGTTGTATATCACTCTGTCAATGTATGTATATAAAATTTGTTGTATATCACAATGTAAATGTATGTATATAAAATTTGTTGTATATCACTCTGTCAATGTATGTATATAAAATTTGTTGTATATCACAATGTAAATGTATGTATATAAAATTTGTTGTATATCACAATGTAAAAGTATGTATATAAAATTTGTTGTATATCACTATGTAAATGTATGTTATAAAATGTGTTGTATATCACTCTGTCAATGTATGTATATAAAATTTGTTGTATATCACAATGTAAATGTATGTATATAAAATTTGTTGTATATCACAATGTAAATGTATGTATATAAAATTTGTTGTATATCACTCTGTCAATGTATGTATATAAAATTTGTTGTATATCACAATGTAAATGTATGTTATAAAATTTGTTGTATATCACAATGTAAACGTATGTATATAAAATGTGTTGTATATCACAATGTAAATGTATGTATATATAAAATTTGTTGTATATCACAATGTAAATGTATGTATATAAAATTTCTTGTATATCACAATGTAAATGTATGTATATAAAATTTGTTGTATATCACTCTGTCAATGTATGTATATAAAATTTGTTGTATATCACAATGTAAATGTATGTATATAAAATTTGTTGTATATCACAATGTAAATGTATGTATATAAAATTTGTTGTATATCACAATGTAAACGTATGTATGTAAAATTTGTTGTATATAACAATGTCAATGTATATATATAAAATTTGTTGTATATCACAATGTAAATGTATGTATATAAAATTTGTTGTATATCACAATGTAAACGTATGTATGTAAAATTTGTTGTATATAACAATGTCAATGTATATATATAAAATTTGTTGTATATCACTATTTAAATGTATATAAAATTTGTTGTATATCACTATGTAAACGTATGTATATAAAATTTGTTGTATATCACAAGCCTTGGAGTTTTTCCACTTTATCAACTTGTGTTGATATATCTGATATCAAAAGACACAAGGGTGAGATTTTATTTATCATCCAATATGCGAAACAACAACTTTCGAGGGGTGAACTGCAGATTTTTGAAAGAACTTTCGAAGGGCGAAATCAATGACATGTAATTGTTATAGACGTTATATTTTTTCGAGTTATTGCCCTTGACTTTGTTAAAACGCGTCAAATATAGTTTGTAACAAGTCTTACAAGTCGAAAGTTGTTAATGTTGATAAATTGCTGATATGATAGACAAAGAAATGTCGTGTAAATAATTTAATGTGAAATAAAGGAACTTAGAACAATGATGTTAATTCTCTGTTATTTAGTTTCCAAGCACTATAGTCCCAAAAGTTGATAATTGCAGTGCGCTCTATTTCGAAAGCACTGCTTTGTTTTCGAAATATTTGGGGAGGATTTTTTTTTTTGCATCACACTCGATTTTAAAAGCACAAAATGTTTTGTTTTTTTAATGGCTTTTTTTTCAGTGCGCTCGGTTTAGTTTCGAACGAACAAACTACCTTGTTTTCGGAATGTTTCTTTTTCTGGAAGTTTGTTCAGATGGGACAATAAACCGAGCCCCGTGTGCTATTGGCTTTGCACGTTAAAGATCCCTCGACAGTTGGAAAGCGAAAATAAGAGCAGGCTAATGCCGCTGTCGTGGCAAAATTTCCCTCATTGCACACTGCATGGCGTTTGCCCGTCCTCAATTAGCCCATATAGGTGCAGAAAAGTAGGACGTAAAACTCCATTCATTTCATTTCATTTCTGGATGTTTTCCTCGAATACGAAGCCAAAACTGGGCATGTTACATAGAATACGATTTCCGATTTTGGGGAATGAATAGGAGGAATAGGATCAAACATGTTCGATGGCCCCAAAATCACGAAAATATAATTAAAACAAAAACAGAATTAGGGGTTGACACAATGGCATACAAAGCCAGTAATCAGTGTAGGGTAATAGAAGGACATAAATACCAATCTAATTATCTGATAATCCCATAATTACCTGTTAGAAGTGTTGAATTAATAATCAATTCATTAATCTACTACCGGTACATTTGTTTACATTAGAATCGGACATTGAAACTTTGAAATATATAAGTAAACTACGTTTATCATCGCACAATTTATTAATAGAAACCGGCCGATACAGATTCCAAGAAATGAAAGAATATGTAAAGTTTGTGATATGCATGAAATTGAAGATGAATACCATCATATTTTAATGTGCACAGCTTTTAAAGAACTACGCCTGAAATATATTAAACCATATTACACCACACGACCAAATATTTACAAATTTTTCAAATTAATGAGCACCACGAATGTAAAAGATCTAAGAATGTATTTAATGTATGCTAGTAAGAAACGATGATATGTATTCTGTATGATTTATTCTGATATATTTAATTATTTTTCGCATTACTCTCCTAAATGAATTTATGTATATTATTTATTACTCATATATGTTTCATTATGTATATATTATTATTATGTATTTTGTATTTTTATACCGATGAGTCTGTGACTCAAGGTTAATAAAGAATTGAATTGAATTGACCTATTTAGAAAGTTGTATTTTGTGTTCATCAGTTACCTCCCTTGAAGTTACTTTCATAAATTATCTCTCTATCTGTCATTCAATGGCAGTCTTAAAACTTTGCTTGTTTACATCAAAAAACGATGTATTTATGGAATTGGGGATCTGTTTAAGAGGTTTCATTATATGACAGGAAACTTATGGAAAATATGTAGGAGATATGCTAATTCATGTTAGTGATGGTAATCACCAGGAAAAGCAATAAAGGGTTTTATAAAGGCAGGGGTGAATAAATGTTGACCAAGCAAAAATGGTGAGCGCGGAACTTGAAGGTGATCAAATATTTTTATACAAAATTAACTTTGCTACTCTGATATTGTCAATATTATGAATGACTTGAAATGGTGGCAAACTGACACTTGTAATGGACATATTATCTGGCTTATTGTCAATTCCCATGTCAATATATAAATGATATTCTACTTGAAAAATATTTATTGGAACTGTTGTCAGAATGAGATTTCACTGACGTTGAAAAATGTCCGATTGGTAAAAAATTAAATCAACAGCCCTGCACTATGCATATGAGTTAGGTACAGCACATGCATAAGTTAATTACACTCATTTAAATGTCTTTGAGAATATGCTGCCATAAAAAGAATAAAGCTAAAACAGCAGCAAATAGATTCATTATACGTTATTTGAGTGTTTATTTTTTATAAGTATTTGCAGTGTAAAGCATTTGTGGTAGTGTAGGGAAGCAGGACAATGAAATGTATCCCGATTTTTATATGAAAATCATTATAGTAAGTTTTTGAAAGGATAATGAGCAAATAATGATACAAAAATTATCATGTTTGAAGAATTGCATTTATTTTTTTGTAAACGATTTTGCTGATCCCAAACCATTATTGACTTTGAAATATTATAATAAAACTAACTGTACGTCTACAAAACTTTGACTATTGCCAGTATTCCACATCTTATTTTTACAATACATTTTAATTATATAAGTTATGTTTATATCAAGTTTGTACAAGTAACATAATTATTGGAGGTGGAAATATAGTCAAACTTGGTCCAACCGGCAACGGTCACCTGTATTCAGCACCACCCTTTAATGAAAGGCCACCCAAATTACATCCCATGCAATTTTCAACCAAATTTACCTCTATTCAGCACCACCCTCTTGAAGCGGCCAGCGGTCACCCTTTTCTTGACGGTGAACATGTGTCACCCTGCAATCAGCGGTCATTTCCCTTAATCCTTGTTAATTCTATTACTAATTAAACTAACAGTTAATTACTGCCAAACAGATTAGTCAAAGCTCGTTCCTAAACACTTTTCACTATGTATATTTTGAATATATTTGTGGATATAATACTTTACACTAAAAGAAACATAAAAGTAATAAAGCACGTCGTAAATGAAATGAATGGAGTTTTACGTCCTACTTTTCTGCACCTATATGGGCTAATTGAGGACGGGCAAACGACATGCAGTGTGCAATAAGGGAAATTTTACCAGGACAGCGGCATTAGCCTGCTCTTATTATCGAATTCCAAATGTCGAGGGATCTTTAACGTGCACAGTCAATAGCACACGGGACCTCACGCTTTTTCCATGTCAGCCCCTTCGACCTGCATCACTGCAGGGGAAACCGGGTTGAAAAGCACATCGTATTATAATGTTCCTAATGTTTACATCGGTTGTTGTTAGTTGTCTCCCTTGACATATAATAAAAATCTGTACAAGCAAAACAATTCCGTTAATCAAAAATCTCGCCCAGAGCATGACAAAATCGAGTGCAATAACTATATAGTAGTGGACTTCCCATACGAGAAGTACCATCAGGTGTTTCGAAAAGAGTAAGCATGGTCTGCTTTGCGGGCGACACCCTCCACTACTATAAAGGTTAAAATCATGAGGTGCAACGAGATCAATTCATCCTCCTGTAATCAACACATACCTTCTGCTTTACACCAATCCAAAAATTTTGTCCAGAGCATGACAAAATACCTACACCAAAATTATCAACGGTCGCGTTTCTTCTTCTTTTGCATGGCATTCCCCCAAGATTGCTTACTTTTCAAGCCAATACTATCAAATAATTATCTGTATGAACCAGGATTACAGAAAAACTACCATGAGATATTAAGCTTCTGCTGGAAGCGTACGCACTACCAGGGGTCTTATTCTCTAAAACTTAACTTGTATAAAATCACAATTTTAAGAAACACAGCAATCTGATTCGATAATTAAGCTATATTTAAAATCAGTTTTAGTGATTAACCAATCAGATGACTTGAAAACTAAAATTGTTGTAATTTAAAGTTTCGGGAATACGGCCCCAGGATTACAAAAAAAACTACCATGCGATATTATCTTCTGCTGGACGCGGACGTATTACCAGAACTTTGATAAATTCGGATAATATATAGCAATTCTTGTAAGATCATTTATTAGCGATCTAGACCAATTTTACAGCCAGCTTCCTCCCGCCTAGACTGAAGTGGTCAACCAAAACTCATTTATAGTTGTCAGTTGGTATTAAGCGAACCCATTTCAGCTTACTTACTAACCAATCAATGTTTTTAGAGACTAAACGACCAAATTACCATTCTCTTTTAACGCCAACATTAATCAGGTAACTTTTTATAAAAACTACAAACCACCTAACTCTTCATATTAGGAAAGCCTGCATTAAACAGAAATAAAGATAGGTGGGCTCTTAATATTGGGGAAAGCCCTTAAAATAACCATTCTCTTTTAACGCCAACATTAATCAGGTAACTTTTTATAAAATCTACAAACCACCTAACTCTTCATAATAGGAAAGCCTGCATTAAACTCCGTTTAAACAGAAATAAAGATAGGTGGGCTCTTAATATTGGGAAAAGCCCTTAAAATAACCATTCTCTTAACTTCAACATTAATCAGGTAACTTTTTATAAAATCTACAAACCACCAAACTCTTCATAATAGGAAAGCCTGCATTCAACTCCGTTTAAACAGAAATAAAGATAGGTGGGCTCTTAATATTGGGGAAAATTCTTAAAATAACCATTCTCTTTTAACGCCAACATTAATCAGGTAACTTTTTATAAAATCTACAAACCACCAAACTCTTCATATTAGGAAAGCCTGCATTCAACTCCGTTAAAACAGAAATAAAGATAGGTGGGCTCTTAATATTGGGAAAAGCCCTTAAAATAACCATTCTCTTTTAACGCCGACATTAAACAGGTAACTTTTTATAAAATCTACAAACCACCAAACTCTTCATAATAGGAAAGCCTGCATTCAACTCCGTTTAAACAGAAATAAAGATAGGTGGGCTCTTAATATTGGGGAAAATTCTTAAAATAACCATTCTCTTTTAACGCCAACATTAATCAGGTAACTTTTTATAAAATCTACAAACCACCAAACTCTTTATAATAGGAAAGCCTGCATTAAACTCCGTTTAAACAGAAATAAAGATAGGTGGGCTCTTAATATTGGTGACAGCCCTTAAAATAACCATTCTCTTTTAACGTCAACATTAATCAGGTAACTTTTTTATAAAATCTACAAACCACCAAACGTCTTAATTGTTTCAAGTCAATCTTCATATTAGGAAGGTCTGCATTCAACTCAGTTTAAACAGAAATAGAAGTAAAGTGGGCTCTTAATATTGGGGACAGCCCGCAAAACAGTGGCGTTTCTAGGAATATTTAGATGGACCGGGCCAGCCTCAATTCTGGAGTGGGGGGGGGGGGGGGGGGTGACATAGTCGCCCCGTAGAAATGCCACTGCCGCAATATATGAATGTAAAGGGGATAGAAATCACGTGGGCTCTTGATATTGGGGAAAGCCCATAAAATAACTGTCTTTAAAATAGACGTCACGCGGTTTATTAAAATAGAAAGATGTATCTTTCACTGTTCCAAAACGACATACAGTAAAAAGTCAAGGGGTGGGGATTTGACGTTTTTCAACTTTGTCCAATCCAAAGGCATCTACATAAAAAAGCGAACACTCATTCCGTTTTGAAATTGAAATTCAACGTAACACCATTGGTATAAAGCTCAATCCCAAACATATCTGGAAGAATGAAGAAGACCAAGTTACTCCCGCTACACTACTCAGGGCTGAGTTTCACTGCCATGTCATTCTACCCGACCAGTCCTTATGAATTGTCAAATTACCAAACCAACATCAAAGTACCACCCGATTGAACCAATCCAACTACTACCACTACCAACAACTACATAGTTTGCGATATCAGCAACTGCTGGAAGCGAACGTTAACTTGTCATCTACCAACAACTACCTAGTTTGTGATATCAGCTGCTGCTGGAAGCGAACGTTAACTTGTCATCTACCAACAACTACCTAGTTTGCGATATCAGCTGCCGCTGGAAGCGAACGTTAACTTGTCATCTACCATCAACTACCTAGTTTGCGATATCAGCTGCCGCTGGAAGCGAACGTTAACTTGTCATCTACCAACAACTACCTAGTTTGCGATATCAGCTGCCGCTGGAAGCGAACGTTAACTTGTCATCTACCAACAACTACCTAGTTTGCGATATCAGCTGCCGCTGGAAGCGAACGTTAACTTGTCATCTACCATCAACTACCTAGTTTGCGATATCAGCTGGTGTTGGAAGTGAACGTTAACTTGTCATCTACCAACAACTACCTAGTTTGCGATATCAGCTGCCGCTGGAAGCGAACGTTAACTTGTCATCTACCAACAACTACCTAGTTTGCGATATCAGCTGCCGCTGGAAGCGAACGTTAACTTGTCATCTACCATCAACTACCTAGTTTGCGATATCAGCTGCCGCTGGAAGCGAACGTTAACTTGTCATCTACCATCAACTACCTAGTTTGCGATATCAGCTGCCGCTGGAACGAACGTTAACTTGTCATCTACCATCAACTACCTAGTTTGCGATATCAGCTGCCGCTGGAAGCGAACGTTAACTTGTCATCTACCATCAACTACCTAGTTTGTGATATCAGCTGGTGTTGGAAGTGAACGTTAACTTGTCATCTACCAACAACTACCTAGTTTGCAATATCAGCTGCTGCTGGAAGCGAACGTTAAATTAATCTACCAACCAACCAAACGAGTCGGAGCTACCTCACGAACCTAAGGATATGAAATGATTAAGAAATTTTAAAAGTCAACAATTTAAGCGAGACAAGTTAATATACACTTATAATGAAAATGACGGTATTGACCATGTCGTTAAAATGGAAGAACATCAATTGAATTTACTTTGACTAATGGTAGAGGTTCAGACAACTCTCCTACGCTAATTTATAAAGAAAGAGATGAGATCTGACTGTAGAAGAATTTCTAGCTTAAGACGCTAAATATTGTCTCGATTAAACAGATATTTTACATTTCGAACGTTTTTTTTACCAATTAAATAGGTTTGTTTTTATACGCCCACACATTAATGTGGGCGTATATTGTAGTCGCCTCTGTCTGTCTCTCTGTCCGTCTGACACGATAGAGAGCTGTTTTTTTGGTGGATTTTTATGAAACTTGCTGTGAGTGTTTGTAATCTCCCAAAGATGAACCCTATTGAAAATCCGACGAATCGAAAATTATTTCATGGGTTATTGCCCTTACCCAAAATATGTTGTTGACACCATAGAGAGCTGGTTTCTTGATGGATTTTGATGAAACTTGGTTTGAGAGTTTGTATTGACATTGGGATAAACCCTATTGAATATCAGAAACATCGAAAAAAAATTTGATGAGTTATTGCCCTTGTTCTTTAAAACGTGTTAATTTTTCAGCCCGTTACACTCTCAAATATCACAATTTTGAACGATATCTGTCAAATAGTCATACGATTCCTCACAATTTCCAAATTTTTGTATTTATTGAATCTATTGCCAAAATGATCACACGAATCTGTCTATCGCAGTGGTTCCCAACCTTTTTCAAACTGTGGCCCAAATTCACGAAGCTCCCAGAGCCATGGCCTCCTGATCTATTCCAAACTAGGGTAACATAGGGAATATAACGCAAGGGTTGTTGTCTTGTGCCCCCTCCTCATCAGGAGGTCAGATTCATTTGACCACAAGCAACTACAGACCTTACACAGCAAAATATAGTTAATACAAGTTGGGCTTGATAAAAAATCATATGAAAAGTTCATAAGCTGTTACCAATGTTTCGTCAAAATGTCCTTTTGGATTTCGAGTTTCGTTTTGCGGTTCGGATCGTTAGTATTTGGTTTCTTTATACATCCTCATGCACCATGCCCCCCTGACAAACACCCCATGGCCCCCAGACTGGGAACCACTGGTCTATCGGAATGATCTAATGTATCAGATCATATTATTCTCATCAAGGTCAAAGGTTATACCAATATTGAAATACTGTTTAGACTGCTATTGAAAGAGGATCGTCTAGTCATCACCAACCAGTGTATGAATGTCGTAATTAGATTTTTAATGTCACACTGACCGACATGCTCAAATTCGTATATCGGTTTAATACCGAGAGTATTTTATAATATTCAGTAGCCAGTCTGTTTATATCAGTGGTTCCCAACCTCGGGGCCATGACCGCCCCCTAGGGAGCCATGGGGTGTTTTTCAGGGGGCCATGGTGCATGATGATGTATATAATTTTTTCTCTAACCCAACTTTTAACTATATCGGTTTAAGACCAAGAGTATAATAATATTCAGTAGCCAGTCTTTGTTTATACCAGTGGTTCCCAACCTGGGGGGCATGGGGTGTTTGTCAGGGGGCCATGGGGCATGAGGATGTATATAATTTTTTCTCTAGCCATACTTTTATTTAACTATATTTTGCTGTGTACGGTCTGTAGTTGCTTGTGGTCAAATGCATCTAACCTCCTTATGATGAGGAAGCAAAAGACAACCCCTGCGCTATATTCCCTATTTTGTCCTAGTTTGGAATAAAACAGGGGGCCATGGCTCTGGGAGCTTCGTGAATTTTGGCCACAGCTTGAAAAAGATTGGGTACCACTGGTTTATATTTATGATATTCATACTAACGTCAGACAAAAGTAAGCGATTTATTTTTTTAAAATTTTTGACAACTTTGAGAGTCCTGAAAATCAGAAAAATATTCCCAATATAAAATGACACGTTCACCATTCATACCTTTGACCCAGAAAAGTGATTTTTTTTTAAGATTATCAGTCAAAATTTGGGAATTCAGCCATGTGATTTCATAATTATCTGTCGACTCGTATATAAAAGGCATAAACGGTTAAGTTTCTGATGTTTAGTATAATTGAAGGGATTATGCAATTTGTGTGCTGTTTTAGTACTTCTGAAGACTATTTATATAATATGTTTGTTATATCCAAGACCCAATGCATTAATAATGTTTCTTTTTAATGTATATACATTACATTAATATGTTTTTGTCCAGTTTTAAAATTAAAAATTCATGTATTTCTGAATGTAAATTAACGTGAAATTTTGGTATTTCTGAATGTGAATTAGAGCTAAAATTTGGTGTTTCTGAATGTGAATTGAAATAAAAGTTCTTGACTGTCATTAGTTTTAAAATTGAAGATGTTTCTGAAGATGAATTATATTTGAGTTTTATGGTATATTGAATAACGTCTCTAGACACTGATATATCTCTATGTTTCCTCATCAGATAACTTTCCATTGAAACTGTCACGCAATCCTAAACATAGCCAAACTCTTCCAATTGGAATACTGGGGCATTATTCTCGAAGACTTAACTAAGATAAAATCTAGATTTTAAGAAATACAGTTATTTGATTGGATAATAAAGCTATATTTAAAATCAATTTTAGTGATTGTCCAATCAGAAGACTAGAACACTAAAATCAGTGTCCTTATTCTCGAAAACTTAACTAAGATAAAATCTAGATTTTAAGAAATACAGTTATCTGATTGGATAAAAAAGCTGTATTAAAATCAATTTTAGTGACTGTCTAATCAGAAGACTAGAATACTAAAATCAGTGTATGTTAAGTTTTCGAGAATAAGGCCACTGGACAGATATCTTGAATTTTGCGTTGCTGAAGGTTGGCTTTGGTTAACAATATCCATTCGTGACTGTTGACAGAATGCACCTTATTTCACGAAACAGTGAAAAATCACAAGAAAGCAGTTGCATAATAACGATTTCGGGTTCTAAACGATGCATTAAGATCCCTCGACAGTTGTAAATCTAAAATTTAAGTAGGCTGCCGCCACTGTCCTGGCAAAATTTCCCTCATTGCACACTGCATGACGTTTACCCGTTCCCAATTAGCCCATACATGTGCAGAAAAGCAGGAGGTAAAACTCCATCCGTTTCATTTCACTAACAAACTAACCCTGTGACAGAGGACCTCTATGTATTATCTCAATGGTAAATTGAACATATATCTAAACATAGTGATCGATAATACATGTATATACCTTATGAGAAGATGATATACTATCTTCATTTCATGTGGGCGTACACAATAATATATATCTCATGTATGCATTAACTGTTTTAGTTTTGTTTTGACATGTTTATTTTTATCGTGTTCTGGAGCTATATAGCCCATTAGGTGCTGGTGCTCCAAATTACATTTCATTTCATTTTTAATTTTGTTCGTTCTGTGAAAATTTTTTTGTTTATCTATTTTATGTTTGTTTTACTGTTTTAGTTTTGTTTTGACATGTTTATTTTTATCGTGTTCTGGAGCTATATAGCCCATTAGGTGCTGGAGCTCCAAATTACATTTCATTTCATTTTTAATTTTGTTCGTTCTGTGAAAATTTTTTTGTTTATCTATTTTATGTTTGTTTTACTGTTTTTTAATTTTGTTTTGACATGTTTATTTTCTGGAGCTATATAGCCCATTGGGTGCTGGTGCTCCTTAATACATTTCATTTCATTTTCATGTATGCATTATATACCCATCTATTTATGTCTGTGTGTCGCATCTGCTCGCTAACCTGAAGGTCCAGGGTTCAATTCCGGCATGGGTCGAGATGATACCTTCGGATTTTTCAACCCGGTTTCCCCCTGTCAGTGATGCAGGTCGGAGGGGCTGACATGGAAAAGCGTCTAGTCGTTCGGATGGGACAATAAACCGAGGCCCCGTGTGCTATTGGCTGTGCACGTTAAAGATCCCTCGACAGTTGGAAATCGAAAATAAGAGCAGGCTAATGCCGCTGTCCTGGCAAAATTTCCCTCATTGCACACTGCATGGCATTCGCCCGTCCTCAATTAGCCCATATAGGTGCAGAAAGTAGGACGTAAAACTCCATTCATTTCATTTCATTTTTGTGTCGCATCTGCGGTAAATAACGACCTTCACTATTCTGGTGACAGCTGAGCCAGTCATTACCTGGATAAATACTAATTATTGAAAATAACAAGCTGTATATTGATGATTTATCGATTAGACAGGTAGCCTAGTGAAATCGTTACATTTTTAAACTATTTTACAACGACAATTACAGACAATGTCTGTCAAATTTCGTATATGACAATTGATTTTGAAGTCTAGAATGATACATTATTGCGTTAAAGGTCTATTAAATTGATTAATAAAATAAAACACCTTTAACGCCGATTGTATCACTAACTACCATCACGGAAAGTAAAGTCACGACTCGTGTTAAGCACGATAAAACTCCGGCACACACAACCTGATGACGTAGTACCCAATTATTGAACGACAAGTATGATTTTTCGAGAAGGCGCTTCGGATCAATGTACATCCTTATAGTGTCGAATGCCATGGAACATCACGGATAAACCTTAGCACTCGGTCAATTCCAATACCATAGCTTTCAATTATATTATTTGTTGGAGAGAAAGCACGAAAAATATGAGATTTATTCAAACTTTTCCGTTATTTTTTCCATAATAGTGGATATATATCTATTCAAATTGATTAAAATTGGAAATGTGTTGTTAAATATGTGCAAAATAAAATTGTAATTATTCAATATTATTATGATAAAAATTAAATAGAATAGTAAGTGATTAAATTCAACGGATTATCGGATAATCTTTTTATCTTGTACAGACGGTGGGTAAGTAAATTTGTTATTTTCATTTTTTCAAAACTTTTCACAAAGACGTACATGTAATTTCACACAGACGCTGACTAAAATATATGGTAGTTCAATAAATGGAAACTATAAAATGATATGCATTCAATACACGATACATTTGAAAATGATACATCTACATATTATTAATGTATATGCCATGCCAAAAATGACGATGCACTAATACATGATACATCAATATTATTATTCAGACGATACATAAAACATTGGCAGTACGACACACAAAATATAAATGATAATCCAACACATATGAAACACCAGAGAGTCAAAATTCAACTAAAAAACGATGCATCATTGAAATGTTAAGCGCTTATGATACAAAACGAATAAAATTATACATACCCAATGATGATACACAACGAATATAATGATACATAGCCAATGATGATACACAACGAATATAATGATACATAGCCAATGATGATACACAACGAATATAATGATACATAGCCAATGATGATACACAACGAATATAATGATACATAGCCAATGATGATACACAACGAATATAATGATACATAGCCAATGATGTTGCAATAACTGATGTATTGAGAGTGACACATATTTAATATACGATACATTATAATGATTCTTAATGATACACCAAATTGTCAATACGCTTTTTATGTGAATACATTTGAAATATGTAAGGTGGATGATCATAAAAAACAACATTTGACCAAAAAAAACATTTAACAAACAACACAATTCTTCAATAAAAAAAAAAAATATGGAATACTAAGATCTTTAAAATCGAAAGAACTTGAATCGATTAGTTAATTAAATATCTAAGTACAACATATTAAAATATCTTGGCTGGAAAGTACGGGGATAAACATTTTCCATCCAAGTTATTACAAGCCTCGGTTTCAATATGCCATACATGAACATAATATTGTATATTATGTATATTACGTATACGCAGTTGGATTCAGTATATATACAAGCAATGTATACTAATATACAACAATTATACAAAAATACAAAAAAAACTTGAATTTAAATCACCATGTCAATATCTCATTTTGCTTCCGAAGAAGATTGCGTTGAGGAAACTTATTCAATGGCAGATTATATTTAGGCAAGATACATCATCATACGTGCCTATTTCTGATTCTAATAAGCCTAATTTGTCATTTCTCGACAACAAGAGCATTTTTTCAATTTTCTAAAATGAAATAAAAAACATTTTGAGCCCACAGATTATGTAATCCAGTTGTATAAGATGAGACTCGTGACGTCATAGCCTGGAAATTTTATGTAGATATCACTATTTTAGTCTTAAATTCCTAGAAAATGTAAATCAATTTGTGTATTTATAAAGAAAAATCATAAAGAAAGAAACCATATTAAAATTTGAATATTTTTTCATCCAATGACTTCCAAAAAATGCTCCGAAATCTGAACATTTCTTGCTCATAAACTTTCAATTGGGCTCAATTTTCGTAGATCAGTCACTAAAAACATTTGATACATTAAGTATTATGGTTTTAATTGTTTTGTAACGAATTCGTAAACTAAAGACATAAATGCACAAAATTTGGTACATTCAGTATTATGGTGTTAATATGTCTGTAACGAATTCGTAACATAAACATGCAGGCCTTCTCAATTAATTTTTGTAAAAAGCCAATTTCATTTTATGAAAAAAATATAATGGCTAAATAAAGCTTAGCTAGCATAGTGAGCAAAGCGTTTTACCGTATGTGTCATTCTTGAGGGGTAATTCTCAAGAGCGTTTTGGCCGCTTTTGGCCATTTGAGAAGGCTTTGCATAGAGCATACATGTCGTGCTACAATATTTAGAAAGCCTCAGTAGCTTAGTGTGTTGCTCGTTAACCTGCAGGTCCGAACATCAGGTTATAGATCAGACGTCATTAGCCCACTTAGCTACAGAAAACTAGGACATAAACTCAATTTCGCTTTCAAAATATATCGATGTATAGTCAAACAGAGATATTTCGGCTCATCCGGGTACCGTCAAAACATATACAAAACCAGTTCATTATATTTTCAAGGGTATAAAAGTATCTTATTTAGAGGGTTGTTTGTTTGGCAAGTTACAGCAACACCATTGAAAATATAATGGACTGGTTGTGTATATGTTTTGACGGTACCCGGATGAGCCGAAATATCTCTGTTTGACTATAGCTCTATATATTATTTTCAATACTAGTGATTATTCATTGCTTGGTAGTACATATTTCATAAATAATTTCGAAATTGCTTAATTAAACAACAAAAATTTTCAATCAACTTTTTGTGTATGTGTCATATTTATCTGTGGTATATTCATTCAATTTATACGTTATAATACTTTTTAACTGTGAATAGATATTCCAAAATCAATACTGGAAATACGTTTTACAATTTTTTTAACATGAATATTATGTAAGATTTGAACGACATATAGAAGCGAGGAGCACATATAACAAAACACAAGACAATATTATGGAATTATGTAATACACCTGATGACGACACGTGTATATTGTGTTGAAACGTTATGTGCTTATCCGTATTAAAGAAGTGTGTTATATTCCATAATATTGTCCTGTGTTTTGTTATATGAATATTATGCGTTAAAAAAAGGTTGACACATATAAGGAAATACACAACACGTTAGTCAGATGTTACAGAGATAAGTATCTAGCATACAAATTTAGTTTAATATTAATGTATAAATGCGGATATCATGTTTAGGCCATGGTCATACATACGTACGTCAGAATTGTGTACGAATGCGAAACTATGCAGGTTTTATTGATTAAGTTACGTATTCAACTGACGGATAAAAAAAACCGGACATTTACGTACACATACGTACGTCAGAATTGTGTACGTCAAACGAATGCGAAACTTTACAAGTTTTATTTGATTAAGTTACGTATTCAACTGACGGAGAAAACAACCGGACATTTACGTACACTTACGTACGTATGTGTGACCACGGCCTAACATAGATAAATAGGTGCGAATATCATACTTTCTAATGGAATATTTGAAAATCTTGAATACATATATAAGAATATCATGTTAAAATATCATATTGGCAAAGCATGGTACATCTGAAATATGTGAATATCTTGTTTACAAAGATATATATGGATATGTTTACAAATCAAATTTGGTATGAATGCCATGTTTATGTTATATGTTAAACCTGATAACGTAGGACGTAAAACTCCATTCATTTCATTTTTGAAATACATGTATGTGGATATTTTGTTTACAAATCATGTTGAAGTGTGAGCACTTGAAATGTGTGTATGTATATGTTTACATATAAAGATACAAATATTTCATTATCTTATTTACATATTAAATTACAAATAAGTGAATATGTTACTTCATATAACGAGATCGTGTTTAAATAATGAATTGCGTAATGTGAAGAGCTTGTTTGAGGTATATATCAAATGTCCTTGAAGATCATAAACTGTCTTCTACGTAAAAAGTTTCGTAAGAATATTGTGTTTTCAAATTTACGACCAAGTACAACATAATATTATGTGAATATGATCGTTTCGGTACGTTTCCTGGTCGCTTCTGCTAGAGTCGTTATCGTTTCTGCTAGTTTCATGGTCATTTTTGAAACCGTCGATGGCAAAGCATTTCCTTATGTTATATTAAAGAACTGCAGTAACAATATCTATCTTAGATAGTAAAGTACACAGTGGGTGAGGTCAAATCTCGTGTTAGCGTTCCGTGTTAGTGTTAACATGAATTTAACACAACATTTGAACTAATTTTTCGTGTTAATGTATAACTTTTAGGGAGTGAACACGCGAAACCAGTATATCTTTTACATAATTAAGTATTTCAATATCAATCAAATAAGGTAATATTTGCATGTGACCCAGTCCAAATTCTGTACTTACACCAGTGTTAACACTAACACGGAATTTGACCTTACCCAATGTTTTGTGCCATGAATACAATAGCTGGTTGTTAACAGTTTTAAAATCAAGACCTTCACTCTGATAATGTTTACTTATTTCGTTATGGTGATGTATGAAAATATTTTTAAATAGTTTACCAAATATAGAGAGGAAAGTCAATAAATATTTCAGTTATTATTTTCATATAATGGAACTGAAGCGAGGTTCTAGTATGACCTTTAAAACGTTTCTAATACGTTTTTTAATAAACAGGTTTAGGATATAATGAGTTTAAATAACAGAACAGAAACAAAACGTGGTTTTTTAGAAATTGAATTGAAATGAATGGAGTTTTACGTCCTACTTTTCTGCACCTATATGGGCTAATTGAGGACGGGCAAACGCCATGCAGTATGCAATGAGGGAAATTTTGCCAGGACATCAACATTAGCCTGCTCTTATTTTCGATTTCCAACTGTCGAGGGATCTTTAACGTGCACAGCCAATAGCACACGGGGCCTCGGTTTATTGTCCCATCCGAACGACTAGACGCTTTTATATGTCAGCCCCTCCGACCTGCATCACTGACAGGGGGAAACCGGGTTGAAAAATCCGAAGGTATCATCTCGACCCATTCCGGGATTGAACCCTGGACCTAAACGTTAGCGAGCAAGCGTCGAACTCAATGAGCCACCACCGTGGCTTTTGTAGAAATTAAAACCATGGTCAAATATAGATATCTTCTTTTATTACAATGTTTTGAGTTTTGAACATGAAAATTGGTATTTTCACTACAATCAACCCATAACCCTATGTTCTAATAATATAAATTAATGTATTTATTAATGTGTGTTTCAAATCAATTAGAAAAAATGATTTACATAATATGAAAGTCATCTTACGTAAGGTTTTTAAGTTTGTTACGATTTTTGGACGCTGACAGAAAACTACTGAACGGATTTGAATAAAATCAACGCCTTATTTTATGAAATGAAATCTCCTATGAATTCCAAAAGTTTCAGATAGAAATATTGAGCAATTATTGAGACAAACGTCAAAACTAGGTCAAGCAGCTAAATTAACAATAAGTACTCCCTGTTTTTAAATTAACCCTTCAAAATCAAATTCAGTTTGATCAAGAAGATATAGAGATACAATAAGCATACTCTAGAAATACTTTCAGGTAATATTTGAGACATTTTTGTTAATGAACACTTTTTTCAAAAAAGCAGAGTGATCCTTTAAACAACTTACACTATTTATATACTTCTGATTTAACAACAAAATAAATCATCTGATTTGAAGAATTATTTGCCTTTATGTTTATGCACGGGCAAATCATCTGAAACAAATGCCTATAATAATAAATGTATATGTGGCTAATTTACATAGGAATAATGGAAATGACTCTGATCGTGATATGAGCCAAATCTATGTTTAGTCCAAATAACCATTACAAAGTGTAAAATAATACATATTACAAAATGTTGATTTTCCCATTAAAGATATCTGTAAGAACGAGAGTGTTTTATTTACTCAAATATCTTGTTTTCTTACACATTACGAGATTATATCACGCAACCTACATATTCTATTAACTTTAATTCTCCAGCTATTTTCGCACGTTAGTAAATGATTCTAGGAAATGAAACGCTATGTATTCTTGTACCCTTAAAAACAAACAATACTGGACCCAATCTCCAGCTATTTTCGCACGTTAGTAAATTATTTTAATGTAACACTGTATTCCTGTACCCTTAAAAACAAGCCTTACTGGACCCAATCTGCAGCTATTTTAGCACGTTAGTAAATGATTCTAGGCAATGAAACTTCATGTATTCTTGTGCCTTTGAAAGCAAGCCATACTGGACCTAATTGTATGGGATTTTATTTTTATGCTGAGTCTGATGAATGTTTTGAAGACCAAATGTGAATGCTTATGTACACGTTTACTAACAATACAGACGTTATTTCTGCTCTTTTCGTAGCATTTACAGACAAGATTTTGTCTGGATGAGAGTAACCTACTGAAATTGAAGATGAAAAAAAATACAACAAAACATCTCATGGCAGATCTTCACTATAAAAAGAACATTGCTTAATAGTGGACGCTTTCTAAATTCTTTGTCACATACAAGAACCAGACAACCCATAAAACGTTCATTCTGAGAAAAACGAAAAAGAATATGTATTCGACTACATAATATATAGTTTTGTTTTGAAAAAGACCATCTACATTTGAGAAACGTCATATTATTTACATTAAATATATTTACTGTAAATACATGTATTTTCTCTGATATACATTTGAGCATTGGATTCACTGGATGATGGTCAAGTGGGTGACTTGATTCTTGTATGGTGTCCCGGAATTGTAAAAATAGACGACTTAAATTATTGTCTGGAATTGGATGATGATCAGTTGCCAATGCATGATCCAAAACAATATGTTCTACTAGTGTCCAGAAGACCACCAAGAACAAATTTGGCTTTATTACCACTGTAACAGTCATCTGTCTCTTCAAGCGAAAGAAAGTTTTCTTCGTTGGCAGGATTTATTAATCGTGTCATTTTTAGTCTTCGAAATATTGACTTGTAATATTTTCTAGACTACAGTGTATTTTTACATTTTTTAATACGGAAACTTGACAATCTTACATTTATTGCATTTATCAATTGTATGGAAAATTACATAGTTTTATGAGTTTATTTGATTCTGTTTGTATATTTTGGACACTGTTGATGAATATATACTCTGATTGACCAAGTTTGAGAACTTAATTTATTTGTTCATTCTAAGAGGTTGTATCGCTTTTAAAAAAAGTACATTTTTACAACGCAATTTCTTGATGGCCTGACCTGAAAATTAGAGATAAGGGCGCTAATGAAGTTGTGAAACGTTGTCATGTTTGTGAAAAGTCAATAATTAAATATATTATAGAATATAAACCAGTAACTATGACAACATAATAAACAATAGGACATATTGAGTTATTAAAACATTGTTTAGGTATTAATCATAATTAGGAAAAAGAATAGAAATTTACTCATTAACGTGGGGTCAGATATTATGACCGGAGAGACGACACGTAAATTAATGATACACCTGAGACCTATTATTTCAGGTAATGTCACAGAACTAATTTTGCGTTTTAATAATATACATTAAATTAAAGATCTCATTGCCCATCTAGTTTTCAAAGAGTAGACAATATTGTAATATTTTTGTTGTTTTAGTTTTGTTTACTTGACATGTTTTTGTATCAATTTGCCTCATACGTCTGTCGCTCAAGCATTCCCACTTTAACTACTCCCTGGCCACATTGAGTTCTGAATCGCATTTTGCCTAATTTTTATATGAATTGAAATATTTACCTCAAAATAGTTATCAGAGTCTTAGATTGTCTGAGAAATGACAACTGTTAAAAATAAAAAAATATTAATTTGGAAATGCGATTTTATATAAGGGAATTTCAGTCTGAAATGTGGTTCATTTTCAAATGAATTTTGTAAGGATGGAAGTATATTCATTTAATATTAATAATTTGCAAAAACTATATTTTCATGGACCCAAATGCGTTCTAAGACACATGACATGCCATGCAACTGACAACCATATTTAAAATATTTATGACATGAAAGAGCAAGGTCAATTCAGACCGCAAAGTATTTGGTGACATCTCACACACTAATGACTTTTATGATATCCAAGACGCTATTTAGAAAGTATGAATAAAGAAACCAAGTACTAACGATCCGAACCGCAAAACGAAACTCGAAATCCAAAAGGACATTTTGACGAAACATAAGTAACAGCTTATGAACTTTTCACATGAGGAATTATATTAATCATACATGAGTAAGTATATCATAATGAAAAATGGTATCAGGTGTCTAGAAGAGTAAGCATACCGTGCCTGGCGCCACACCCGTCCTAGGTGTTAATCATACACGAAACAAACTAACTACTGCCATCTATGATATCCAAGACAAAAGTATGAATATGAGACTATATTAACAGCAGAACACTATGTTAGTTCAATATGAAATAAGATCACAAAATTCTAAAGATGTCTGTTGGGAAATGAAGAATATCTTGTATAAAATAAGTAATCATTTGAGACTGAAATTTCAGTCCATAATATCAGAAACCGGGTCGATATTAGTTCCATATTAGAGCCCTCCCAGACATTTGATCTCTCGTAACCGGTATCAGACTAGAAGATCTTTTTTATCAATTTACAATTTAATTTCTTCAGACAAGGCCGATTTAAAGAATTGTGTTTGCATATGCCGGAAGGTAGGCTCAGATCGACTGGCGATTTAAAGCAATCGTCAAAAATGTCATATTAAAGTCACTGACCTACTTTCAGCAAGTGCGACCATCTCTAAAGAATCGTATGTAAGTTTCGATTCATGAACAAACTTCATTTTCAGTCGCACTGCGATTGAACCAGACAAGCAGTAGAAAATGCCGTTGTTCATCGTGAGGTCAAATTCCGTGTTAGTGTTAACACTAGTGTTAATACAGAATTTGGACTGGGTCAAATGCAAATATTACCTTATTTGATTGATATTGAAACACTTAATTATGTAAAAGATATACTGGTTTCGCGTGTTCACTCCCTAAAAGTACTATATTAACACGAAAAATTGGTTCAAATGTTGGGTTAAAATTATGTTAACACTAACACGGAACGCTAACACGAGATTTGACCTTACCCATTCTACCGATTGCATGGTCAACATGAGTCCCTTTTCCTAGTTTGTTACTGAAATGGAAGGCGAAATCAGAGTGACATTAAGAGACCTGAATCGACAATGTCGCAACGAATAAATGACCTGAATTGACAATGTCGCAACGAATAAATTAATTATATTATTTAATAATATGCAATATCTTACGATCCGAACCGCAAAACGAAACTCGAAATCCAAAAGGACATTTTGACGAAACATCATTCATACATGAGTAAGTATATCATAATGAAAATGCAATAATAATATGTAATATCAAATAAAAATGGAAATTGTAAACGAATGCAATAATTGGAAGTATACGTATATCGAATTTCACAATGTACCTGTATTAAATGTAATGAAATTGTAATTAATATTGTGATAAGAATCTGTAATGGATGTAATATTAATACAATCTGTTAATACAATCACAGTAATATCACATCTGTTTTATTACTCTTGTTAATATAAATGAAATGAATGGAGTTTTACGTCCTACTTTTCTGCACCTATATGGGCTAATTGAGGAAGGGCAAACGCTATGCAGTGTGCAATGAGGGAAATTGTTACCAGGACAGCGGCATTAGCCTGCTTTTATTTTCGATTTCCAATTGTCATTAACATCAAATGAATGGAGTTTTACGTCCTGTTTTTCTGCTCCTATATGGCCTAATTGAGGACGGGCAAACGCCATGCAGTGTGCAATGAGGGAAATTGTTGCCAGGACAGCGGCATTAGCCTGCTCTTTTTTTCGATTTCCAACTGTCGAGGGATCTTTAACGTGCACAGCCAATGGCACACGGGGCCTCAGTGTTGTTAATATAATCCACAGAACTGGATTGTACAACATGATATTAGTTTTACTAGGTTTTTTGAAAGTAGGCCTAAGCTTGGCGATATAATGTAGCCTATATCATCTGATCGACAACTCCATACGGCTCAACCTTCGTCATTGTTCGAGACTTTATATTGATTCGGCCATGATAGGCGGCCATCTTGTCCAGTAAAGACAACTGTTTTTCGGATTTTGATTGGCTGTTTTTACCTCGAAGGAAGACAGCACTCTCTGAAGAATGATTGTGATTAACTGAACTATAATTTATTCAAAATGGCGATCTCCTTATAGTATACGAGTTTATCTAGCCACTAGTCTAGTTCTGAAGATGATACTCTTAACTCTGATCAACTGGGTGTTAGCAAAATTCGACAACTGCTATGTTGTTTCTGGTCAATCCGTTGAACTAAATTGAACAATGTTGACCTGAAAAACCATCCCTTTTCTTTCGATTTGAACTTCAGTGAATTTATTTTACTCTTACTAGTAACATAATAGTAGATTCTAGGGCACTCGTTTGTTACTGAAAGTAGCTTCCTCAAATACATAATAACATTTGATAACATGAAATTACATTTTGTTTTCTTTCTGTTTCATTTGACCGTATTATCATGAAAATAGCAAGCATAATTATAGTCATTTAAAAGGCTGGATAATGTCACTGTCATTAATGATGTAGTCGCGATTATCAATAAAATATATAATTAGTTACAATAGGACGAATCCAATCAATTAATTGAGTTATATAAATTTAATGGTTAAGCTTTTACTTGTTCGTATTGAACACTGTTTCATTCTTTGTTCATGAAAATAGATAGAAACAATCAGATATTTAGATGGAAATCGTGTATTGAATATTCATGTAGAATTGATGAAATTAGTCTGTATTGGCTCAATAAACCCTAGGGCAGTAGGCTATCCAAATACTTTCTAAAGCTTACATCCTGGGTTTTCAACTGGTTTCTCAAATGTCCCCAAAAAGGCGTAAGGGAAGAACCATGTCCCCTGAATTGTCATCGAAAACATACATGACATAGTCACAGCATTTTTCGTTTTAATACAAACTTAAATTGTGGTCGTTGCAGGCAGTGGACACTGGTGTTTCAAGATAATACAAACTATAACATATATTTTTTTCAAACCTATAGATCAGTTTGTGTCCCCAGGAAAATTTCCAAATGTCCGCAAAATCCCAGGCTTTATGCTAATGCTTCTGTCCTAAGCAAATTTTCTCTCATTGCACAGTACATAGCGTTTTGCCCGTCCTCATAAGCCCACACAGGCGCAAAAATAAAAAAAGCGGGACGTAAAACTCCATTTCATTTTATTTAGAAAGACAGATGCTTTACTCCAACCACAGAAATTCCAAGACATTAAGACAGCGTGCATTTTGCACTTTTATGCAAGTTTTTTTCGAAATTCTAGTTTTCAAAACGGACATTTCATTGCTCTAAAAAAATCTCAAAATACTTCAATGAACTTCAATTAGAAATACATTTAGAAATTTGCGAGGCATTTATGTTTTAAGTATTGTTTTACTTTCTTAAATAGATTACTCTCTCAACATATTCATAATATTTCGCGTGAAATGTCAACTTGGTTGAAAGTGTATTATAAGTTTTTATTAACTATGTGATTTATAAGAGTGTTATAAGTGAGAGAAAACTGAAGAGAACTTTCTTTGTTCTGGCTGCTATTAGGAAGTATGTCTTCAAGAAAAATAATGGAAAAGCTGGTGATTTATTGAATTCATTTCCAATTCAGGAAATCTCGAGGCCGTTTGATATTGTGTTACGTCTGAATGGTTGCAGTAAGTAAGATACTTCCAGATCCTACCTATTCTTGTTGAGATAACAAAATTGAACAATTGAAATGCAATCTAATTAAAATTATATTACATTTCGTTTCGGTTATTTTTTGAGTGTCGACTCCATGTAATCTAATCACTTATATAAGGCGAGTGTCTTCTGGTGACTGCATTGATATGCATTGTGGGGAGACGAAACAGAAAGTAAAGCGACACAGCAGTCCAAATTATGACGTAATACAAACTATACCAATATAAACGTTTCTGATTGGTGGAGGGGTGACATGTGCTATAAATAGCCAAATAGCTTATTCGTCACCAGAAAAATAAAAAGTGGTTAGATTACATGGAGTCGACAATCAAAAAATAACCGAAACGAAATGTAATCTAATTTTAATAAGATTGCGGGGGAAACCTATCTCACTCAAGATAATCATCGAGTAAAACAGCGATTGTACGACCTTCATGAAACAGAATAGTACTGGACACAATAATAACAAAATATTTTTACTGTTAAAATAGTGCTCAATACATTAAATGTAGTGCGATATAGAAATATTAAAAATATTAAAATAGAACCTGAAACATGTTGTTACAGCATTGTAACAACATGTTTCAGGTTTTATTTTAATATTTTTAATATTTCTAGTACTGGATACATGTAACATGTCAAACGTCAATACTATATAGCTAAAGCCATAACGCTGTCGTATATAAACCTACCTACTATTGTTGGGGATAATGAAAGAACAGGATATGATTATCTATGGTTTTACTGTATCAGGTGTAACAGATGTAAACAAGAGTATAAGTCGAGATAATAGAACAGATTATAGTATAATTATTATAATAGTACATATATATATATTAAATCAAAATATACATGTACATACATAATAAAGAAACCAAGTACTAACGATCCGAACCGCAAAACGAAACTCAAAATCCAAAAGGACATTTTGACAAAACATAGGTAACAGCTTATGAACTTTTCACATGAGGAATTATATCAATCATACATGAGTAAGTATATTAAATCAAAATATACATGCACATACAAAACTTATTCATGTGAAGCAGTCGGGAAATGAAATGATATGGGGTTTTGCGTCCTAATTTTTACCTGTATGGACTTATGAAGACGGGCAAACGCTTAAGTATCACTATAAAAATTGCCAGTTTTTTTACTGAAACAGCATACCATGATTTCCAACGAGTATTTGATGAAACTTGATTTGGTCCACGTTTGGATAGTTTGATATAAAAGTACAGCTATCTTTTGGCGATTGATTCTGGTCATATACATGGAATTTATTTTCGAAGTTCGTTGGTACTTCAATAGCTTAAGGCCTTTGGTTTTCAACTTGGGGGATATGTCCCAAACTGGGGACATTTAGACATTCTCCCGCAGACACAAAATCGATCTATTGGTCTAAGAATATATGTTATATCTTGTATTATGTTGTAACACCAGTGTCCACTGCCTGCAATGATCACAATTTAAGTTTGGCTTAAAACGAAAAATGCTATGACTATATCATGCCTCGAACTTCTGCGGACAATTCAGGGGACATGATCATTTCCATACGCATTTTTGGGGACATTTGAGAAAACCAGTTTAAAACCCAGGGCTTAAGGCATCTGTTACTATTGGAAAGTTGGGCGCGGGACGACAAGTGCGTGACATATTTGATCCCATGATGATTGTCTGATGACTGATTTCTACATCTATTGATCTGGAGATAATATACGATAAATAACAACATTTGGTAACCACCGCGATTGATTAATACGTAGACAATTTATGTATATCAATAAACCCCGTTGCCATGGTGAATACACAATTTTTCCCGGAGTGATGGAAAAATCGAGGAAATCGCTCATCTATTAAATTAAAATTACCTTAATGAACGAGTTAATCAGAATATTGAAATGAAATCAAATCAGCATAAATATTTACATTTTAGACGAGCAGACGTCAACTTTCAAAACGTTCCATGGCAGACGTCAACTTTCAAAACGTTCCATGGCAGACGTCAACTTTCGCACTTGCAAATAAACTTATTCGGTTATAACCAGAAGTTATCCAGATAGAAAAATCAAATCAGCATAAATATTTACATTTTAGACGAGCAGACGTCAACTTTCAAAACGTTCCATAGCAGACGTCAACTTTCAAAACGTTCCATGACGTCATAGTCTGGAAATATTCAAATCTTTTTATATATTCGTCTTTCACTAAGCCTCGGCTTTGAATTTCATGTCAAGAAATCTGTCTATTGGAAATAGATTTACAAGGAACGAGAATTTGAATGATGTGCTTGTGATTAGAATATAGTCTTCATTGAAGTATTGACCTAGGTCATACACAAAACACGAACTAGTCAGTGAGTGAGGTCAAATCTCGTGTTAACGTTTCGTGTTAGTGTTAACATAAATTTAACACAACATTTGAACTCATTTTTCGTGTTAATGTAGTACTTTTTGGGAGTGAACACGCGAAACCAGTGTATCTTTTACATAATTAAATGTTTCAATATCAATCAAATAAGGTAATATTTGTATTTGACCCAGTCCAAATTCTGTATTAACACCAGTGTTAACACAGAATTTGACCTCACCCAATGTCTCGGCAAGGTTCAAGAAAAACAGAAGGTCCTTGGTAAAGAACTTTACCATAACGTCAAATAGTCCAAAAATTAATAAAGTGTTTATGTGATTAGCTAAAAATGAGGTATGTCTCCACAATTTACAAATTTTCGTTGCTTCTTTATGCCAAATCTAAAGTAACACCAATCTACATAATTATATCCCTTTCGCACTGCAAAAGTAATTCGGTTCTATCCGAATAACTTCCAGTTGCTTTCGTACTGGCAAATAAAACTTATTCGGTTATAACCAGAAGTTATCCAGATAAAAAATCTACCTCCAGAGATCCGGAATCGATCCAGATAGGATTGCAGTGCAAAAGCAAACCGAATTACGGAATTCAATAATCCAGTTGTGCAGTGCGATTGTGCGAAAGGGGTATAATAGTATCAATTTTTAAAATATTCATTCAATGTTCTTTACTGGTGTATGGCCATTTGGGTGCTAAAATGCTCCTTAATGCATTGTCAATTCTTATTTCAGTCCAGTTATGTCAAACCCATGCACCAGGGGCCTTATTCTCGAAAACTTAACTTACAATGATTTTAGTGTTCGGGTCATCTGATTGGTCAATCACTGAAATTGATTTTAAATATAGCTTTATTAACCTATCAGATTACTGTATTTCTTAAAATCTGGATTTTATCTAAGTTAAGTTTTCGAGAATAAGGCCCCCAGGGTAGTAAAATGACATAACAACCCCCCACGGTCCTTACGAACTACTGTAATAAACTCAATTGTCTTGACCAATGACCTCTGTTTAACTATTGACCTTACAATGAACATCGTGGTCATTACTGTATTACCGGAAATGGAATTGAAGCTTTGTTGTGTGACTGCCTATTATTGTCAGCGTATAGTCTTACAGTACACTCTATAATACTATATGTCAGTGAAGGACATTTCTCTGATGAAATGAACAACAGTCTTTACAGCAAACATCTAAGAAACAATGCACTTTAGTACGTGCTTGTAATTACAGTACATAAGTGGAATTACGAAAGCACAAACGAAAAAACCAAACATTTATTAAACGTTATTAAAATAACGTTTCTTAAAAGTTTTCTGAAGGTTTCCAAAAAACGTTTCTTCATGTGGTTTTTGAAACAATAAGAGTCTACAAATTGAAGTCTTTAACACGTTTCAAAAAAACATTTTAGAAACGAAAACCAAACATTTCTAAAACGTTATTAAAACGTTGAATTGTTTGCTGGGTCACCGGCACAACAAATTAATAATACTGTGTAATAATTTTTTAATACAAGATTAATATCAAAACAAAAGATTGACTCTGTATCGTAGCTTTCTATTCCTGTAGCCTACATCCTACAAATTTAAAATATAAGATATAATTTTTAGTTTACAACTGTCTTTTCAGATATCAATATATAATTTGCTGAATCGTCTTGTTTCTTTTAAAAAAATACAACTATATTTTACGAAAAGGAAATCCGTCAGTTTCCTTACATTTAGGGGACTTCAAATTAATTTGACTCTTAGCAAATTTGATTATTTGTATAACTATAACAAGACGAAAATAATAGTGTCTGGAGTGAGAAAACACAACTTTACGTAGATTTCGTCAGTCTTCGGATTATTTAAGTTAAAAACCAAAAGAAACTTCTAAATCTGTATTCTAATGACCCTACATTTTTGTTTGTCCCTAAGCACCTCAGAGTTACTCTCGATATAATTTCATTTGTTTCAAAAGAAAGTTATTGGAAGAAAAGAGTATCATCATGGCGAAATATCGTTTCATTATTTTTTAATCCTCTTTTTTTTTCATTTTATTACGTCTGGTAAGATTAAGGAAAAAGTATATTTATGCCTGTGACTGTATATTGGTTCCTCATAATAAATATTCCTTTTGGAAAAAACATTATTATAATAAATGATCTCAGGAACTCTTATCATATAATATCTGGGTTAGGGTTAGGGTTAGGGTTAGGGCTAGTATTATATAATAAAAGTTCCAAATGGAAGAAATATTACATAACAAATGTTCTTTGGAACAGTTATTATAGTGGAACTTATATACCGCCACAAGTCAAGTATATATCGTCGTTAGGGTTAGGTCTAGTTTTATATAATAAAAGTTCCAAATGGAAGAAATATTACATAACAAATGTTCTTTGGAACAGTTATTATAGTGGAACTTATATATCGTCACACGCCTAGGCACGCTTTGCTTTGAATTTCAAATTCTTGGTTCACTTGTAGAAATAGTGGGATTGATTCTCAACTAGAATATATAAGCATTTCAATTCTTAACGTTTCAAAATGTACACAGATATTAAATTGAAGACAATTTTCTTATATGTTTTACTCGTGATATAAGCATCAGTTTCCATGGCAACAGAAAATAATATATCAATCATGGAAGCGAGGGACTATAATTATGAAAATGACATCGTCAAGGGATTGGAGAGACTTTCTTATTATTTATCATATATAAATGGTGTAATCCTCGTTTTTATTATCTTCAAGGTTCACGATTACTGATGTTTTCAGTTCAGCTTAAAGGGGACCAGTCTTCATTTTTATTGGTTGATTTGGGTCTTGAATATATTTAAGTATCCTTCAGAGGCACTAGAAATGTACGAAATTGCATATTTCCTTCAAATATATCTTAAATTAGACATTTCTCCTTCTATTTCTATAGATGACTTTTCTATATATTGCATAGTATCGCTAATGTGTAGTAGGGCATTATAACTTTCAAATGCTAATAATTATGGATGCACATGGATTTGAAGACTCAAATTTCAATGGTGAGTTGTGATAACCAGTACTAAATTGCTGAACTAAAAAAGTCCCCGTTTCTGAGACTTGGAAAAATCAAACCACGAAAATGAAGACTGGTCCCCTTTAAACCATAGAAAAGTATAAGTAGCATAAGCTTCGGCTTGTTTCCGAAATCTTAGTTATTTTCTGTAAAATATTATATGTAATGTAGAAATAAAATATTGTTTAAATCATAGAAATGTATAATACTGGAAGTCTTAGTCTACTCATCGTCTACTGAACTTCTGTTTCAATTTATGGTTGACCTAGTTTCTCTCGTTTTTAGTGCTGAAAAACTTGTTAATGACATATATTTTTACATAACTGCAAACAGTACTGTTTCGGCCCTCTGGGCTTCATCTGTGCAGTGCTGATACTGGAGTTGAGGTTTGGCTATATAACCAGCTCAAATTACATAAATATTCGATGATCCAATCTATTGAAGTTTCGGAACTTGAAGATCATTGCATTAATTAATGACCAGTCCTATCATTTGCAATTGCATAAACCATAAGGGGGAAGGCCGTTTAGGGATTCCAGAATCGGATGTCTCACAGCACTCTACATGTAAAAAAAAAAAAGAAAAAAAGAAAGAAACATCTATATTATACAAGGATAACAACTTAGGTTCCGTGCGGATACTTTCTCCCAGTTGGTCCATGGCCAAACCTCTTGGCATTATCCGTACCCATTTACAGCTGGGTGGACTGGAATTATGAGTGAAGATGACTTATTCAAGGTCATCGGACTTTCACACCCTGGTCAGGGACCGAACTCTCAAACATAACGACCACCATTTCCTCGTATCCAAGCAAATGACGTCATGTTTGTAAAGAACGACGCGCTAACCACAATAATTTAAAACATTGTTTGTCATCAGGTCAAGATACCAGCAGGTCATTTGGTCACTGTCAGACCCCCGGGCAGAAATTGTTTATAAACGTTAAGCTTGGTCACTGTCAGACCCCCGGGCAGAAATTGTTTATAAAAGTTAAGCTGGATTTAGTTTAATCCTTAAAGTAATCGATACGAGTATTTAAATATGTTATTAAATATGCCCTTTCAGATAAACTTATCCTTATCTGATTCCATACCACAAAACACAAAATTATAAAAAACAACCAAGTAATGTAATAAATGTGATACACACAAATATAAACACAAGGTCCTTTGAAATTTAAAAAAAAACAAATTCTGTTTAATTCTTTAGTTCTGTTTAGGGTTTCGGGTTTGAAAATAAATTGTGGCGAATGACATCTAATGCAACATACCAAATGGGTAAGGTCAAATCTCGTGTTAGCGTTCCGTGTTAGTGCTAACATAAATTTAACATAACATTTGAACCAATTTTTCGTGTTAATATAGTACTTTTAGGATGTGAACACGCGAAACCAGTATATCTTTTACATAATTAAGTGTTTCAATATCAATCAAATAAGATAATATTTGTATTTGACCCAGAGTTAACACTAACACGGAATTTGACCTCACCCAAAGAATCCACATGCCTAAAAGACCTTTAATTAGCATTGCGGTCGTTTCAACTTTTTTGCACTAGACTACTCTACTATGTAGATAAAGCAATTTACATTGTTGAGAATTATAGTCAAACAGATATTTCGGCTCATCCGGGTACCGTCAAAACATATACACAACCAGTCCATTATATTTTCTAGGGTATAAAAGTATCTTATTTAGAGGGTTGTTTGTTTGGTAAGTTACAGCAACACCCTTGAAAATATAATGGACTGGTTGTGTATATGTTTTGACTCTACCCGGATGAGCCGAAATATCTCGTTTGACTATAAGTACTTTTGAATTGTTGTCATTTGAATCTAATGTACTATTAAAGCCAATTTTCTCTACGGACATCAGTCAAAGAAATGTAATTACATGATAGAAAAAGCCTTAGCAACAGTGACTACTGAGAAAGTTTACCTTAGTTACAGATAGATAACAATTAGCATCATTTAGCACATCGTTATCACTAGCTGATATTACTAAAATAGAAATTGACATTAATTATATTATCTCAACGTCATATTGATTAGCACCAGTTTAATTAAAATCAGACCCTAATTTCGTTCGTTCGGTTTTTTTAAATCTGTTTTTTTCAACACTACATTAGGGTCTGAGAACCAGGCGCGATAATAAGCGTCTAAGTTAACTTTAGAGGGTATGATTCCATATATAAGGTAGCGGTATCCGTCTTATGGTCTCCGTCATGCGTCAAAAACCATTTCGATTTTTAACGGATGACGCAAGACGCGTATATGGAATTTTAGCTTTACACATCATCCGTGCACATTTGAAAGACTGAGAAAACCCAATTTTAGAAGAAGATTTTTATAAATTGTATACTGTATGCATTTAGAAAGGTGCTTATATAGATTTAAAATATTATAACATATGACTGTAAATGGGTATTTGAAATAAGATCATTTTAATGTGAAACCTATAGACATTCTGTTTTAAAATGGCAAAATCTCAAACAAAAATTGTAGTGTAGCTGTGAAATCAAACGAGGATCACGAATTTTGAAAATAGACACACATGCTGCAAACTATTCACCAGTATTTTGATCATTTCTGACGATAGTATTATGATCAAATGAAATGAAATGGAGTTTTACGTCCTACTTTTCTGCACCTACATGGGCTAATTGAGGACGGGCAAACGCCATGCAGTGTGCAGTGAGGGAAATTTTGCCAGGAGAGCGGCATTAGCCTGCTCTTATTTACGATTTCCAACTGTCGAGGCCAATAGCACACGGGGCCTCGGCTTATTGTCCCACCCGAACGACTAGACGCTTTTCCATGTCAGCCCCTCCGACCTGCATCACTGACAAGGGGGAAACCGGGTTGAAAAATCCGAAGGTATCATCTCGACCCATGCCGGGATAGAACCCTGGACCTTCAGGTTAGCGAGCAAACGTCTAACTCACTGAGCCACCATAACTCACTAACTAAACTGGGATTGAACCCTGGACATTCAGGTTAGCAAGCAAGCGTCTAACTCACTGAGCCACCGCGGCTCTCAGTATTATAACCAAGACGAGTCGTGTAATCATTAGAAGATGAAATAAAAATAAAATAGAAAACATCAAACAAAATTGAAGAAATCTAAGAAGACACTTCACGTTTTCCATGCAGTCTTAACGACAAGTTTCAGATCAAAGGCTTCTTTGAAGATTTATTTCTTCAAATCATTTCCTTATAGAATCTCATCAAACTTTGACATGTTGTATTAAATCTATGGTGCCAATGTGATGTCAATATCTGCAATTGTAATTCTTAGACGGAATTATTTTAGGAAATCAGGGACCTTATTCTCGAAAACTTAACTTAGACGGAATTATTTTAGGAAATCAGGGACATTATTCTCAAAAACTTAACGTAGACGGAATTATTTCAGGAAATCAGGGACCTTATTCTCAAAAACTTAACTTAGACGGAATTATTTCAGGAAATCAGGGACATTATTCTCAAAAACTTAATTTAGACGGAATTATTTCAGGAAATCAGGGACCTTATTCTCGAAAACTTAACTTTAGATAAAATCCAGATTTTAAGAAATACAGCATTCTGATTGGATGATAAAGCTGAATTTAAAATCAATTTTAGTGATTGACCAATCAGATGACCTGAACACTAAAATCATTGCAATTTGCAGAAAAAGGCCCCAGAACTATATTTCTTTAAAATACAAACAACCAGTAGATTGTAAAGTAGACTTAGCACGCCAAGAATAAACTTGAAAGCTGAAAAGCAGAGTGTTATCCGGGAAGCGTATACAAATGCAATAAATTTAATCCATTATCTGTGACCTTAAGCCCATCTTGAAGTCTATTGCAACGGTTACTTTGGTATGAGTCAGCTGTCCTGGCAAAATTTCGCTCATTGCACACTGCATGGCGTTTGCCCGTCCTCAATTAGCCCATATATATGAAAAGTAGGACGAAAAACTCCATTCATTTTTTTTTTGTTTTTTTTTTTGGTATGAATATACTTGGTAAACACCCAGTTCCACTTTCCATTATGGTTGTCAATTCGATATCAATTCCAGAAAATACATATACGTGTAGCTGATGAGGTATTCGATAAAATTTGTTAAACGTTATTCTCTTTTCCCCCAGCAAATCAATATGCAATTAAGGAAAAAACAACGTTCAATTCTTTGAAAATGCAATTTTATTTGTCAATATGACATCCTTTTCACACATTGTTGCTATTAATTTTGATTAAGAAACCAAGAACCAAAAGGACATTTTGAGGAAACATAGGTAACAGCTTATGAACTTTTCACATGAGGAATTATATCAATCATACATGAGTAAGTATATCATAATGAAAAGTGGTATCAGGTGTCTAGAAGAGTAAGAATACCCTGCCTGGCGCCACACAATAATATAAACCAGGATGATCAAGATAAAAAAAAAATGAAATGAATGGAGTTTTACGTCCTACTTTTCTGCACCTATATGGGCTAATTGAGGACGGGCAAACGCCATGCAGTGTGCAATGAGGGACATTTTGCCAGGACAGCGGCATTGGCCTGCTCTTATTATCGATTTCCAACTGTCGAGGGATATTTAACGTGCACAGCCAATAGCACACGGGGCCTCGGTGCATTGTCCCGTCCGAACGACTAGACGCTTTTCCATGTCATCCCCTCCGACCTGCATCACTGACGGGGAAACCGGGTTGAAAAATCCGAAGGTATCATCTCGACCCATGCCGGGATTGCACCCTGGAAACACATACAGTTCTATTGTCACAAGTCAACAAGGCAGTGAAAAGGGAAACCTTAGAAGATGAAATAAGCTGGAAGTATAAGCTTTCTATCGTCTTGACTGTAATCGGTACACAGATAACATTCAAGCATCGTTCAGTCAATTAGAAGCCTACAGTGTGTTTGTTTAATAGCCACTGATGGCTTATCAAAGACGGCTACAACGACAAGCTGAAAGTGCGTTTGTTTCCTATCACATGAAACTATAACCTTTTTTGACATGATAATCATTAATCTTTTCAGACGCAGCTCAAACCATTTTGACTTGTCATAGTGAACTGAAACATGCTGGTATTACAATTCCAAAATACAAAATGGACAAAAAAAATGTGAATATCTTTTTGAGTGAAATAGTCAAAAAATACAATGTTTTTTTAAATATTTTTGATAGGTGGTGTTGAAATTTACTAGTTTTTCATTTTGCTTTTTCGAAAGAATTTTTTTTATGAAATTCAGGACACAAATCCTTTCAAAAGAGATATTGACATGCACGTATTATCTTTGCGGGAAATTAAATCATGTTTATGTTTTTCAAAATAACTTTCCGATGATCAAATATTAACATAAAAACAAATATCATTTTTAAAGTTTGGAACAATTTAAGTTAAAATATTTAAGAAGTATATTAATTCTATTAATCAAATTATAAAGCTTTGATTTAATATACATATTAATCAAAGCCCATGCAGTCAATCCAATCTGATATAGCAAATCCCATAAAATATAGGTAAAATCTCATTACAAACAAAAACCTCTGTGGACAAAACCTATGGCAAAGTCAGGTCAAATTATGTATAAAATGACGTAAGATTCTTGTGAGTTTGAAAAACATTCTGAGAAAAAGTCTTGAATCTCAAACGATTACCAAATAAAATCTTTATTTTCTTTATCACCAGAAACTGGTAGTTTCTATTCCACTTCATAAGGATGACATATCTCCATGTATAATTCATGGATCAATAAATGACTATTTGATTCGACGAGGCCAATGATTTTCTGCTTGTCCAAAACCACGTGAAATTACTTTCCAACTATCTCGGTGGCAATCAAATTTCTCGGCATGTTGCTTCAAAACATCATCAAACACGATGAAAGTGGTATTTAAAATCGTCTTAAAGGAATTGTGTAGTGGAATTATTATCTTTTCGCATCTACAGATTTTAAGGCTTTTTGTCGCATAGAAACTTTCAAACAATTCTATGAAATTAATGGTTTAAACAATATTTATTTCAACAAGATACAAATTGTATAATACATTAATAGTAAATAATTATAGTTGATTCAGAGACAAGCATGAAGCTTATATTAGTCTGTTTCAACCGTTCTTATATACAGAATTATTTACATTTGTAATATCACAAAAAAATAAATAAATAAGTATTGGGGCAAGAGAGAAAGGGATAGAGCGAGAGTGAGAGAAGAAGAAAGAAACTAAACATGTTCATTGGTACAATCGAGAAACAATCAAAAACAAATTTATATACACAGTGAGGGAGGGTACATATGAAATTAATGATTTTACAATGTTTAAAAGTCGTATTCAAAACACACGTTTTCAAAGCAAATTAAATGACATGGGAGATTTCATAGTATCTTTTGCACTGGCAAAATTTCCCTCATTGCACACTGCATGGCGTTTGCCCGTCCTCAATTAGCCCATATAGGTGCAGAAAAGTAGGACGTAAAACTCTATTCATTTCATTTTTTTTTTTTGCCGATATTTCTTAAAATGATTGTAAACTGATTGTTGTAAGGGTATCCGAGAATACTAATTATGGCAACAACTCGCACCCTCCCAATTTTCAATCTGACGTCCATGGTTCGAGCAATATCACCAAAACTTATGACTTACGTTTGACGGAAACCAAAAATTAATAATTGCATTCATTGTGGTATAAATTCGTAATATACTTTCATCTTTAGTCAGATTAAGAAACATTTTATCCCTGATATTTCCATGACTTTCCAGATAACATTTCATCATTTTCCATGACCAATTTTACCCTGGATCCTGGAAGAACAGATACCTATCTAAAGTTTTATTTACCATCGAAAATAGATGAATAAAATAAGAGGACAGTAAGAAATACAATTTTCCAGAATTATGATTTTCCCTGATATTCCATGTCTGGAAGAGCTTTTTTAAATTCCCTGATTTTCCAGGTTTTCCATGACCTGTGCGAACCCTGTGTGCGATAACATGTAATTGAGATCGAGGACTGTTTTCTAGGGATTAAACAAGGATGTCCCTCAATCTCAACCCATGTCGCTATATATAAATTCTGTGGCAACATGCTTCAGATAAGCCACTTGACTATGATAACAATATTGGTTCAACAAAAGTACATTGGGAGTCACTAACCGTTGAAAGGCTACTGATAACTTCAGAAAACGTTTATAGTTGTTTTTCCCAAAATGAGTATTTGCAAGGTGTCACAGAATTGTTTCAGCGAAATAAATGTTGGCTTTTATCTTGCTTTTCATATTATAGTGCATTATCGATTTGAGCCTTTTTAATATGTAAATAGCCTCCAGAAATACTAAAACTGCACAAAAATCGCACAATCCCTTCAATTCTATCCCTTCCTATAAGCAATAGTCTTACTAAACGATATGTTCAGCATTATCGATTTGAGCCTTTTTAATATGTAAATAGCCTCCAGAAATACTAAAACTGCACAAAAATCGCACAATCCCTTCAATTCTATCCCTTCCTATAAGCAATAGTCTTACTAAACGATATGTTCAGCATTATCGATTTGAGCCTTTTTAATATGTAAATAGCCTCCAGAAATACTAAAACTGCACAAAAATCGCACAATCCCTTCAATTCTATCCCTTCCTATAAGCAATAGTCTTACTAAACGATATGTTCAGCATTATCGATTTGAGCCTTTTTAATATGTAAATAGCCTCCAGAAATACTAAAACTGCACAAAAATCGCACAATCCCTTCAATTCTATCCCTTCCTATAAGCAATAGTCTTACTAAACGATATGTTCAGCATTATCGATTTGAGCCTTTTTAATATGTAAATAGCCTCCAGAAATACTAAAACTGCACAAAAATCGCACAATCCCTTCAATTCTATCCCTTCCTATAAGCAATAGTCTTACTAAACGATATGTTCAGCATTATCGATTTGAGCCTTTTTAATATGTAAATAGCCTCCAGAAATACTAAAACTGCACAAAAATCGCACAATCCCTTCAATTCTATCCCTTCCTATAAGCAATAGTCTTACTAAACGACGAGTCGTATTTTTTTTTAATGTCAAACGTTCACGATAATGGCTACACAGGGATTTAAAGGCTGAAATTTCGAGGGAGAGTTGTGAACATTATTAGGGATTAGAAAAGCTAAAAAATTCCAGGTTCTGAGACAAAAACAATTATTGGTCGAACAGTTAGTGAACATATCCCTTTAACCACGAAATCTTAACTGTAAAAATGTAATGAAATGAGTTTTACGTCCTACTTTTCTGCACCTATGAGTTAATTGAGGACGGGCAAACGCCATGCAGTGTGCAATGAGGCAAATTCAGGACAACGGCATTAGCCTACTCTTATTTTCGATTTCCAACTGTCGAGGGATCTTTAACGTGCACGGCCAATAGTACACGGGGCCTCAAAATCTCAACTGCAGAGAGATAAAGCAATCAATGTACCTATTCATTGGCTTATTCATCAGAAACTTTTCACCAAAAACAATTTTATTCATTTTCTTTAAACGAGTTTTTACACGGTAAATATTCTCTAATAAGTCGTCATCGGCAAAATGAATTCAAGATTTGAATAAAAAAAATGAAATAAGTTGTATAAAATGTTTGTATAAATCGATATTTTCACTCGTAACTTCTCTACAAGTATGAATTTTATTGTGCTCTAAACCATTTTATAAGTCGATTACGTATAACATCATAGGCAATATTAGCATTATCTTGTATTTTATGTATTCACCATCAACCCCCACGATATTACAGCCTCTATTTTCAATTTACTTGAAATAATATTGTATAAATTATGGTGTCAGGCAGGGTATGCTTACTCTTCTAGACACCTGATACCACTTTTCATTATGATATACTTACTCGTGTATGATTGATATAATTCCTCATGTGAAAAGTTCATAAGCTGTTACCTATGTTTCGTCAAAATGTCCTTTTGGATTTTGAGTTTTGTTTTGCGGTTCGGATCGTCAGTACTTGGTTTCTTTATGAAAACTTCATAAGCTGTTACCTATGTTTCGTCAAAATGTCTTTTTGGATTTCGGGTTTCGTTTTGCGGTTCTGATCGTTAGTTCTTGGTTTTGTTATAACTTTGGGAAAGATTTGGAGTCTTTCGATAGTGTTTGGAAACTGCTAATGGCGCCATCCTTTACAAATTGGTTGTATTTATTCCTGTTCCCAGCCTCATTAGACACATTAGGTAAAGTTGAGAAAACTGTGATTGTGGTAAAAAGAAAGTTTGGTAAATAATAAATAAGGACGGACACGTATCCTGCTTGTTTGCACCTGTTAGGAATAATGGTGTCGAGAAAACACCATGCAGTGCTCAATAAGGGAAATTTTGTCCAGACAACAGCTGTTTTACCATAATATTTTTTCGATTTCCATTTCCGAATGGATTTTTAACATGCTAGGTCCATAGGAAACGGGGCCTGCCCGCACCCCCAATAATTCCGGCAGCCATACCCCACCCGATGCATTGAATTCCGCTAAATCACCCTTGAGAATAGAGTCTTTGCACGTCGGCGTTCCTCGACGTTTCTCCAATTTTTCAAAACGCAACTAAACGTCCAACAAAACGCTATAGTGTGACAGGGTCTTCAGACAAAAGTTGCCGTGTGAACAACTATTCTACTTTCTTGACCTTATGTTAAAGGAATATTACGTCTTAGAATGAACAAAAATTCAGAATTTTCAAATTTGGTCAGCAAGACTTTATATTCATCAAGGGACTTGTCTGGTGGCATAACTTTACAACAGATTACCTAAATGACTTGATAAATCCAGAAAACTATGTTTATATACAATAATTGAAAAAGCCTTAATCAAATTTAAGGCGTTTATCAATTATAACCTGTTATTATATGGAAATTTACATAGTTTCATGGGTTTTTTGCATTCTGTTTCTATACTTTGGACACTGTTGATGAGTATATACTCTTATTGACCAAGTTTGAGAACTTAATTTTTTTGTTCATTCTAAGAGGTTGTATCGCTTTAAGGCATTTATCAATTATAACCTGTTATTATATGGAAATTTACATGGTTTCATGGGTGTTTTTCATTCTGTTTGTATACTTTGGACATCGTTGATGAATATATACCCTTATTGACCAAGTTTGAGAATTTAAATTTGTTGTTCATTCTAAGAGGTTGTATCGCTTTAATGGCAGTCAACGTTCATGCAACATTGATAAGGCCGTTTTCCATATACAGTCTTTACGATCCGAGGTTACATAAATCACCTCTTTTATGGAGAAAAGGTTACAAAACAAAGACACAGTATTGATCGTATGAGTCCAATATCAATACAGACAGTATATAACAGTACCGATAACAATTTTAAATATTGGTCGTTATGTTTGAGAGTTCGGTTCTCGATCAGGATGTGAAAGTCCGATGACCTTGAATAAGTCATCTTCACTCATAATTTACAAAAACCTTGAAGTACTCGTTATCACAGAATAGTATCGGTTTCTGCAGTGATCAAACGAATATCTTAAAGTTTAGTAATAGTGTTGAAAGATATTGATTTCGAATCTGGAAAACTCAATTTGAAGACGTTAACTAAATTCTGAAATTAACGGAAGCAACGTAGCGTGAAGTAATGGCGGCATTAGTTTCATAGACGAGAATAACCAGCCGTTCTAATGGCTCCACCTCTAACCCCTTGCCGACTTGTAATATTCTAACCCCTGTCTGCCAAGGTCCGTAACCTCAAACTGTCCTGTTTCTAAGAGTACATATTTAAAAATGTCAACTGGAAGATCTCATTTTAATGTACCACCTGGGTTTTCAACTGGTTTTCACAAATGTCCCAAAAGAATGCGTAAGGAAATGACCATGTGCCCTGAATTGTCTGCAGAAGTCATCGAAAACATGAAATTTCAAAGCATTTCGTCATGTCACCACATTTTTCGTTTTAATACATACTTAAATTGTGGTCATTGCAGGCAGTGGACACTGGTGTTTCAAGATAATACAAATTATAACATATTTTTTCAGACCTATATATCCCCTGACGACTGACAAATTATAGAAAACACATCATTATGTTTGTTTGCAATGTAAATATATATGTCACAGTAGAAACTAAAATCAGTAGAATTTAAAATCCTCCTAGGACAAAGTCCAATTAGACTTTGTCCTAGTACATATTCCAGTACATTATTGTCTCTCATCTTAAAAATCAACGAAATAGACAACGACTGACAAAATCTAGAAAACACATCATTATGCCTGTTTGCAATGTAAATATATACGTTATACACAGCTCAAGACTGTTTTGATCTCTCTTGAGTCTGAAACCACTATCTAAGACCACTACAACCAGAAGTTACCATTGTCTGGTAGAATACAAGATTAGCATAATTACCATCACGAGTCCCAGAGCCATAACAACACTTAATTCTCTTCACATATACTTTTCGTAGCTCTCTAGTCCGACACTTCAATCTAGAAGTCCCAGAGCCATAACAACACTTAATTCTGTTCACATAATACATATATACTTTTCGTAGCTCTAGTCAGACAGCTAAATCTAGACATCGGTTCCCAACCTTTTGGGCTCTTCGTACCCCTTAATTTGTACGCAATCTCCTGGTACCCCTTGTGGTGCTCGCTGGTACTCCCAAAGGGCACTAGAACCCCTGGTTGGGAACCGAGGATCTATAAGTACGTCAACTAAAAAACCTGCTGACTACTGTTATGGGGCAAGAGCAATAACTATTCTAACGGTCGAAAATAGCTCAAATTCGAATTTGATCTTTATTTTATGAATAATGTAAAAACATACCGAATTTCATTTGATTCCATCAAAAACTCTAGTTTTTAGAGCGTTTACAAGCAAATGGGTGCCGACAATATACGTCCACACAGAGAGATGTGGGTGTATAAAAACGAGACTAGGAGGCTTCGTTTAGGATACGAACAATTTGACAGCGTTGACGTACTGAAAAAAAAACCGAATATTTTCTATCATAATGATAAGATCATACATACTGTGTCAGTAAATAGGATCATTATTTATCGGTATGCTTGAACAAGGCAAGAACTGACACCTTGGGCAAGGAAAAAACCCGATTCTCCAACACCTTCAAGAATTCCCTGTATCCTTGAGTAGACATATTCATGACTTGAAGTGTTTGGGACTAGTTTATCTGGTGGAGAAAAGTCCAAAGAAACTCGTGAGAAACGTCATTGAGAATTATCAATCTACTTGAGATATCTCCTTCATAGTCACGAATACCGTAGTTATCATAATAAAATATCACATTTATGCAGACCCAGTATCACTCAGTTACCGTGTTATCTCTAGTAAAACTACAACATGGTACTCAAGAATTGAGAACTTCGACCTTTGACCTGGGACATTATTCTCAAAAACTTAACTAAGATAAAATTCAGATTTTAAGAAATACAGTAATCTGATTGGATAATAAAGCTATATTTAAAAATAATTTTAGTGATTGACCAATCAGATGACTGGAACACTAAAATCATTGTAAGTTAAGTTTTCGAGAATAAGGCCACTGGTCAAAATGGTATCCGGATCGAATCCATATTTGTCATTATCATTTCTTGTGCACTAGCTTTACTGAAATTGAAAGTATAAGATAGCTTGCCAGGCAAGGTAATATACGCCCACAGGCATCTTTGACTTTAAACAAATATATTTGACCGTTACAAAAAAGTGATTAAGAACATTCACATCAAGTTTCTTTAAAATCTGTCCAGTATTGTGTCTCCTATAGTGTTTATGAGCTAATAATTAAACATGTTTTCAAGAACAAGGGAAGTAATTCATAGTAAATATTTGCTGAATTTTAAAGTAGAAATCTGTCCAGTATTGTGCCTCCTAAAGTGTTTATGATCTAAAAATTAAACATGTTTTCAAGAACAAGGGAAATAATTCATACTAAATATTTGCTGAATTTTAAAATATTAAATGCGATCATTAAGAACAGAATTCATATGTTCAACAAATTGGTATTAGGCTATTCTTCTAGTTTTCTGGTAAATTTTATAGCAATTGAAAAAGCACAATGATTAAAAATAGTGTTGACCATGGCCACACATAATTACTTTGAAATTTGTTGTAAGAGGGGTAAGGACAAATTTCAAGACAAAAGTAAGGACATATTCGGTTTCAGGGAATGAGCTGTGTTTTTATGAAATATGAAATTTGTTTTTATCAAAGAAAGTTCAATTCAAGGCCGTCAGTTCTGAAGCATGTATTCAAATTATCTTAAAAATACGACAAATTTACAAAAAAATGAAATGAAATGAATGGAGTTTTACATCCTACTTTTCTGCACCTGTATGGGCTAATTGAGGACGGGCAAACACCATGCAGCCTGCTCTTATAATCGATTTCCAACTGTCGAGGGATCTTTAACGTGCACAGCCAATAGCACACGGGACTTCGGTTTATTGTCCCATCCGAACGACTAGACGCTTTTTCCATGTCAACCCCTTCGACCTGCATTACTGACAGGGGGAAACCGGGTTGAAAAATCCGAAGGTATCATCGCGACCCATGCTGGTATTGAACCCTGGAAACAAATTTACAAAGACAGTAGTCGCCTATCTTTAAATAATATAAACATTTTCTGAATCCTTAAGGTAGTGATTTCAAACTGTAAAACTTTATACCATTTACATCTAATACCGATAATTTCCCCTGATGTCAAACTATAAAGAAGACAAAAAAGATGAAAATTTATGAATTCTCAAAGGATTAGAAAACGACAACGGAAATGAAAAAAGTTATTTAAGATCTTTTATGAAAGAAGCAGACTGGGATTATTCGACAATATTCTTCTGGAGTTTAGCTTGTTCACAAGTCACGTAGATTTCAGAGTTTCGTCTCGTTATATTGACATCGATACCAAATTTGTGAAAGCCGGCTATTCAGAGCTAGACTCCAGTTTCAACCGTAATAGTTTCGTATCAAATGTGTAAGTCGTGGCTATTAGTCAAATTGATCTCAAAATGAAAGGTTGCTCTCGGCAATAACTGTTATTTGCCAAGGCTTTCTGACCTGGTTTTTTGTGTTTTTCTTTGAGATAAATACACATGTTTAAAACCAGTCTGACATTGTGTGTTCAGAACGATTCAGTATTTGTCTTATAATTAGAACAGAAATTAAGTTTAAATTTCCTTCATCTTACCAATGCAAGGGATGGAATCAAAAGAAGTCATATACTAAAAAGAAACATTTCAGTTGTTTCAGTGAGGTGACTTTTTTTACAAAATGAAAAAGTGGGATGGCTTTTTTTACAAAATGAAAAAGTGGGATGGCTTTTTTTACAAAATGAAAAAGTGGGATGGCTTTTTTTACAAAATGAAAAAGTGGGATGGCTTTTTTTACAAAATGAAAAAGTGGGTGGCTTTTTTTACAAAATGAAAAAGTGGGTGGCTTTTTTTACAAAATGAAAAAGTGGGATGGCTTTTTTTACAAAATGAAAAAGTGGGTGGCTTTTTTTACAAAATGAAAAAGTGGGATGGCTTTTTTTACAAAATGAAAAAGTGGGTGGCTTTTTTTACAAAATGAAAAAGTGGGATGGCTTTTTTTAAATCATTATTCTATTGTTAACCATATGCAGTGAAGATTTGGGGAAATATTCTATTAAAATTAGTGGAACTGGGTTGGTATTATATGATATTCTTATAAAATACATTTTATCACTTCAAAGCCATTTTTTGACCATCAGTACCATTATCAAACTGAAATTCCAATTCACAAACTGACTAAACTATAAAGACTTTTATATTTAGGATTTCGTACTTCTGAAGTAAGTACATAACGAATGATCTGATCTTTAACATTTAAAAGGACTGTAAGTTAATATTTAGGTCGTAATGGTTCTGTACAGAACGAACGAAACAACTATATTTTACAAGGATAACAACTTAGGTTCCGTGCGGATCCTATCTCCCAGTTGGTCCTTGGCCAAACCTCTTGGCATTGATCTTTCCCGGATTATCCGTACCCATTTACAGCTGGCTGGACTGGAATTATGAGTGAAGATGACTTATTCAAGGTCATCAGACTTTCACACCCTGATCGAGAACCGAACTCTCATACATAATAACCTTCATTTCGTCGTATCCAAGCAAATGACGTCATGTTTGTAAAGAACGACGCGTTAACCACTGTGCTATAGAACCTCACAGAACGAACGATCAGCTGACTGTTTCTATGAAACTTTAACATTTATATTGATGTGAAAGTGAAAATGTTTTTGTAATATAAAAACTTATGAAAGTAACAAAATATTTTTCTTCTTTTTACAAAGGCAGTAGCTATTCATGCATCGATTTTCATGCCTTGCATTTAACAATTAATCTAAAGTGGTTGTCATAGCATACTACTGCCTCCCCCGACCCACGTACGGTTAGGCCACATACAAAAAAAATTGGTGATCGTCCTTTCAATTTCCGAAATCAGGGGAGGGGGGGGGGAGTTTTTTATTTTTTTTTTTTATTTTTTATAGGACCCTAAAACACTTAGGCCCACATGATACGATGGCAGCGGATGGGTGTTGTAGTTCCTACTATGGTCGCTAGATGGACCTACTGGTGGTATTTCCTATTATATTACAGTTATTCCGCGTTAAATGTCTGCGAAAAATTGAATTTTTGCTATACCTACTCTATTGAGCGGATTGTTTACGTTTTTTGTTTAAATAAAAAATCAGGGACGGGGCCGTTTTCGGGCGCAGGCGGGGACGATCACCAATTGTTTTTTTTATATGGCCTTAGCATGAACATCACAACAAATATGGAATAAAATGGAATTTAACTTTCTATAGTGAAACTATCGATTTTTAAGAACTGGTAGATAGCGTAATGGAAATTAAATGATGGCTACGAAAAAACCCAACATGGCGTCTAATAGACTTAAGACTAGTCTTTGTTACGTTATGTTTAAAAAGTAATTGAAAAAAACTGAAACCTTTACATCAATTCTGTCGTGACATTTGTTCACAATAAATTGTAGATTGAATCAACAGAGCACTTAGTTTAATGTTTTTAATGTTTTTAATCGTGAATATGTTCTAGTTATGACATGGCAAAAGTTTTTATTGGATTATGATACACGTACTAAGTGTATATTTTTACATCAATATTTTAAACGTATGGACTAATGGTGTTTGTTGTGATATTAGAACTTAAACGTATTTGATAAACTTTTTCCCGATTGTTAAGTATATACGTGTATGCAGAATTTTCTCGAAGGGCTTATGGAGCCCCCGAACCCCCAGACCGGAAGGTTCCCTCGTTCACATAGTGCCCTTTATATCACAGCTCCGCCCCCGCCGCTAATATTTCCTTCCGGCGCCCCTGCGTGTATGTTGGCGTTTTGGTCTTGCAGGAATGAGGCATCCATGTACCAAAATAAGGATTTACCTTTCCACAATTGTCATAAGCTTTTTAGAATTCCAGGGAGTAAGGTAGTGTTCTAATTCATGTTTTCTAATTTGTAAAGGTTGTACCAAGTACATTTCGTCAAAAACATTCGTCCATGACTGTAAGGTGATTCGTGGTTCTTAAAGCCACAGATGAGAAACTATTGAGAAAATGCCATGGACTACTTTGAAAAGGTTGTACCATGGACTTAAACGTTTAGCATTTCGCCCAAAACATTCGTCCATATAAGATAAGGTGATTCATGGTTCTTAAAGCCACAGATATTAACTATTGAGAAAATGCCATGGTCTATTTTGTAAAGGCTGTACTAAGTACAAAAACGTTTAGCATTTCGCCAAAAACATTCGTCCATGACTGTAAGGTGATTCTTGGTTCTTAAAGCCACAGATATTAACTTTTGAGCAAATGTCATGGACTACTTTGTAAAGGTTGTACCAAGTACATAAACGTTTAGCATTTCGTCAAAAACATTCGTCCATGACTGTAAGGTGATTCATGGTTCTTAAAGCCACAGATATTAACTATTTGAGAAAATGCAATGGTCTACTTTGTAAAGGTTGTACCAGGGACATAAACGTTTGGCATTTCGTCAAAAACATTTGTCCATGACAGTAAGGCGATTCATGGTTCTTAAAGCCACGGATGTTAACTGTTGAGAAAATGCCATGGTCTACTTTGTAAAGGTAGTACCAGGGACATAAGCGTTTAGCATTTCGTCAAAAACATTCGTCCATGACTGTAAGGTGATTCGTGGTTCTTAAAGCCACAGAGGGAGCTACCGAGAAAATGTAATGATCTACTTTGTTAAGGTTGTACCAGGTACAAAAACGTTTAGCATTTCGGTAAAAACATTCGTCCATATTAGGTAGTGTAATTCATGGTTCCTAAAGCCACAGATGTTGACTATTGAGAAAATGCCACGGTCTACTTTGTAAAGGTTGTATCAAGTACATAAACGTTTAGCATTTCGTCAAAACCCATTTGTCCTGTCTTTTGGGGTATACATCTAAACTTATACTGTTAGATAAAAGGCTTTTGGACCAGGATCTATTAGTCAACATCCAACCTAAACGTACAAATGACCTCCCGCTGTACATCATAACTTACACTGATGCTTGAAAGGCTTTTGGACCAGGATCTATTCTAACTAGTCTAACATCCAACCAAAAAGTAGCCGTCACTTTCCTCTTTTCGTTGTAAAATAGAAATGAAATGAATGGAGTTTAACGTCCTACTTTTCTGCACCTATATGGGCAAATTGAGGACGGGCAAACGCCATGTAGTGTGCAATGAGGGAAATTTTGCCAAGACAGCGGCATTAGCCTGCTCTTATTTTCAATTTCCAACTGTCGAGGGATCTTTAACGTGCACATCTAATAGCACACGGGATCTTTTCGTTGTACATCAGAACTTAACTGATACACGGTAGGCTGTTGGACGAGGATCTACTCGTACATTCGGTTTCACTGACAGATGTAGGTTAGTCTTGATTCTAATAGATGAGACTTGGAATTTAATTTAAATGTTTTCATGAAATAGTCTGAAATAACATCACATTACCTTAAATCTTTTTAATAACCTAATTTATATGGTATGGGGGGAATTTTAATACGGCCTAGGGTTTCTAGCAGAAGCTTAAACAGTCACTAATTTCGTCATTGCAGACATACAGCAAGTAGGATTTTTATTTTAGTATCATAGTTAGCTATAATAGAAAATTATAGAAAACTGGTAATCCAAATAAAAAAATGGGTTATAGAGTGTCGGTATCATACTAGGATGGTTGGTTGGTAGATGACAACTTAACGTTCACTTCCAGTTGATGCTGATATCGCAAACAAGATAGTTGTTGGTTTGGTAATTTTAGAATTCGTAAGATCTGGTCGGGTCGAATGACATGGCAGTGAAACTCGGCCCCGAGTAGTGTAGCGTGAGTTACTTGGTCTTCTTAATTATTCTCCTACTAGGCTTCCACCAGACCTTTTCGTAAGATCTGGTCGGGTTGAATGACATGACAGACAAACTCGACCCTGAGTAGTGTGGCGTGAGTTACTATGTCTTCTCCTACTAGGCTTCCACTAGACCTTTTAGTACTCGTACGATTGCCATGACAATGATGTATATAACAATGTTATAAAGTAGTATTTAGTTATCCACAGCTTCAAGGTGCTAATGGATTCATTAAATATAAAAGAGTTATAATATACATAGTGGTGTGTCCATTTCGAAATAAAAGAGTTATAATATACATACATAGTGGTGTGTCCATTTCGAAATAATGGAGTTATAATATACATACATAGTGGTGTGTCCATTTCGAAATAAAAGAGTTATAATATACATAGATAGTGGTGTGGACTCATTAAATATAAAAGAGTTATAATAAACATAGATAGTGGTGTATCCATTTTGAAATAATGGTCTAACCTTATATCTATATAATGTACATGTATTTTGAGAATATTATGGATCACAAACAACTCCTTTTTTAAATTTTAAGGTTTATTTGGGTCTTAACTACATGTATTTCACGAAAATCTAAAAATTCATTCGTTTTACATTGATAGTGTTCGAAATAATGGTCTAACTTTATATCTATATAATGTATTTTGAGAATATTATGGATCACAAACAATCCCTTTTAAATTTTAAGGTTTATTTGGGTCTTGACTAAATGTATTTCACGAAAATCTAAAAATTCGTTCGTTTTACATTGATAGTGTTCGAAATAATGGTCTAACGTTATATCTATATAATGTATTTTGAGAATATTATGGATCACAAACAATCCCTTTTAAATTTTAAGGTTTATTTGGGTCTTGACTAAATGTATTTCACGAAAATCTAAAAATTCGTTCGTTTTACATTGATAGTGTTCGAAATAATGGTCTAACGTTATATCTATATAATGTATTTTGAGAATATGATGGATCACAAACATTCCCTTTTTAAATTTCGAAAGTTTATTGGGGACTTGAATATTTCTAGAAATGCACAAAATTGCACAATCCATTCAGATATACCCCAAAACTAGAAATTTAATACTTTTTTTCTCAAATTAATATACGAGTCGTATATTTAACGTCTAAACGCAGATAATTAGAAACATGGATTTTACGTTTCTGTCGTGAATACTGATTAACTTAGCCACAAATAGGGTACGCTTGGTAAAATAGGTGGTGTACATGCTCTTATAGTGAAAAACTGAGACAACATTAACCTGAAAATCAGACGTAAATCCTCCAGGATGAAGCCCTAACCTTGTAGAGTATTTGATATCATTTTAAGTAGAAAAGTAATTGATATAAGTCAATGGTAAGATACCAAGATCTTGACCATCATCCTGTCGTTAAAACTATTCATCATGTCACAGTGTTCACTCTTTGTCAGCATCGTTCGCCTGACAGTGAAACACATTCTGATTGAGTGCAAGCATCTCAAAACTTTGAGATCACAGCACTGGATCACTCCATCAATTGTTTGCACAACCTTCTCTTTATGAGAGGGTTGTTGCATTTTTAAAAGATGCAAATCTTTATACTAAATTGTAAATGCTTCATCATTGTTTTATGATATATATTTTGGTTTTAATACTAATTTGTGGTGTTATACTGTGATATAGTTTTTAATTTTGTTCGTTCTGTGATAATTTTGTTTATCTATTTTATGTTTGTTTTACTGTTTTAGTTTTGTTTTGACATGTTTATTTTTATCGTGTTCTGGAGCTATATAGCCCATTGGGTGCTGGTGCTCCTTAATACATTTCATTTCATTTCTTTGCCAGCATCGAAATCAGTAAAGAACAGATCTAATATCTTATAAGTCACTGAATTTATTCACGTTGGGGCACTTGAGTGATATTTTCTACCAATCTACGGCTTTGAACTTCAATAAACTACACAATGATCACAGAATATCGTGAGTGGCGTCAATAAATCATAAAGTAAAGTGCGAGTTATGCGTATTTAAGTGGGATGGCTGTAAAAGTAAAACAAAGTCATTAATCACTCTCAAGCCGCACTCCACCATTATCAATCTGATTTTTTTACCCACATACACTTCAATTAGCCCTAATTTACACGAGATAACACACTCGCCTCGAGGCCAATCGCAATATTAATTTCAATAACGAACTATAAACAAGTGGTGTTAAAGTGAAATGAGATAGATCTCATAGAAAGCACTGGCCTAGGTCAGAAACAAGAACTATTTACTTCAAGGTGCTTGTTAGATTAGTTAGTTTTAGCTCAAGAATACATCAAATAGATTATCTGGAAATATATACCACCTTGTCCTATGAAATTAAAAAAGAAAGAGCTTATTTATGAAAACATTCATTCTATCGAATCTATATGAAAAAATAAATAAAAAGTTAAATTATATAAGAAAAGTTCATTAAATATATCTTAAACATTATTTCACTCGAGTCCGTCACCTAAAACAGAAAGTGGTTTCATTTTGTTATTATCCAGTAAAAAGTAGTTGTAGTAAATGATATTCGATCGCGTTAGTAATTTGATCTGCAATATTCATATGTTATTCATTTCTCTTGAATACAGGAATTTCTAATAATTATCTAATAATGATGCAAGATCCCTCGACAGTTGGAAATCGAAAATAAGAGCAGGCTAATGCAGCTGTCCTGGCAAAATTGCCCTCATTGCACACTGCATGGCGTTTGCCCGTCCTCAATTAGCCTATATAGGTGCAGAAAAGCAGGACGTAAAACTCCATTCATTTCATTTCATTTGATCACTTAAACATTAGTTGCAATTCAGTGCTGATTGGCGACTTTCATCCAAGGCCATTCTAAAAATGGATAATCTATGTCACTTATGCCTTTAAACAATGTCAATTTAAGTTTTTTAAATTCTAAATAGCTTTGATCAGAAATATAATGTCGTGATGCCGTGGCATGTCAATATTTAATCTTACAGAAAACAGTGTTCTTCTTTATACATCTACATCCGATAACCTGTCACTTGTTACTTAGTTTTTATGTGTCAATTGTCGATTTCTTTATAGACTTAAAGAGTTAAATAAAAAAAATGAAATGAATGGAGTTTTACGTCCTACTTTTCTGCACCTATATAAGCTAATTGAGGACGGGCAAACGCCATGCAGTGTACAATGAGGGAAATTTTGCCAGGACAACAGCATTAGCCTGCTCTTATTTTCGATTTCCAACTGTCGAGGGATCTTTAACGTGCACAGCTTTATTTTCGGAGCTTTAAATGTTTATGATAATAAAAATCCGTACAAGCAAAACAATTCCGTTAATCAAAAATCTCGTCCAGAGCATGACAAAATCGAGTGCAATAATTATATAGTAGTGGACTTCCCATACGAGAAGTACCATCAGGTGTTTCGAAAAGAGTAAGCATTGAATACGTTTCAAACTAAAGGAATGCCTTTTAAGAATACGTTTTATAAATGTACATGTAAATGCTTTTGCTTAAAACTTTGCATTTCTTAATAGCAGCTTCGTTGCCTTGAAACAAATACAACGTTTTTTTAGGTTGACACTTTTATACGGCAAATTACCAACGAAAAAAACGAAACTAGGGTAATAGTCAACAGAAAACTCATCGAAATTAAAAACAATCCTTCATGATGGCTGTGACAAAAGAAGACTGAAGGATCATAAGGTCCAGACACAGTCATCGTTCTTTGATCATTGCGAGCATTAGTAAAGTATTATTATACATTGAAATCAAACTTTCAGTTAGGTAATTGGTTTTCTAGTTACATTTTACGTCACGCGAATTTTAACGTGATTCTACGATTTCCGGTAATTTTCTCCATCACGAAACTAAGAAAGATAAGTGTTTTAATCACGGGATAATCTCACAGAATTAATAATAAATGTCATAGTAAATATTAATCTTCTAAAGCAAATATGCTGAGGTAAATGGGAAACCATAACATGCATTGTATTCTTGAAATAATTCTTAAATAATCTTGAACTGACCAATTTTCCTTTAGATATTTCAATAGTTTTTATGTACCTATGCCTTAGAAGCAACTTAAATATTCTTAAATATTCTTAACAGCTGATTCAAACATCGGCATCCAACGTGACAATATTTTTCTGAAGATAAGCTTCCTATTTTAACATAAAGCATGGAGAGTTTACGACATGAGTTCGAGTACAAAAAGGGTTTCACTGATCTGGAAGTCAGTTGAAGCTGCAGGTAATACCCATATAGGCATTGGGTTCACCCATTGTCTTGTAGTTTTTCCTTTCATTGGAAAGAAAATGTTGTATTGATCTTAATTCATTGTCAAATAATTATAAACCACCAGAATATGGTTAGATTTTAATTTTAATTCTTGAGAGAAGCTGAATGTTTATTGACGCATTCCAGTTCGCAATATTCAGTAACTGTAGCATAACACGTGCTACGGAGTAAAAATCCTTTGATGACACAACATCTGAGATAAGTCGTTTTCCTTTTCCAGTTGAATATAATATGACATTTTTTAACAGGAAAACATACGGAAATTGCTACACTACTTATTCATGCTGAAGCGAAAATTAATCTTTTTGAAGATAATGCAAAATTGAAGAAAAGTAAGCTTCCATGTCAGAACTAGCCACTTGTAGATATGCCAAATAATTGCGTTTCTGGACATTTTTGCAAGTAGGGTTGTGACAGTTTTGGAAATGGAGACATCGTTAGCTATGACAATATGAAATCCTTGAATTATCTCGAGCAACTCTTATGGATATAAAATTTACAAGATGTTGCTTTCATGCAGGATAGCTCCTCGGACATACAACAGAACACACTAAAAATCATAGATTGTGCCTTGGGTTATATTTCAGGAGCCGCAGTGGTTCAGTGAGTTAGATGCTTGCTCACTAACCTGAAAGTCCAGGGTTCAATCCCGGCATGGGTCGAGATGATACCTTCGGATTTTTCTGTCAGTGATGCAGGTCGGAGGGGCTGACATAGAAAAAGCGTCTAAGTGCCCATATAGGTGCAGAAAAGTAGGACGTAAAACTCCATTCATTTCATTTTTTTTTTTTTTTTGGTTATATTTCACTGCGGTTTTAAGATCTAAAACTGGACTTATATCAATCAGACAGTAAAGAACTAACTTTTTACGATGGTGAATGCCAAGTGTCATTTTAAAAGTTTAATACAAAAAACAGTTTAATTTAAAATAAAACTGGTAACATACTCTAGAGATTTGAATCAACTCGTCTCTGATTTATTCTAGGAAAGGTCAAGAGTGCAATTGCGTTGGAGGGAACTATGATAAAATTGATGATTGGATTTGCAACTTATGGTCCAGGGACCTTATTCTCGAAAACTTAACTTAGATAAAATCCAGATTCTAAGAAAACAGTAATCTGATTGGATAATAAAGCTATATTTAAGATCAATTTTAGTGATTGTCCAATCAGATGACTAGAACACTAAAATCATTGTAAGTTAAGTTTTCGAGAATCAGAGCCTGATTAAGTCAATCGATTTAAACAGAATATTCACTTATGAATGATATAAATCCTTTTGTTATAGGGATGTTTTTTTTCTGATTGATGGATACAATTTTATTTTAAGATTTTTCTTATGCTTAAAACAATTGAAATGAACTACCATGAAGAATATTTAGATTATACTTTAATAACGACATGACACAGATGTATGCAATTGCAAAATCAATGCTGTTATTTCGATGTCTTTGAAAAGAGTTTTATTTCAGTTCGTTGACCCAATAAAATATATTTCTTTCCAGTTGAAATTGTCAAGAGGTATTGTCGATAATGAAAATAAAACTGAAAGAAAATGCGGGGGGAATATCGCTTCTTAAAACAAATCTCAAGGTTGAGGAATTCTATCAGTGATTTTAAAAACACTCCGTATTGATTATCTATCTAGCAGATCTATTGATGCGGACAGTTAGATTGGAGCACGACCTCCAACTCTATTGCCGTGGTCGACCCCAAACCTCTTGAGTATACGCGAAGAAATTGGATGGAAATTAAAACTGCCGACTTGATTTCTTAGTTCGTTAATCTTGTTGATTGTTTGTTGTACATGACCCGTACAAGGATAACCAACTAGCTTGTCAATCTCGATTTATTGACTATGATATCTACATGATCAACAACACGGTCATCTTCTATTGGTACCATGGCTGTTTATACGTCTTATTTATATAATATCATACCATGAAGAATCGGATACTATAGTATTTAATAGTATAATACTGTTATGAAATTTTCTACCTAGTAAAGGCGAAATTAGCTTAAAAAACAGCACCGTTTGCGAATTTGAGATTTTTACGTATGAACTTATGTACCGACGGACAATTTTCATCGCCTATTTGTATTCGGTTGGTAGATGTTGATGACAACTGGTAACTTTGTTGGAATAGCAAACCGTATGTTTAATTACCGTTAAGTTTCTTTCATTAGTAATTAAGTGCGACTTTCTAGGTCAATTAATATATCCATGAGTAAAGTCGTCAGCTGAAAATCACCAGAGATAATAGTCATTGGGATTTCTAACAACAATATGTGAAGTTTTCATTTCAATGAGTCTTTTTGCAAGTTTGCACTCCCAGAAGCACATTGGCATCAGCTGGCAAGAAACTGAGGTTTTTCAAGTGTCATTGACCACTGATATTTGACTATTATGTGTTGTGGACTCGGAAATGAAATGAAATGAATGGAGTTTTACGTCCTACTTTTCTGTATCTGTATGGACTAATTGAGGACGGGCAAACGCCATGAAGTGTGCAATATGGGAAATTTTACCAGGACAGCGACATTAGCCTGCTCTTATTATCAATTCCCATCTGTCGAGGGATCTTTAACGTGCACAGCCAATAGCACACGGGGCCTCGGTTTATTATCCCATCCGAACGACTAGACGCTTTTTCCATGTCAGACCCTCCGACCTACATCACTGACAGGGGGAAACCGGGTTGAGAAATCCGAAGGTATCATCTCGACCCATGCTGGGATTGAACCCTGGACCTTCAGGTTAGCGAGCAAGCGTCTAACTCACTGAGTCACGTTGTGGACTCGGAATGTAAAGCTCAAAATACATTGACTGAAGAATACCATTGTTTGTCAAGCCTTTGGCTGTTTTGTTTTAATTCAGTTTTGTTCAAGTCTGTGGTCAGGATTTGACATTCATAGAAATTCACAAACATTGTTTCTTAGTTTATTTAATCTTTGTTTTGATACTAAGTTGTTAATACAATAGTACAGTGGTTCCCAACCTTTTTCAAGCTATGGCCCAAATTCACAAAGCTCCCATAGCCATGGCCCCCTATTCTATTCCAAACTAGGGCTAAATAGGGAATATAGCGCACAGGTTGTTGTCTCATGCCTCTATATCACCAGGAGGTCAGATGCATTTGACTACAATCAACTACAGACCTAACACAGCAAAATATAGTTTAATGAAAATTGGGCTAGAGAAAAATGATATACATCCTCATGCACCATGGCTTCCTGACAAACACCCCATGGCCCCCTAGGGCACCATGACCCCAAAGTTGGGAACCACTGATGTCTCTGTCCTGTCTGATCACTCAATATACTGGTTGGAAACCACTGCAATAGTAGAACATTAATAGTACACAGATTAACTAGTAATTTCTGTTATATTTGACCTATAACATTTCAAGACTTCTCATCCGTGTAAAAAAAAGATGAAAAATAATTTTGTACTGAAGCTTAATTCAATTAACTACTTCGCAACAACAAATAAATACAATTTATGATTGTCGTAAATTGTGCAATTTCGTTAATGGCGTCAATCATACTTACTAGAGCAAAGCATTGAGCAAATATAATTTTCCTTTAAATCAGATTTTATTTCGATTTTTCCTATTTACCAAGAAAGCACAGTAAACTTTCTCATAAATACATCTAGCCACTAATGAACCTTTAGTAAGACACGCTCGACAATCTGTACCTAATTCAATTACCGTGCTGCTCCATCTCCTTCATATACTTGACTTAATGAGCTACGGAATATCTTAAATTTACTATTGATTTGCCTTTTTTGCGAACATTTTAAGATGAAAGAAAGACACATCTATATTTTACAAGGATAAAAACTTAGGTTCCGTGCGGATCCTTTCTCCCAGCTGGTCTTTGGCCAAACCTCTTGGCATTGATCTTTCCCGGATTATCCGTACCCATTTACAGCTGGGTGGACTGGAATTATGAGTGAAGATGACTTATTCAAGGTCATCGAACTATATAGTTGTATATCCATTTTTAGCATTTCATATAATATCTCAATCGTTGAAGATAGCGAGTTGGATTGTTGACGCTTTGGCGAATGAGTGCCATGGGTAAGCGTAATCAATTGAAATCAAGGAAGTCACAAACGAAATTATTTTGGAAAACCTTCTGCATCAAAGGTTTAGTGTATGCATAATTGAAACAATATTAACGAATATTATCATGAGGATATCTATTTGACCTTTATGATACTGCAAACAGTACTGTTTCTGCCTTCTGGGCCTCATCAGTGCAGTGCTGATACTGGAGTTGAGGTTTGTTTCGGCCTTCTGGGCCTCATCAGTGCAGTGCTGATACCGGAGTTGAGGTTTGTTTCGGCCTTCTGGGCCTCATCAGTGCAGTGCTGATACTGGAGTTGAGGTTTGGCTATATAGCCACCTCAGATGATCCCACATTATGTGATACCATCGTACCATGCCAGAGTGCTTAAACAAGCAAGCTAGTGGGTGCTCAACATGTAGTATATGCAAGTTGAACACCAACGCCAAGAAGAATCCATCTACTGTATAGCTAGCGCCACGCTCATGTTCTTTATTATTTTATTATTCCTACTTAACACCATGTATGAAGAAATATTCAAGAAATATTGATTTAAAACTCAATATTTACCATCGAAACTTGCTACTAAATATCGATTTAATATGACATAAGGAAGTGAGGGTTGATTGATATTTACTTCTCGTGACTCTACATAGAATAATATCATTTTATATCATGAGGGGCTGACATGGAAAAGCGTCTAGTCGTTCGGATGGGACAATAAACCGAGGCCCCGTGTGCTATTGGCTGTGCACGTTAAAGATCCCTCGACAGTTGGAAATCGAAAATAAGAGCAGGCTAATGCCGCTGTCCTGACAAATTTTTCCTCATTGCACACTGCATGGCGTTTGTCCGTCCTCAATTAGCCCATATAGGTGCAGAAAAGTAGGACGTAAAACTCCATTCATTTAATTTCATTTCATTTTATATCATGACGTGCACACGAGATTCACCCGAAGTAAGGGGTAGGGTTCGCACAGATCATGGAAAACCTGGAAAATCAGGGAATTTTTAAAAAGCTTTTCCAGACATGGAATATCAGGGAAAATCATGATTTTTCTGGATTGTTGAAATAACCTGGAAAAATGATATTTCATACCATTCTCCTATTTGTGCGTTATCAAATAAAAAAAATCATGATCCAGAATAGTCTCAAGTTACCCGTTCCGTCCATGATTTTTCTGGAAAATTGTTAAAATACCTGGAAAAATGATTTCTCATACCATTTTCCCATTTGTGCGTTATCAAAAAAAGATGGAAAATGCAACGGTCAGTCAGTGCATTTCAGAATCTGTAAGATTTCAGTCTCTTTCTACATCTAGACGGTATAATATGTACCTTTGAAATGAGTTCCGTGATTCTTTAGGTCTTTTCAAAAACCACAATAGAAAGTAAAAGAGTAGTGGACTGTTATTGTAATACTAGTAACAAGACAATATAGTATTATTAAATTTCGAACAATAACCCGTAGACCGTTAAAAAACTCAAATAGATTCTAGGTCATTATTATTGTGTAGATATTACTGTTTGAGGACTGGCAATTCTCAATGCCATTATTGAGTCTGGCAAGCAAGGTTGATAACAGTTTTTAAGGCCAGATAATGTGGAAATAATTTAGCCTCTAGCGAACTGGGTTATTTACATACAGACTTTTAAAAGCAATTTCTGATAAAGAATGATAGCTAGTTACATATCGTATTGTCAGTGGTCTAATCCCGTCTCAGAGATTAAAACGTCGGTATAGCAGAAAACATTCGACTTGAATGGCATTTGCGTTAGGGATGTCATAATTTGGTCTAAAATTTCGTCATAGATTAGTATATCACTAAAGAACATCCATTAGGCTGTTATTCGCATTAGTGATTGCATATTCATAATGTGGCCAAAAAAACAAGCAACCACCAAGGAAAGTGACATCATTCAACTGACTTTTTATGTGTGTCTGTCCCTGAGGAAGGGGGCCTTTGTGCCTTTGAAACATGTTGGACATTAGGACTATTAGTTTTTCTGTAGCAGATTATTTTTAAAAAAAAAAAATGACAGACAGTCGAAACCATGCCAATAGAAGCTAATAAACTCCCCTTATACAAAATATCTTTAAATTTTGTTACTGATCAGAACGTCACTATTGCACAAACCATTTGGCCTCAATGGTATTTTGCGTTAATGACGTCACAATCTGGTAAGGATCGTACAATTGATATAAACAATCAAAATAAAGCTAATAGGAACTATAAGAGTCCCCTTATACAAATACATAGACATAAAAAAACTTTAAAATTGGTCACATATCATGACATTACTTAGGCAGAAACAATTTGGCCTGGGGCCTTATTCTCTAAAACTTAACTTACAATGATTTTAGTTTTCAAGTCAATCAAGTCATCCGATTGGTCAATCACTAAAATTGATTTTAAGTATAGCTTTCTTATCCAATCAGATAACTGTATTTCTTAAAATCTGGATTTTATCTTAGTTAAGTTTTTGAGAATAAGGCGCCAGAATTGTATAATAAAAAAAATCAAAGTGGTGCCTCCAATAAATTGGTTAAAAAATCTCTGGAAATTCACTTTAAGCCATCAGCTGTTAAGTCGAGAAATCGTGGATATCGTAGAAAACGACTAAAATTGATGAAATGATATGTTATACTGCTGTAATATTAATAGGATAATTCTTTCATTGATTTTTTATAATATGCTTGTTGCCGTGTAAACAATTCACATAATATCACTTGACAGCTATTACTGTTTTAAAAACTAACTTAAAGGCTGATTACCAAGAAATTTGCACAGTCTGAAAGAGATGCATTAATAGACTGTACCACAATGGACCGTTTGCTGTGTGCGATCCTCACTTTGGTATCAAAGACCTTCGACCTTAAATATCTTAAAAACAATTTTATTTATAATATTTTTCCATGCATTGATTTAAAAACTAACTTAAAGGCTGATAACCACGAAATCTGCACAGTTTGAAAGAGATGCATTGATGGAATCAACCACAAAGGAGCGTGGAAAGGGACTTATCACACATTTGCCGTGTACGATTCTGAATTCGCCATCAAAGAACTTTGATCATAACTTTCTTGGTATTTTAAAAAACAACATTAAAAATTTCAAGCATTGATGTAAGTTGCGCAAATATGATATACGAAAGATGTGCTGTTAAAGCTGATATCGTCAAAGTATATTGGTGCAACTCATTTTATACTGGTGCAAATTTACAAATCTTTCATATAATGCAATGCTAATTTTGGGATTCATAACCCCAGCCCCAAAACATTTCTTTAAGAGGTCTAGTTATGGCTTAAACCAGTTTATTGTGGGTGCACTTCCTAAAACAATTGGTTGAAACAGCTAAAACAACAGAACACAACGGGTTGAATGTTTCAAGGCAGTCATCATTTAAAGCGATACTACGTCTTAGAATGAACAAAAAAAATATTCAAACTTGGTTAATAGGAGTATATATTCATTGACAAACCTAGTGGCATAACTATAAAACAGATTACCTAAATAATCTGATAAATCCAGCAAACTATGTTTAAATACAATAATTGATAAATGTCTTAATCCAATTTAAGACATTTATCAATAATAATCTGTAATTGTATGGAAAATTACATAGTTTTATGATTTTATTTGATTCTGTTTGTATACTTTGGATACTGTTGATTAATATATACTCTTATTGACAGTTTGAGAACTTAATTTTTTTGTTCATTCTAAGAGGTTGTATTGCTTTAATATGTGAAAGTATCATTGTTACGATATTATACAATTATAATGTCTACAGCCGAGCTGATATGTAACAAGTATCGAGCCATGATAAACGACCACAATCAAATTAAGCAAGATTTTTTTTCACATATAATTGATGGCCCAATTAATACAATGTAGACTATTTCATAAACAGACGAGTTTTCGAACACGCAATGACATTCTTTTGTATACGGTATGTCAGATGTTCCCAACGTGGATGCCATGGCCCCCTAGAAGTTAGCAGGCCCCCTAGAAGTTAGCAGGCCCCCTAGAAGTTAGCAGACCCGTAGCCAGGAATTCCAAGGCGGGGTTATATGGACTTGCAAAGCAATCAAACTCAACTTGAACAGTTACAATTCAAACAGAATGTCTACTTTAACAGTGCTTATATGTTTTCAAAGGGGGGTGGGGGGGGGGGGGGGGTATTTGTCAGGGGGCCATGGGACATGAGAAGGTGTATAATTTTTTCTCTAGCCCAACTTTTATTTATTTAACTATATTTTGCTGTGTAAGGTCTGTAGTTGCTTGTGGTCAAATGCATCTGACCTCCTGATGATGATGAGGCACAAGACAACAAACCTTGCGCTATATTCTCATTTTGTCTTAGTTTGGAATAGAACAGGGGGCCATGGCTCTGGTGTGTGAGGATGTGTATCATTTTTTCTCTAGCCCAAAATTTTATTTATTTAACTATATGTTGCTGTGTAAGGTCTGTTGATGCTTGTGGTCAAATGAATCTGACCTCCTGATGACGAGGAGGCTCTAGACAACAACTCTTGCGCAACATTCCGCACTAGTTTGGAAATGAAGGGCCACGGCCCCGAGTTTCGTGAATTTGGGCCACGGTTTGAAAAGTTCGGGAACCACTGGAATATGTGCATGTCTTCATATTATACAGGAGGTGATGGCTGGGAAATGTGGTTCCTGCCAGGTAAGGATGACTAGAACCACATTATGGAATAAAACTCGGTCTTGTGATGTTTTATGTTCAATCTTCACGAAGGAAAACAATTTGCTGTATGTCACTGTTAAACGTGCTGCAAGTGGGGAATGTGATTGATGACTTTTAAGGCTCAAATTGACTGCCCGTTCATAGAATCTCATCATATTTGTCGTTGTAGAATAAGCGAAAGACTTAGATTGAAATATTGATCGGATAACTGGATGATCGCAGATTTAGACTGCTTAGATCGTATACCACTCGTATCTACTTCAGAGTGGCTAGATAACCTTGTATAGTTCGCCATATTGAATAAATTATAGGTCAGCCAATCACAAATAATCTTTAGGTTAAGATCCGATCAAGATCAGGCAAGATGGCCGCTTATTATGGACGAGTAATTACATAGTCCCGAACAAAATGACGAAGGTTGAGTCGAATTATTGTATACATGACTCAGTTAAGCTTAGAAAGTCGGCCATGATCAGCTCAAGTAAACTACATGTAATTAAAACGACGTCGTTGACGTTATACTTTCCCAAGATTCCTGAAAACGTAAGGTCGTTTTCTCCCACCTAAAGACGAATATGAATCACATGGGCAGAAAAACACAAAATCATAATGTCTGTTCAATTCGACAGTATAATATTGCCAGTATTTAAATGTGACTTGATTCCACTGCACTAGAATCAAGTTATTAGGCTATAACATCTGTTGTGTACGTAAAGAGATCCCCAGACAATTGGTAATCGAAGGCGAATCATCGTCCACTTTCACATGGTGATCAACGTTAATGATGAGAACACTGCTATTAAAAGTGTTCCCCTTTTCCATGGTTCCGTACCACTCATATCAACCTAGGAACTAGACTAGTGGCTAGATAAACTCGTATACTATTCAGTAGTGGCCATATTGAATACATTATAGTTCATCCAATCACAATCATTCTTTAGAGAGCTTCATCTTCTTACGCAGTAGAAACAGCCAATCAGAACCAATATCCAAACAAGAGTTGTCTTCCCTTGCCCATTTACCAGGCAAGATGGCCACCTATCATAGCCGATTCATTACATAGAAGGTTGAACCGAATGGGTTCCGTACATGTCGACGGCACAATACAATAGTATATTCCGGTAGAGGGAAAACTTGATTTCCCCTGATAATTCATTCTAAATTGTAGGAGTCTTATCAAGACACTTTTCTACCAGATGCTCATTAGCTGCAATTAATTTTAGGTCAACGTCCAAATATCTTGTCTAAAGATTTGCTGTTAATTTGCATGGAATTCAAAATTATAAGACTTGATAACAAATAAAGGTCATAGGTTAATAACAAATAAAGGTCATAGGTTAATAACAAATAAAGGTCATAGGTTAATAACAAATAAAGGTCATAGGTTAATAACAAATAAAGGTCATAGGTTAAAAACAAATAAAGGTCATAGGTTAATAACAAATAAAGGTCATAGGTTAATAACAAATAAAGGTCATAGGTTAATAACAAATAAAGGTCATGGGTTAATAACAAATAAAGGTCATGGGTTAATAACAAATAAAGGTCATAGGTTAATAACAAATAAAGGTCATAGGTTAATAACAAATAAAGGTCATAGGTTAATAACAAATAAAGGTCATAGGTTAAAAACAAATAAAGGTCATAGGTTAATAACAAATAAGGGTCATAGGTTAATAACAAATAAAGGTCATAGGTTAATAACAAATAAAGGTCATAGGTCATAGGTTAAAAACAAATAAAGGTCATAGGTTGAGATTAATTATAATTAATAATCAATTAATATGCATAAAATTAATCAACATAAAATTAATTACCATTCGTGTCAAAAATACTTAAACCAATTCCAAGTCTCAAATGAAATTTAACCACCTCAATGAGAATACGACAACATGTGCCTATCGCAATTGCAGATCCTCAAAACCAATGAGGTGGACTTGAAATAGGTCAAATAGTCTTGGTAATATTTTAAGATATTTCTTAAATACAATAATAATATGGTCATTGTCATAAGAAATCATCGACAAATGTGTTGACCGATGAAGCGAATTTGTTGAAAATTTGAAAATCAGCCTCAAAATGGTAGTTATGGCCTTAATTTGATTTTGAATTAAAAAATATTACATTTTGCCATTAGAAGAGTTTACCGTGAATGTTTTAATGATAATCGTCTCTTTATTAAGTTGATATTCAAATTCATCTAAATCGGATTTAAGTTATTTAGGTAATCTGTTTTATAGTTATGCCACTAGGTTTGTCCCCTGATGAATATATACTCCTATTGACCAGGTTCGAAAATTTAATTTTTTTTGTTCATTCTAAGACATAGTATCGCTTTAAATTGATATTCAAATTCATTCAAATACAACGTAGAAAATTTAACTTGCATTGAAGTAAAGATTATTGAATTTCATTCTTAAAATGTCTTCACACCAGGCTATTGTCAGAGTCAGCCATTCTTTATTTTTCCCAGGAGTATACCAGTTGATTTAACTGTATTTAGTCGTGAAGTTAAAACTGGTATATATCGGATTTCAATTCTATTATGACGTCTCTACCGTCATTTCACCAGTTTACGACAAGCTTTTAATCTTAGCGTTATCTAGGTCCTTGGAGAAAATCTGAGATGAACTTCTTTAATGATAAGAAAGACTGATTTTCTTTTCTTCGTGTTTCTTTGTTGTTTAAAGCTTTCATGCTCTAATTACACTAGAAATAAATTATTTTTTAAAGAATAAGTTAAGCGAAAAGCCATTGGCCGCCATATTTACTACTAGCAGGAGGTTGAGGTGTCTGATCTGCATCACACTGAGATACGAAATGTATCTTATCAAGCCAAACGAGACCACCAATTTCTGTTCTGCCTTGCTCGAAATATTGAAAATTTTAAGCCTCCCTTCTCCACAAATAAATGGTAACGATATGCAGTATGCAATTTAGAAAATTTTGCCAGGACAGCGACATAAGCCCACTTTTTTCAACTATTGATGAACACACGGGCATCAGATTATTTTTGTCCCATCTGAACGACTAGGCTCCATCCTAACAAGGATAGCCGGGTCTTAGATCAAGAGTTATTTTTGGCCTTTTCCAGGGTTGAACCTTGGACCTTGACATTATCAAAGAAAATCTATCTTTAACTAGTCGTAAACACAAATAGCAAGATGTGATTTATCTAATGTAATCAAGAAAAGAGATATTCAGTATAACTACTTGAAAAAAAAAATGAAATGAATGGAGTTTTACGTCCTACTTTCCTGCACCTATATGGGCTAATTGAAGACGGGCAAACGCCATGTAGTGTTTAATGAGGGAAATTTTGCCAAGACAGCGGCATTAGCCTGCTCTTATTTTCGATTTCCAACTGTCGAGGGATCTTTAACGTGCACAGCCAATAGCACACGGGACCTCGGTTTATTGTCCCATCCAAACGACTAGACGCTTTTTCCATGCATCACTAACAGGAGGAAACCGTATAACTACTTGAAGATACCTGGTCGTCAGCACCTGATCTGATTGATTTGTGCCGTTTTTAGATTGAACCAGAGCAATTATTGACTATTTATTTTCTATGCAATTCAAAGGATCGAGTCGTTAAACGGAATTAAAATTGATCAACCTCAATTGATGCAGGTTGCTGTTTCCCATCCATTTAACTTCCTTGATAAATATCAATCTTTACTCAGGATGGTGTTTAAATTTACAGAAAATTTGAGACAACACTTTATATGTTCCCAATTAAAATATCGAAAAGCGTCTAGTCGTTCGGATGAGACCATAAACCGAGGCCGTGTGTGCTAAAGATAAAAAGCCAATTAGACCATGCAGGTGAAGAAAAGCAGGACGTAAAACTCCATTCATTGTATTTAAAAATATCGAGTTTTTAAGATCCAATTCAATAACACGTTTGAACACCCCGATTTTAATAATCTAGTCATAATAAAATAAGATTGGAAATCTTTTCATTAAAAATTTATTCATGATAAAAAGTAAGACCCCCGGCCCCGTTGAAAAGCTGCAAGGAACTCACCCCCCCCCCCCTCTCTCTCTCTCTTTGAAAAGCTGCAAGGAACTCACCACCCCCCCTCCCCCCCCCCCCCTCTTTGAAAAGCTGCAAGGAACTCGATCACGTCTAAAATATTCTGACCTACTTTCAGTTAAAAGTGCAATAAAAGAAGAGACAGAACTATCTCGAAGAAGATTTAATTGTCACAAAATCGACAGAAGCTTTCAGAAAATTGAGTCTCGCAGGAAACATTTCCGCAGGATCAAAGACATTTTGAAAATTAATATAACCGAATTTGATATGAGATTGAGCAATTCCAGCTTCCGCCATCAGCTTTAACCAGTTTACGACAGTCATAATTTGACAATAACACCTCGTTTATCCGACACAATAGACCTGATGATAGAAACCAATAGATATTGATACTAGGACTATACTTGCACTAGGATATTGAGGGTGGGTAATAATAAAGAAACCTAGTACTAAACCGCAAAACGAAACTCGAAATCCAAAAAGACATTTTAACGAAACATAGGTAACAGCTTATGAACTTTTCACATGAGGAATTATATCAATCATACATGAGTAAGTATATCATAATGAAAAGTGGTATCAGGTGTCTATAAAGGCGATGCTTAGTGATCTTTTGCGTGTAAAACCTCTGAACACTTGTCCGAAACGCTTTTGTTTTTCGATTCTGGAAAGACCAGCTGTGACGATATATAAGTTCCACTATAATTATGTAAACATTTGGAACTTTATTTATATAAAACTAGCCCTAACCCTGATATTATATGATAAGTGTTCCTGAGATCATTTATTATAATAATGTTTGTTCCACAAGGAATATTTATTATGAGGAACAAATATACAGTCACACAGCTAATGAACTATTAGCCAATTTGAAAAATGTTTTAATATTGTTTAGACTTAATATTTTTTCAAATATGGATGCTTCTGAACTTGGCAAATATGCTATTTTTTGGCAGTGGGTCACGAGCTGTAATCATTTAAGTGAAATTGATAAACGTGAGACAGATTTTCTTTATATAACGGGTTGTTTTTTTTTATTTGTTGAAATTGTTTATGTGAAATTTCATTAACATTCAGATCTACTGCTGTAGAGGTTGAGATCGTGATTTGGTTCTCGTATCTAAAGGTCACGCTATTCTAATGAACCACACTGATCAATTGAAGACAGAACAATCTTACGATTGAAACAGAATAACGGGGACAAAAAGTTCAAACAGAACAATGGACGTAGAAATGAAATGAAATGAAATGAATGAAGTTTTACGTCCTACTTTTCTGCACCTATATGGGCTAATTGAGGACGGGCGAACGCCATGGACGGCGGCATTAGTCTGCTCTAAATCAGAAGGTATCATCTCGACCCATGCCGGGATTGAACCCTGGAGCAAGCAAGCGAGCAAGCGTCTAACTCACTGAGCCACCGCGGCTCCCAAAGGACAAAGAAGAGTAACTGGCTTAAATTCTGAGGACTAATGAACACTGGTCTACTAGTCTTAGAATTTCGGGGACTGAAACTTTAATGAGAATTTCGGGGACTGAAACTTTAATGAGTTAACAGAATAACTGGGGTAGCAAGCAGTTGAAGCAGAATCCCAAAGACTTGGAGTTTTGAGAACGACACAAATAAGCGAATTCGCAAATTTTTCATATCATATTTTGTCGTGAATACAACTAGAATACAGCGAAGAGAAATTTGTACCAAACGTAGGCTTATCTGTCAGGTTTTATGGGGTTCTGTAGCATAATCGGTTAGAACGCTGGTTTCCTACATGGTGATCGTGACAACTTATCTTGGTTGGCGGGTGACAGTCCTTAAACAAGTCATCTACACTCGTAATTCCAGTTGACCTTGTATAATCGTTTTATTATTTCTGTCCACTCATGCCCCTGGTATGAGAGCTGTTTACCATGCATGGTATGGCTTTTATTTCTCCTTTCCTTTTTTTCTGATCTGCATCAGACGGGGAAGCCCGGGTTAAAGGGTTAAAGCATAGAAATGTAGATAGGGAATAATAACACAAGATTTATGCTTGGCACGCATGCGTTGAATTCTGGATACCCACTTAACTTCCGGTTTCTGCAAGAAGTCATTTTAATTTAAAAGCCAAGATAAACGCGATGTAATTAGACCGGAACATCCAGTCTCTCTACCACAATATCACTTAGAATCAACTAGTCCTAGAGGAGAAACTAGGTCAACCATAAATTTAAACAGAAGTTCAATAGACGATAAGGAGACTAAGGCTTTATCATGGCTTTTAAATTAATATAACTTCATGCAGAAACCGGAAGTTATGGCCATATCTCCAATTCAGCACGTGTGCCAAGCATAAATCTTGTGTTATTATTCCCTATCTATATTTCTATGATGCCAGTGAGTGCGGTCATGCCAGATTTACTACAGGTCATTTCTATTCATATGAATAACAAGATGCTGGTTGGAAATCTCTTATTTCATCGTCATCTCATATATTTATGGGCTCTTTCATGTCAGGTTTAGGGTCAATAATGAATCGTTAGGTTGCGATTGGTAAATTACTTTAATTGAGGATAGTTTCTACTCTATCTTCCAAGCCATAAATAGTCGGCTCTTGTTCCGAACGTCAAACGGTGAACTAGATTGATTTCAGAATAAATCTCAACTTATTTGTTATTCATTCTCTTGATAACGCTGCCTGTATGAGCATGTAAGTAAATAAATGTCAGAAATAGTATATCCATATATCTTGTGCTTCTTTATCTATGCCTATTTCTATATGTCTTATAAACAATAAATCTCAACTCGTTTTACACCTTTGGGTCGAACATATTCCGCTCTTGAAATAATTAAATAATTCCAAAGAGAACGTATGCGGATTGCTTAAATTGTTGACTTGCAAACCAGCGCTTACTGCAAAATACAGACTCTTGTTCCGAACACTTTCAGAATAAATCTCAACTTGTTTCTAATACCTTCGGATTCTTCAACCGGTTTCCCCCTGTCAGTGATGCAGGTCGGAGGGGCTGACATGGAAAAAGCGTCTAGTCGTTCGGATGGGAGAATAAACCGAGGTCCCGTGTGCTATTGGCTGTGCACGTTAAAGATCCCTCGACAGTTGGAAATCGAAAATAAGAGTTGGCTAATGCCGCTGTCCTGGCAAAATTTCCCTCATTGCACACTGCATGGCGTTTGCCCGTCCTCAAATAGCCCATATAGGTGCAGAAAAGTAGGACGTAAAACTTTCATTTCATTTCATTTTACTATTTAATTTTGAATTGTGTATAGCAATCGATTTCGATATAAGTTTATCACCAGGGACTTACATGTAGATTGGTGTTGTAACTAGATTCTAAAGCCTTCTATAGCAATAAGGTTTATAACCATGCTTGTTATATGACATCAAATTAAGCCATGGGTCATGTATCGATCTTCTAATAAATTGACTTCATCTCGTTCGTTTAATCCTCGTGATATGGACACGATCAACATGAAGGGTCTATCTCAATTTCTACTGTCCAGATTGAATTATTCCTTCTCTAAGTTCATGGACCGTCCGAATAAACAACATCTTAAAGGGCCATTCTGCTTTTTTGAAAAAAGGTTCCATTATCAAAAAAATCGCAAATGCTACCTGAGAGTATTTTTAAAGTATGTTTATTGCATCTCTATATCTTCTTGATCAAACTGAATTTTGTTTTAAAGGGTTAATTACAAACAGGGAGTACTTATTGTTAATTAAGCAATTTGACCTAGTTTTGGTGTTTGCCCTTTAAATGGCTCAATATTTCTAGCTGAAACCTTTTAAATACATAAAAGGGACATTTTATCTACAATTAGGCGTTTATTTTACTCAAATCCGTTCAGTAGTTTCCTATCAGCGTCCAAAATACATAACACACTTAAAAACCTTACGTAAGGTTTTTAAAAATTTTAGCATGTTTTTAGCGTTTAAAAGTTAACGGCTCGGTTTTTTTAGTTAAAACTTTCAGATACAATAAAGGGCACATAGTTACAGACTTTGGTGTAAAGTTTTCACAAATTTGAGCAAAAAAAAATTTTGACCTAAAAAAATTCAGACTGTCCCTTTAAATTAATAATGATCATGTCTGGGAGAAGTTGTCCAATGTATAACAGTTCTCACAGATTCAACATGGTCTACATTGCCCCTTGGCACATAGTCTATCTGGGCGTCTCGAGTTTTAAACGTATTTGTTGAATTGATATAGAACGAATTAATCGATTGATAGATCAAAGATAGTGCCCTGAAGTCTTTGGTTTCTTTGGTACTTTTTTAAAGTTCCGCTACTATACATTTGTTTCTCTCCAATTGATAACGACATAGGTCAAATTAATACTTTCGGGATAAATTCTATCAGGTCAACGGTGCTGAAGATTACAAAAATAAGACGTGCAATTTCAATGGTAAACTCTTTCGACAAAGGTCAAATTAGTACTTTCGGGCATTAATTCTGTTTCTCCATGTCTGGCAGGTCATCGGTGCTGAAGATTACAAAAATAAGACGTGCAATTTCAATGGTAAACTCTTTCGACAAAGGTCAAATTAGTACTTTCGGGCATTAATTCTGTTTCTCCATGTCTGGCCGGTCATCGGTGCTGAAGATTACAAAAATAAGACGTGCAATTTCAATGGTAAACTCTTTCGACAAAGGTCAAATTAGTACTTTCGGGCATTAATTCTGTTTCTCCATGTCTGGCAGGTCATCGGTGCTGAAGATTACAAAAATAAGACGTGCAATTTCAATGGTAAACTCTTTCGACAAAGGTCAAATTAGTACTTTCGGGCATTAATTCTGTTTCTCCATGTCTGGCAGGTCATCGGTGCTGAAGATTACAAAAATAAGACGTGCAATTTCAATGGTAAACTCTTTCGACAAAGGTCAAATTAGTACTTTCGGGCATTAATTCTGTTTCTCCATGTCTGGCCGGTCATCGGTGCTGAAGATTACAAAAATAAGACGTGCAATTTCAATGGTAAACTCTTTCGACAAAGGTCAAATTAGTACTTTCGGGCATTAATTCTGTTTCTCCATGTCTGGCAGGTCATCGGTGCTGAAGATTACAAAAATAAGACGTGCCATTTCAATGGTAAACTCTGTCGATGTCGTAAACAGCTAACAATTTCAATGGTAAACTCTGTTGATGTCGTAAACAGCTAACAATTTCAATGGTAAACTCTGTCGATGTCGTAAACAGCTAACAATTTCAATGGTAAACTCTGTCGATGTCGTATACAGCTAACAATTTCAATGGTAAACTCTGTCGATGTCGTATACAGCTAACAATTTCAATGGTAAACTCTGTCGATGTCGTAAACAGCTAACAATTTCAATGGTAAACTCTGTCGATGTCGTATACAGCTAACAATTTCAATGGTAAACTCTGTTAATGTCGTAAACAGCTAACAATTTCAATGGTAAACTCTGTCGATGTCGTATACAGCTAACAATTTCAATGGTAAACTCTGTCGATGTCGTAAACAGCTAACAATTTCAATGGTAAACTCTGTCGATGTCGTATACAGCTAACAATTTCAATGGTAAACTCTGTCGATGTCGTATACAGCTAACAATTTCAATGGTAAACTCTGTCGATGTCGTATACAGCTAACAATTTCAATGGTAAACTCTGTTAATGTCGTAAACAGCTAACAATTTCAATGGTAAACTCTGTCGATGTCGTATACAGCTAACAATTTCAATGGTAAACTCTGTCGATGTCGTAAACAGCTAACAATTTCAATGGTAAACTCTGTCGATGTCGTAAACAGCTAACAATTTCAATGGTAAACTCTGTCGATGTCGTATACAGCTAACAATTTCAATGGTAAACTCTGTTAATGTCGTAAACAGCTAACAATTTCAATGGTAAACTCTGTCGATGTCGTATACAGCTAACAATTTCAATGGTAAACTCTGTCGATGTCGTAAACAGCTAACAATTTCAATGGTAAACTCTGTCGATGTCGTAAACAGCTAACAATTTCAATGGTAAACTCTGTTGATGTCGTAAACAGCTAACAATTTCAATGGTAAACTCTGTCGATGTCGTAAACAGCTAACAATTTCAATGGTAAACTCTGTTGATGTCGTAAACAGCTAACAATTTCAATGGTAAACTCTGTCGATGTCGTATACAGCTAACAATTTCAATGGTAAACTCTGTCGATGTCGTAAACAGCTAACAATTTCAATGGTAAACTCTGTAGATGTCGTATACAGCTAACAATTTCAATGGTAAACTCTGTTAATGTCGTAAACAGCTAACAATTTCAATGGTAAACTCTGTCGATGTCGTATACAGCTAACAATTTCAATGGTAAACTCTGTCGATGTCGTAAACAGCTAACAATTTCAATGGTAAACTCTGTCGATGTCGTAAACAGCTAACAATTTCAATGGTAAACTCTGTTGATGTCGTAAACAGCTAACAATTTCAATGGTAAACTCTGTCGATGTCGTAAACAGCTAACAATTTCAATGGTAAACTCTGTTGATGTCGTAAACAGCTAACAATTTCAATGGTAAACTCTATCGATGTCGTAAACAGCTAACAATTTCAATGGTAAACTCTGTTGATGTCGTAAACAGCTAACAATTTCAATGGTAAACTCTATCGATGTCGTAAACAGCTAACAATTTCAATGGTAAACTCTGTTGATGTCGTATACAGCTAACAATTTCAATGGTAAACTCTGTTGATGTCGTAAACAGCTAACAATTTCAATGGTAAACTCTGTCGATGTCGTAAACAGCTAACAATTTCAATGGTAAACTCTGTCGATGTCGTAAACAGCTAACAATTTCAATGGTAAACTCTGTCGATGTCGTAAACAGCTAACAATTTCAATGGTAAACTCTGTTGATGTCGTAAACAGCTAACAATTTCAATGGTCAACTCTGTCGATGTCGTATACAGCTAACAATTTCAATGGTAAACTCTGTTGATGTCGTAAACAGCTAACAATTTCAATGGTAAACTCTGTCGATGTCGTATACAGCTAACAATTTCAATGGTAAACTCTGTCGATGTCGTATACAGCTAACAATTTCAATGGTAAACTCTGTTGATGTCGTAAACAGCTAACAATTTCAATGGTCAACTCTGTCGATGTCGTAAACAGCTAACAATTTCAATGGTAAACTCTATCGATGTCGTCAACAGCTAACAATTTCAATGGTAAACTCTATCGATGTCGTAAACAGCTAACAATTTCAATGGTAAACTCTGTCGATGTCGTAAACAGCTACCAATTTCAATGGTAAACTCTATCGATGTCGTAAACAGCTAAAACTCTAGTTTAAAAAGATTTTATCGTGATTACCTTCTCAAACTGTTAAGAAGCAGTAGACTTAATTTGACGAGTTAATTTGACACAAGTTTTTATTTTCGGTCGACGAAACCAGTCTAATCATTAGCTATAGTAGAAGACAATTGACTGACTGACGTTCACATCCTTGAGAGGAAGTTTCAAGAGCGGAATATCTTCGACCCAAATGTGTGAAACAAGTTGAGATTTATGAAATGAATGGAGTTTTACGTCCTACTTTTCTGCACCTATATGGGCTAATTGAGGACGGGCAAACGCCATGCAGTATGCAATGAGGGTTATATGTTCGACCCAAATGTGTGAAACTAGTTGAGAAAAATGAATTGAATGGAGTTTTACGTCCTACTTTTCTGCACCTATTCAGCACCGCCATGCAGTGTGCAATGAGGGAAATTTTGCCAGGACAGCGGCATTAGCCTGCTCTTATTTTCGATTTCCAACTGTCGAGGGATCTTTAACGTGCACAGCCAATAGCACACGGGACTTCGGTGTATTGTCCCATCCGAACGACTAGACGCTTTTTCAATGTCAACCCCTCCGACCTGCATCACTGACAGGGGGAAACGAAATTACTGTGATAATCTTGACAACTATTACATGTATATAGCTACTTCTACTAGAAGTTACAAGCTTATTTAAATAAATATGACCAAACGTTGACCTAAGGGCCATGACAGAAGGTCAGAACATCGGGATCAATTAGAGATCGGATTGTTCTGAATGGTGATAATTTATACAGCTCTTGGCTAGGATACTGAACAACACAATCAAGTCAAATCTCAAATTAACTGCAGTTGGCTATTGTTTGTATCTTTCCGATTCAGTGTTGGTGATACAGTGGGATGTCTATGCTATAGAAATACATAAAACGGATGGAAATGAAATGAAGTGAATGGAGTTTTACGTCCTACTTTTCTGCACCTATATGGGTTAATTGAGGACGGGCAAACGCCATGCAGTATGCAATGAGGGAAATTTTGCCAGGACAGTTGAAAAATAAAACGAATGGAATACTTGCCAAAACTTGATAAATTAATTGTCCACTTTATTCGTCTTTATTTCGAAGGTGAATGGCTTTTGGCTTTTTTTTTTTGCTTTTCTTACGAATTATTTTCATATCATGTCGTATATATAGGACAGAATATTTAGAAAGCAATTCTCTTAAAATTAATTGATATCGCTTATTTTTGCATATAAGTTCACATTCTCAAAATTCGTCGATGGTTCTTGAAGCGCCGAGTTCTCTTTAAAGGAAAAAAGAAACACTATTCCATATCATCAAGTCGCGACGAGGGCTTTCCAAACGTATACGAGATTGATTAGCATTCCGGTTGCACCTGGGTCCAGAGAAATGTATAAGACTGGAAGTCTTAGTCTACTCATCGTCTACTGAACTTCTGTTTCAATTTATGGTTGACCTAGTTTCTTCTCTAGGACTATTTGACTCTAAGTTATACTGTGGCAGAGAGACTGGATGTTCCGTTCGAATTAAATCGCGTTTATCATGGCTTTTAAATTTATATAACTTTTTGCAGAAACCGGAAGTTATGGGCATATCTTCAATTCAACGCATGCGTGCCAAGCATAAATCTTGTGTTATTATTCCCTATCTACATTTCTATGATTACATGATTACACTTTAGCATTCCGATTGCACCTGGGTCGAGAGATAGAACACATCATCAATACAGCATTACATTATTACACTTAATTGCGTTCGATTTATCTATTTGGAACACGTCAACGCTTTCATCTACATGTGATCCAATATTGGAGTCAATTAATTGCCTCATAACGACAACTCAGTCAAATTAATTGACATTGAAGATCATTAAGTCATTTAGTATTAATAAAAGCCAATCGGTTTACCGATACTTTTATTGCCGTTTCATTCCAAGCCGTGTTTAAACTGCACAATTCTTTTCGTTGGCCAAACAGTTTCAATTGAATCTTTGCAATTAAATTCAAATCATTCACTGTAAATATTTGAATCAAAAATCAATTGCTCTAAAATGGCATTTATCAATGTCTTTCTGTCTTCTAAAGATATGCACCATATTTGCACAATACAAGTCATGATTTTGTATTAAAGGGATTGTAAAGCGAAGACTGTGATTTAGTTAAAGGGATTGTAAACTTTGTATGTGTATCGGGGACACTGATAGCATCAATTTACACCATTCCAATTTCCATTCCGACATTTGTGGTTCTTGCAATTCCACTAAAACTAACACGTTTTATGACGTCACTGACAGTGGTCTACCGGAAGTTACTATTGGCTACTGGTATTGCTTCAGACATTTAAAATGCCAAACCCTTACAATTGTTAATTATCCGTACAAAGTACACAGGTAGCACCCCCCCCCCTGCACCCCTAGCACCCGTACGCCTATGTATTACAAATAGCAGTAGTTTCATAATATCTGTAACATCATTAACTTTTGGCAATGAAGCTCAACGGGGCTACGAAAATGATAATCAATACCGAACGAAAAATTGTCCAGTACTATCACAGCTTTAGTCTTGAACAATACTAGATGCTGATTAAATGCGTTTTAAATGTCATCGTTTCCGTCCATTAGGCTAATGTATCATGTAGGCCCTGTTCTCATTTCGCTGGTTTATCGGAAAACAAACTAGACAGTATCTAGGTCAATTATCAATTTCATTTCTATTCACTTTCTTAATTTTTTTATGTTTCATTTTATTGAGTTTTTTTTGTAAACGATACTGATTTTTTCATAATTTAAATTCGCCAATATTGATTTCTATTCACTTTTTTTTAAAATTTGATGTTCTATTCTATTGAGGTTTTATTTTTTTGTAAACGATACTGATTTTTTCATAATATAGTCAAATTTAGCCAATATGCATGTCGTATTCTTTAATTAATAATCAACCTAGGTTGTTACTGGGAAACTTGTGAAAACACTTAAAATATATGTAATAGGTTTATTCCTAAGTCATATCAAAATTTTCGTTTGTTATCCAAATAGATAAAGGGGTGTTTTTGGCTGATAAAATCTGAGAATTGAGTTAAAATAGTGTGTCCCATCTAATTGGTCAATCACTAAACTCAACTTTTAAAATTTCGTTTTCATATCCTATCAGAAAAAATTAGTATTTCTTAAATTTCGATTTCATGAGAAGAAAGCCCCAGATCTAACAAAAAAATGAAATGTATTAAGGAGCATCAGCACCCAATGGGCTATATAGCTCCAGAATACGATAAAAAATAAACATGTTACTACGAAACTAAAACAATAAAACAAACATAAAATAGATAAACAAAAAATCAAAAATTATCACAGAACGAACAAAATTAAAAACCATATCACAGTATGACACCACAAAGTGGTATTAAAACCAAAAAATATATTATAAAACAATGATGAAGCATTTAAAATTTAAAATAGAGATTTGCATCTTTTAAAAATGCAACAACCTTCTTATAAAGAGAAGGTTGTGCAAACAAATGATGGAGTGATTCAGCACGGTAGTGCTGTGATCTCAAAGGTTTGAGATGCCCAGATTTGACAAATTACACTACGTAACCTCAAACCACTAGAATAGATTTTATGTAGGCGTTGAGCTTGATGTTATCAGAGATTAACAGATTAACGGATTAAGTCGAGGAACACATCCTGTGGTTGAGGTATCGATTGACTTATCAGCATCTGCCGAGAGAGAGAGAGGATTAAATGCAAACTCATTGGCTATTCATAACATATGAACTATCAATGTTTTATATCCTTATTGATCCCGTTTCTGAATTCAGCTGTCAATCTCGCCTTTGAACTACCAAGTTATTCAAAAAGGGGTTTTGAGAGCCACTGAGCCTTCAATTCAGCGTGTATTCATCATTATTCGAATTTGAAAACTATAATACGACTCGTATTTTAGTGAGACTTCCCCAGAAATAGAAAAGACATCTAGAAATAGACAGTAAAATTTCTATTCTGGGGTATTTATGAAGATATTTTGATATTTCCGTGCAGTTTTAGTACTTCTGAAGACTATTTATAGATATTCAAGAGTAAAATCAACCCTCGAAAATGCTGAACATTCCCCTTTAAAAATATGGTTTATGAATGAATACCCAGTAGACGAGAAGCCTTAGTAATGGAAAGCTTTAAACATCACAGACATTTGACGTAACGTTGTTCTAGAAATAGGGAACAGTGGCCGATAGGTGGGAGCAGGTATAAATTTCGATCCACCTAGCACAGTGGTTCCCAACCTTTTTCAAGCTGTGGCCCAAATTCCTGAAGCTCCCAGAGCCATGACCCCCTGTTCTATTCCAAACTAGGACGAAATAGGGATTATATCACAAGGGTTGTTGGCTTGTGCCTCCTCATCACCAGGAGGTCAGATGCATTTGACTACAAGTAACTACAGACCTTACACAGCAAAATATAGTTAAATAAAAATTAGGCTAGAGAAAAAAATTAGATACATGCTCATGCGCCATGGCCTCCTGACAAACACCCCATGGCTCCCTAGGGGGTCATGGCCCCCAGGTTGAAAACAACTGACCTAGCAGGAACGGATTACATGACAGGCGCCATTACAATCAAGGAAACAGCAACGGTTAAGCGCGGAAAGACTTCCGGGGTAAAAGTAGACTGTTAATCGATCACTACGCCATTGATAAGTCACGTGATTTAGTCCCTTGATAAGATCCCATTCGCGCGGTAAATGGAATATTGTGAGCGTGATTCTTAGATTTGTCTTGTTATCAGCAAGTATAATTGTTAACTGGTGGTAGCGTCATTAACTGTCGGGAAACAAGATTCTCGAGAAATTAGTCTAAATTGTAATTCGCGATCCAATATCGATCATATGAACTTTACTTATAATAATTCATCAATAACCGAGAAGGTCTGAATAATGTCCAATATTATAAATGTCCTTAAGTGCAGACACACTTAACGTGAATGAGAGCACTTGAAATAAGATAGTGTCTGTGCCAAAAATATGAAATGAAATGAATGGAGTTTTACGTCCTACTTTTCGATCATATGAACTTTGCTTATAATAATTCATCAATAACCGAGAAGGTCTGAATAATCACCAATATTATAAATGTCTTTAAGTGCAGACACACTTAATATGAATAAGAGCACTTGAAATAAGATAGTCTGTGCCAAAAATATGAAATGAAGTGAATGGAGTTTTACGTCCTTTTAGATCATATGAACTTTACTTGTAATAATTCATCAATAACCGAATTTCATCAAAAACGAGAAGGTCTGAATAATCTCCAATATTATAAATGTCCTTCAAGTGCAGACACACTTAATGTGAATGAGAGCACTTGAAATAAGATAGTCTGTGCCAAAAATATGAAATGAAATGAATGGAGTTTTACGTCCTACTTTTCGATCATATGAACTTTACTTATAATAATTCATCAATAACCGAATTTTATCAAACGATTTATCTGAATAATGTCCAATATTATAAATGTCTTTAAGTGCAGACACACTTAATATGAATGAGAGCTCTTGAAATAAGATAGTCTGTGCCAAAAATATGAAATGAAGTGAATGGAGTTTTACGTCCTACTTTTCGATCATATGAACTTTGCTTCATCATAATTCATCAAGAACCGAATTTTATCAAACGAGGTGGTCGGAATAATGTCCAATATTATAAATGTATTTAAGTGCAGACACACTTAATGTGAATGAGGGCACTTGAAATAAGATAGTCTGTGCCAAAAATATGAAATGAAATGAATGGAGTTTTACGTCCTACTTTTCGATCATATGAACTTTGCTTATAATAATTCATCAATAACCGAATTTTATCAATAACCGAGAACGTATGAATAATCTCCAATATTATAAATGTCCTTAAGTGCAGACACACTTAATGTGAACGAGAGCACTTGAAATAAGATAGTCTGTGCCAAAAATATGAAATGAAATGAATGGAGTTTTACGTCCTACTTTTCGATCATATGAACTTTACTTATAATAATTCATCAATAACCGAATTTTATCAAACGAGGTGGTCGGAATATTATAAATGTCCTTAAGTGCAGAAACACTTATTGTGAATGAGGGCACTTGAAATAAGATAGTCTGTGCTAAGATAAGTGACATCATCGTGACTTTTGCTACTGGTTTTAGTCAATCTGTGACTGCATATTTGTTCCTCATAATAAATATTCCTCAAGGAACAAACATTATTATAATAAATGATCTTAGGAACTCTTATCATATAATATCAGGGTTAGGTTTCGGGGAAGGGAGGGTTTGAATCTCCCAAATGTACAGGCCTAGGATGAAACAAATGCTTTATTGAGAAAATGGGATTAAGGGTTTGGATTCAGGCTTTTCTTGTGTTCTGATCAAATGGAACAAATATTACATAACAAATGTTCTTTGGAACAGTTATTATAGTGGAACTTATATATCGTCACAAGTCAAAGTGATTCGACACGTTCTTCGGACAAAATATTGCAAGCGTATTTGTCGTGGTCCATTCACAAGCAGCGCCAGCAAAAAAAGTCATAAGAAAGAAAGACTAGAAACATTTATATTTTACAAGGATAACAACTTAGGTTCCATGAGGATCCTTTCTCCTAGCTGGTCCTTGGCCAAACCTCTTGGCATTGATCTTTCCCGGATTATCCGTACCCATTTACAGCTGGGTGGACTGGAAGACGTTTATATAGCTGATAGTTATATTTTCTATATAAAAACGAATTAGGTACGAGAATTAGAAGGAATTTGAAGAAGACATGGTTGTTTTAGTATGAAATCTCTTGACCTCATATGGAAGTGCTTTCCCCGGAAGGAATGAGAAGGATCATAATTGAAGTTGACTTGAGTAAATTAAGAGAGTCTAACATAATCAAGTCTACAGAATGTCCAAGAGTAGGAATCTAATGAGTAATTTGCTCTTACACAAACTACATGTGACATTAACTAAAATCTAATGGCTTATTTGTAGATATTCGTCCAGACTTCTAAATAATCTAAGTCTTTAGCCGTCGTCTTTCAGACAACCAAAAATGCCTTGACTTTCACGATGATGTTAATGAAAGCCGTTGTTTAGCCTAAGGGAGATAGAACGATTAAGTCTTCTTGATTTTTATATGTATGAGCCTAAAGGTTTCCGATTTTTTACGCTTTTCTTGAGATTGATTCATAAAGATAAAAGACTTGGAAATCCTTCGGGTAAACACAAATATTTTTGTTGAGTAAATTTTGTAGACTAAAAAATCGCAGGGAATACTTAATTTCTAAGTCTACATCCAAACAAGATGTTGGGTCTACTTATACTACGGTTTAAGAATAGCTTCGAGAAAAGAATTCTCCATTTTCTGTCTAAAAATGTCAGAGTAGAAAAATGCAGTTTCATTCCCCTGATATCACGTTTCTAACTACTCAAAGAGCTGCTTTTTAGACTTTTTCAGTCTTTTAATTTTATTAAAAATACAATGGACTTCTAATAATGATATCTCTATTTTACACGGGGAGCCGTGGTGGCTTAGTGAGTTAGAAGCTTGCTCGCTAACCTGAAGGTCCAGGGTTCAATCCCTTCATGGGTCGAGATGATACCTTCGGATTTTTCAACCCGGTTTCCCCTTGTCAGTGATGCAGGTCAGAGTTTCTGACATGGAAAAAGTGTCTAGTCGTTCGGATGGGACAATAAACCGAGGCCCCGTGTGCTACAGGATGTGCACGTTAAAGATCCCTCGACAGTTGGAAATCGAAATAAGAGCAGGCTAATGCCGCTGTCCTGGCAAAATTTCCCTCATTGCACACTGTATGACAATTGCCCATCCTTAATTAGTCCATACAGATACAGAAAAGCAAGACGTAAAACTCCATTCATTTCATTTCTATTTTTCATGGATAATTATACAAAAGTGACTTAGTCCTGCCTATCATTTAGCCCATGAAAACACACATAGACAAAGGCATTGCAATTCTAAATCCAGACCCTGCAACTTTTATTCTAGTAATGAATTGCGAAGGAAATCGATACCAAATTATAAAAAAATCAGTTTAAACTATATCAGAGTAATTATAATTTCTTGTTTTCAGACTTTATGTTCCACACACTAATTTAGAAACTTACAATATATTACAGATTGGGAGTAAAAACTCCCTTTAGTAGAAAATAATGCATTTACTGATAGAAAATATAGATTTCATCATATAATAACCAACCTAACCAATGGTTTTAGCAGACATTGGCATCTATGCTAGTTTTAACCATAGTCGTAGGAGACAGGGGGGCAGGGGACAGCTGCCCCCACCCCAGCTGCCACCACAGACCCCCCCCCCCCCCCCAATTATGTCTTCGGGCAAAAAATCCCCAAAATTGGGCAAAATATCATTAAAATTCGGGCATTAAGTCGGTCTGCCTCCCTGTTGAGTCGTGGGCCCCTACGGCTATGGTTTTAACATACTATGGCTACAAGACGACCATTTGGGCTTTGAATTGAATTTATGTACATGTAAATAGCCTTCAGCCTTATTACGGATTAGATTAGCTAAAAAAAAATGCAGGCTTAAAAGTTTTTTAGTCGAACGGTTAGTAAACATATCCGTTTAAGGCGGCAGTTGAAACGAAATCTGCATCAGTTAAAATACTAAAGTAAGATTTTAATTGATGTATGCAAACAAAGTTGCAGATTGGCATCAAAAGTTCTGGAAAGCGAGTATGTCGGGTGTGGCGCCAGGCAGGGTATGCTTACTCTTCTAGACACCTGATACCACTTTTCATTATGATATACTTACTCATGTATGATTAATATAATTCCTTATGTGAAAAGTTCATAAGCTGTTACCTATGTTTCGTCAAAATGTCCTTTTGGATTTCGAGTTTTGTTTTGCGGTTCGGATCGTTAGTACTTGGTTTCTTAATTCTTTATCCCTACACCTGCTGTAGAGAACTCAATTCATTTAAGTTTCTGGACATGGATTCTTAATGTGCTAACATTTCTAAAATTAGAAATAACCCTCCATCATATAAAGGTTAATGACATCATCGACCAGTGCAGTCATTTTGAAAAGCGATTTAATCATTACATCACTCCCAATTCGTGTATCAACTGATTCTAGAGTACTGATGGATGTCGTGATTGATTACATCTCTCTTCGATCTGCTCTTTTCTTTTTCTCGTTAGACCATAGAAATATAGATAGGGAATAATAACTCAAGATTTATGCTTGGCACGCATGCGTTGAATTGAAGATATGCCCATAACTTCCGGTTTCTGCAAAAAGTTATATTAATTCAAAAGCCATGATAAACGCGATTTAATTCGAACGGAACATCCAGTCTCTCTGCCACAGTATCACTTAGAGTCAACTTGTCCTAGAGGAGAAACTATATCAACCATAAATTGAAACAGAAGTTCAGTAGACGATGAGTAGACTAAGACTTCCAGTCTTATACATGTCTATGGTTAGACTAAGACAACGTAAGAACCACAGTAGACTTAAGTAATGTCGAGTGACTGGTCAGTACTGGTCATTGCATCGATTTCTTTATCATTATTGACATTTTCCAGGAAAACAAATCACTAGGAATTGACCATGGGAATAATTCAATTCTTGTTCTACATCGTGAATTTCTGGCTGGTACAAATTATCCCTAGTACGTGACATCCTTAGTCTCTTTCAAATAGTCCGTGTCTGGCACGTGATGTTATTAGGCCTTTTCCACTGGTCATTGAAGTCTACTTGTTATCTTATTAGATCTTTTTCTTTTTGAATATCAAAACGAAGATAAATGGATACCGTCTACCGAGTTTTACGTCCTGCTTTTCTGTATCTGTATTGGCTAATTGAGAATGGGCAAACGTCATGCAGTGTGCAATGAGGGAGATTTAGCCCGGACAGCGGCATTAGCCTGCTCTTATTTTCGATTTCCAACTGTCGAGGTATCTTTAACGTGCACAGCCAATAGGTTTATTGTCCCATCTGAACGACTAGACGCTTTTCCATGTCAGCCCCTCCGAACTGCATCACTGACAGGGGGAAACCTGGTTGAAAAATCCGAAGGTATCATCTCGACCCATTAAACACATTGTATCCATATTAATTAATCTGTCTGTCTACTGGTAGTCTTGCACCCCTTTTATTTAGTCTGCCTGTTGGTAGTCTTGCACCCTTTTTATTTAGTCTGACTGCTGGTAGTTCTGCATCTCTTTTATTTAGTCTGACTGCTGGTAGTTCTGCATCTCTTTTAGTCTGTCTGTCTGCTGGTATTTCTGCATCCATTTTATTTAGTCTGCCTGCTGGTATTTCTGCATCCATTTTATTTAGTCTGACTGCTGGTATTTCTGCACCCCTTTTATTTAGTCTGACTGCTGGTAGTCCTGCATTCATTTGATTTAGTCTGCCTGCTGGTATTTCTGCACCCCTTTTATTTAGTCTGACTGCTGGTATTTCTGCACCCCTTTTATTTAGTCTGACTGCTGGTATTTCTGCACCCCTTTTATTTAGTCTGACTGCTGGTATTTCTGCATCCATTTTATTTAGTCTGGCTGCTGGCAGTTCTGTATCCATTTTATTTAGTCTGGCTTCTTGTAGTTGTAGATCCCTTTAATTATCCCTGCAAACATATATTTCAGTGCACTCTCTACTAACACACATATGAAATTGAGTGAGTATTTTGACAAGTGCGCTTTTATCTGTTAAGACTGATTTCCACGGGACGATTTCCTTCGCGCGAAGCGATTTTTTCGCACTCACGCATGCGTATTGATAGCAGGTACTAAAATTTGATTCGAAAAAAATTGTCGCGACGATCGCAAAAAGAGTAGGAATAGTTTCAACTTTTTCGCGACGAAATATTTCGCGTAAACATTTTATCCAGTGATCCAATCAAATGCGCTAACAATATCAACGTCATGACGTCAAAGCTGGCGGAAATCGTGGAATTTAAAAAACGTTTCGCGCGAAAGAAATCGTCCCGTGGAAAACAGCCTTTAAACTATTATCATTGGTTGAAATATGTGACATTTATTCGGTGTGTTCAGCACTGCTCGGTACCGTCTTCACGGTTCTAGTTTTTTTTTTATATTAAAACGAAGATAAATGGACACCATCAAGATTAAACATATTTTATCCATATTGTCTGTAACTGGAAATGATTCATTTGTCTGATGAGTTGAAAGATGAAAATGTACGTCATTTCTGTCTTAGACTTTAATCGTTCAAATATGATATAAAAAACTTTGTGTGCCAAACATTTATTCGATAGAAATCAACAATTAAAAAAACAGGCCAAACACGCTGTCCTGTAAATGAATGTCCTTTTTTTGTGCACATTAAGATTGGCGGTCCTCGCCAGTAAATAGCTGATGCAATAAAGTTATTTACGGATTTTGCAATATCATGATCCACCTTTGGCATTTCCTTCGATCCCCTAAAATTTGCAAAGCATGGGTTGTCCACACCATTTTAGCACAAATGTTTCTCGCCACACTTCGCTTGGCAAGATATCTATCTACATTGCACCCACTCTAGAAGAATATTTCAATAACTTCCGCTCGGCGAAATTTTATTCTGCACCCCCCTAACGTCAAATCCTGTATCCACCCCTGTCTTTGCAATCTTTCGTTTTCGTTTCAATCAGAGCCCAGATACGGAGTTTTCATCCACTAACCAATGTGTATATGTAGGTCTTTGCTTCAATTTTTCAAAGAGACATTGAAATACAGGTACCAATAATTTTTTTTAATATCATATTTAAGATGCGCACCTACCTAAAAGTACATTTGACTTTACACGTACACCAACTCTTAATCGAAGTCAGAGAGTTAAATCTATGTGACATCGATCGAAGAAGCAGCAAATAAAAATATTGACAGGGGGAAACCGGGTTGAAAAATCCGAAGGTATCATCTCGACCCATGCCGGGATTGAACCCTGGACTCGGGCTAGCGAGCAAGCGCCTAACTCACTGAGCCACCGCGGCTCTCTTAATCGAAGTCAGAGAGTTAAATCTATGTGACATCGATCGAAGAAGCAGCAGATAAAAATATTGACGAAGTTTAACAATGATGGATAATGTAGACGTGATATCGACAACAACAATGAATTCAATAAACAGTATCATCCATTATCCCCATGTCTGTTGCGATGTACAAGTCATTTATAATAATACAATAAAGTTCCACAAGATAAATAGCTATATTATAAACTGTAACAATCTATTTGCTTTTCTCTCAATTGTTTCCTTGCTGCGGGGAATTTCAGTACGTGTTCATAATTTTTTTTCATGAAAGTTCATTTCGTCAGTGGGTATATTGGAAGTTGTCTTCTTTGTGTGGTATCTGCTTGACGTTTCGAATACGTCAATGAAATGAATGGAGTTTTACGTCCCTCTTTTCTGCATCTATGTGGGATAATTGAGGACGGGCAAACGCCATGCAGTGTGTAATGAGGGAAATTTTGCCAGGACAGCGGCATTAGCCTGCTCTTTTTTTCTATTTCCAACTGTCGAGGGGTCTTTAACGTGCACAGCCAATAGCACACGGGACCTCGGTTTATTGTCCCATCCGAATCGAATACGTCAATGCCATCGAGGTCGGCGAGTAAAAGTCTGGTGATCTTGAAAAAAACATTATTTTAGTCGATCCAGTTGTTGTAAAATGTGTTTTGTAGAATGCTTAACATTTTGTTTTGGTTGTGCTGAAAACCAACTCTTGCGGTTGCAAAACTATTTGATATTTCAGTGATGTTGTATATATTAAGGTACTTTACTGAATCGTACGATATGCAATCACTTTTGCATAATAGTTTTAGTTTTCATTTCCATTATCTATTTGCATCGACTTCAGGAAGAAATACTGCTTTGGAAAGAGGTTTAATATGTGAAAGCCCGTTATCCAAACATGTTCGTGTAATGAAACGTTGTGTTCAATAATAAATAGAAGTCTATATCCATAAAAACTCTTATTTCTTAATGTGCTGTGATACTTCTAAATGTCTTACAAGAATTATGTTTTTTACAAAAAATGTCTGAGACCAACCGCCTGTACATAAAATTTTCAGATAAGTTGTTCTTTTACTTTTGGAGTGAATGGCAAATCTCAAGAGTTGGCTTGTTCTTTCCATTTCAAGCCTTCGACTGTGTGAATGGCAAATCACAAGAGTGGCCCTGTTCTTTCCATTTCAAGCCTTGTTCTTTTACTTTTTGGAGTGAATGGCAAATCTCAAGAGTGGCCCTGTTCTTTCAATTTCAAGCCTTCGACTGTGTGAATGGCAAATCACAAGAGTTGCCTTGTTCTTTCCATTTCAAGCCTTGTTCTTTTACTTTTGGAGTGAATAGCAAATCTCAAGAGTGGCCTTGTTCTTTCCATTTCAAGCCTTGTTCTTTTACTTTTGGAGTGAACGGCAAATCTCAAGAGTTGCCTTGTTCTTTCCATTTCAAGCCCTGTCCTTTTACTTTTGGAGTGAATGGCAAATTTCAAGAGTGGCCTTGTTCTTTCCATTTCAAGCCTTGTTCTTTTACATTTGGAGTGAATGGCAAATCTCAAGAGCTGCTTTGTTCTTTCCATTTCAAGCCCTGTCCTTTTACTTTTGGAGTGAATGGCAAATTTCAAGAGTTACCTTGTTCTTTCCATTTCAAGCCCTGTTCTTTCACTTTTGGAGTGAATGGCAAATCTCGAGAGTTGCCTTGTTCTTTCCATTTCAAGCCCTGTCCTTTTACTTTTGGACTGAATGGCAAATCTCGAGAGTTGCCTTGTTCTTTCCATTTCAAGCCCTGTCCTTTTACTTTTGGAGTGAATAGCAAATCTCAAGAGTGGCCTTGTTCTTTCCATTTCAAGCCCTGTTCTTTTACTTTTGGAGTGAATAGCAAATCTCAAGAGTTGCCTTGTTCTTTCCATTTCAAGCCCTGTTCTTTTACTTTTGGACTGAATGGCAAATCTCAAGAGCTGCCTTGTTCTTTCCATTTCAAGCCTGTTCTTTTACTTTTGGAGTGAAAGGCAAATCTCAAGAGTTGCCTTGTTCTTTCCATTTCAAGCCCTTTTCTTTTACTTTTGGAGTGAATGGCAAATCTCAAGAGCAGCCTTGTTCTTTCCATTTCAAGCCTTGTTCTTTTACTTTAGGAGTGAATGGCAAATCTCAAGAGTGGCCTTGTTCTTTCCATTTCAAGCCCCCTTGTTCTTTCCATTTCAAGCCCTGACCTTTTACTTTTGGAGTGAATGGCAAATCTCAAGAGTTGCCTTGTTCTTTCCATTTCAAGCCCTGTTCTTTTACCTTTATGATTGAATGGCAAATCTCGAGAGTTGCCTTGTTCTTTCCATTTCAAGCCCTGTCCTTTTACTTTTGGAGTGAACGGCAAATCTCAAGAGTTGCCTTGTTCTTTCCATTTCAAGCCTTGTCCTTTTACTTTTGGAGTGAATGGCAAATCTCAAGAGTTGCCTTGTTCTTTCCATTTCAAGCCTTGTCCTTTTACTTTTGGAGTGAATGGCAAATCTCAAGAGCTGCCTTGTTCTTTCCATTTCAAGCCTTGTCCTTTTACTTTTGGAGTGAATGACAAATCTCAAGAGTTGCCTTGTTCTTTCCATTTCAAGCCCTGTTCTTTTACTTTTGGACTGAATGGCAAATCTCAAGAGTTGCCTTGTTCTTTCCATTTCAAGTCCTGTTCTTTTACTTTTGGAGTGAATGGCAAATCACAAGAGCTGCCTTGTTCTTTCCATTTCAAGCCTTGTTCTTTTACTTTTGGAGTGAATGACAAATCTCAAGAGTGGCCTTGTTCTTTCCATTTCAAGCCCTGTCCTTTTACTTTTGGAGTGAATGACAAATCTCAAGAGTGGCCTTGTTCTTTCCATTTCAAGCCTTGTTCTTTTACTTTTGGAGTGAATGACAAATCTCAAGAGTGGCCTTGTTCTTTCCATTTCAAGCCTTGTTCTTTTACTTTTGGAGTGAATGGCAAATCTCAAGAGTTGCCTTGTTCTTTCCATTTCAAGCCCTGTTCTTTTACTTTTGGAGTGAATGGCAAATCTCAAGAGTTGGCTTGTTCTTTCCATTTCAAGCCCTGTTCTTTTACTTTTGGAGTGAATGACAAATCTCAAGAGCTGCCTTGTTCTTTCCATTTCAAGCCTTGTTCTTTTACTTTTGGAGTGAATGACAAATCTCAAGAGTTGCCTTGTTCTTTCCATTTCAAGCCCTGTTCTTTTACTTTTGGAGTGAATGGCAAATCTCAAGAGTTGGCTTGTTCTTTCCATTTCAAGCCCTGTTCTTTTACTTTTGGAGTGAATGGCAAATCTCAAGAGCTGCCTTGTTCTTTCCATTTCAAGCCTTCGACTATGTGAATGGCAAATCGCAAGAGTTGGCTTGTTCTTTCCATTTCAAGCCTTGTTCTTTTACATTTGGAGTGAATGGCAAATCTCAAGAGCTGCTTTGTTCTTTCCATTTCAAGCCCTGTCCTTTTACTTTTGGAGTGAATGGCAAATCTCAAGAGTTGCCTTGTTCTTTCCATTTCAAGCCCTGTCCTTTTACTTTTGGAGTGAATGGCAAATCTCAAGAGCTGCTTTGTTCTTTCCATTTCAAGCCCCGTCCTTTTACTTTTGGAGTGAATAGCAAATCTCAAGAGTTACCTTGTTCTTTCCATTTCAAGCCCTGTTCTTTTTTTTTTTTTTTTTTGGAGTGAATGGCAAATCTCAAGAGTTGGCTTGTTCTTTCCATTTCAAGCCCTGTTCTTTTTTTTTTTTTTTTTTGGAGTGAATGGCAAATCTCAAGAGTGGCCTTGTTCTTTCCATTTCAAGTCCTGTTCTTTTACTTTTAAAGTGAATGACAAATCTCAAGAGCTGCCTTGTTCTTTCCATTTCAAGCCCTGTTCTTTTACTTTTGGAGTGAATAGCAAATCTCAAGAGCTGCCTTGTTCTTTCCATTTCAAGCCCTGTCCTGTTCTTTTACTTTTGGAGTGAATGGCAAATCTCAAGAGCTGCCTTGTTCTTTCCATTTCAAGTCCTGTCCTTTTACTTTTGAAGCGAATGGCAAATCTCAAGAGCTGCCTTGTTCTTTCCATTTCAAGCTCTGTCCTTTTACTTTTGAAGCGAATGGCAAATCTCTAGAGTTGCCTTGTTCTTTCCATTTCAAGTCCTGTCCTTTTACTTTTGAAGCGAATGGCAAATCTCAAGAGTTGCCTTGTTCTTTCCATTTCCAGCCATCGACTGAGTTAACACTTGACAGCGTGACAGAACAATTTGAAACGTTCATAAATCAAAGAGCCACGAGAGACCTTATCACTTACAGAAGGTTACATACAGCCAACAAACATTGATTTTGTTTTCTTTAAAAAGAAGAAATCTATTCTTGTGTTGCGCAAGTCGACGATATGTTTCATTAGTGCTTTTATTTAATATTGAGCACGAACTGTAGTCCCTTTGTATACCGTTAACTTTTTCTTGTACCTTGTTAATTGCAATTTATTGGCTATTACTTAATAGAGTGAAAACCCTGAAGACCGCACACCCTGAAGACTGGTTTCCCCTGAATATCGGCCAAATGTAAAAGCATGTTCGAACAATCGTCTTAATACGAGATTTAATTTACCTGGGCCTATGCTTAACGGTAACAGCTCACCTTCGAAATCTTGGCCTTGCTTTTCCAAGGTATCAATAATTATCCACGTTTTACTCGCCTTTTTCCTCAGACTAATTGGAATCATCAAAAACGAATAATTATTATAGGGTAGACGGTTTCTCATTTCGTCGACACAAAATAAGGTACAGCTCCACAGAAGGTGCATGTGACATTATTAAATAAAGAATAAAGAAACCAAGTACTAACGATCCGAACCGCAAAACGAAACTCGAAATCCAAAAGGACATTTTGACGAAACATAGGTAACAGCTTATGAACTTTTCACATGAGGAATTATATCAATCATACATGAGTAAGTATTTCATAATGATATCATAACTAGTCTGATTCTAAAGGACTAAAATCTTGACATGCCGGTTGATATCAGGGGCGGATACAGGATTTGACGTTAGGGGGGGGGGGGGGCGGGGGAGGGGGGCGCAGAATAAAATTTAAATAAACAATAGGTCAGTTGATTAGTAATCACGTTAAATAATTCTGTTAAATTACTGTTTTATATAGTAATACTTGTTTGAATGTTAAAACAGATTGAATGGGACGACATTAGGCTAGCTTCGGATACTTATTACGTGCGGACAACCCATGTTTTGCAAATTTTAGGGGGGGGGGCACGCCCGCCACGCCACCCCCTAAATCCGCCCCTGGATATAATATATGTCTTAGAAAAGTGGGGCTTAAAACAATCGCAGTAACCTCTTTAAAAAACTTAAATTTGCAAACGGAAAAGACATTAACCTGGAATAAATAATCTACCAACTCTTAACCAAATAAAAATTAATTCCACTCAATTTAACTTTCACTTGATTCAATTTCATTTGAAGAAATAATTTGAAACAACAGTAGTCGAATCTTAACCTGGAATAAATAATCTACCAACACTTTTAACCAAATAAAAATTAATTCCACTCAATTTAACTTTCACTTGATTCAATTTCATTTGAAGAAATAATTAAAAACAACAGTAGTCGAATCGACATCATACTATTTTCCATTGATGTCAAATTACTCGTGGCGTCACTTCGACCAACTATGATAATTGACAATTCAAACGCGTTTCTGACTTTAAAAATACAAGTTACATGATTAGAATAAAAGTTGGAATTACAAAGGCCTCCAGACAGATAGAATCTAGTTATTTGAAACATCGTTAGTGAAAGATTTTATTTGTGAAAGGCAAGGTTTAACGTTGCTTTAACTTAATGATCCAACACTTGACAGAAACGGCAAGCCTCGAGAAGTCGAATTTAGGTTAAAGATCTTTGTCAGCTTTCTTTGCAAGTATAACAAAACACAAGACAATATTATGGAATATAACACACTTCTTTAATACAGTTAGGCACATAACGTTTCAACACAAGACAATATTATGGAATATAACACACTTCTTTAATACAGTTAGGCACATAACGTTTCAACACAAGACAATATTATGGAATATAACACACTTCTTTAATACAGTTAGATACATAACGTTTCAACACAGATACACGTGTCGTCATCAGATGTAATGCATGGTAATATAGGCTTGAATTGACAATATTTTATCAATACATTAAATGGATTAGGGAACAGGCTTAAGCCTATATGACCCCTCTCCATAATAATTTTCAATATACAATGTGCATAATATAAAACAGAAAGTTATAAAAAAGATAAATAAATATGTGTATATAAAAGCTCAAACGTATTTACAATATATCAAAACATGCTTTCTTTGCATGGTAATATACGCTTGAGTTAACTGGAAAATTTCAGAATATTCAATATTCATTTTATACAAAATTCATAGGATAGACATTATGATATATAATAAGTGATTTGCAGTCATTTTTAGTTTAGGCAACCATCTTAGACGCCATCTTGAAATTAACAGCTTCTTACTATGTTATTCCTGAGGTCGAATAATATTAGAAACCGTTAAAAATCTTTAGTTGCAATTTTTGGTTCGAACCAAGTTTATTAGATCAAAACAATTAACCATATCTTGACCAGGGGCCCTATTCTCAAAAACTTAACTTAGATAAAATCAAGATTTAAAAAAAATACAGTAATCTGATTGGATGATAAAGTTGTTTTTAAAATCAATTTTAGTGATTGACCAATCAGATTACTGGATCATTACAATTGTTTTAAGTTAATTTTTCGAGAATAAGGCCCCTGACTGTTAGTCAAAAATAATTTAAATATTTTCTTTGGCTTGATATATTGTGCACGTAAGGTTCACTAATTTCAACGTATTGCAGCATTAATAAGGCCACTTTACAGACTGTAGAATTTATGAGAGTGTATTGATTCCAGCGACAGGAAGTAGACATCAGTTTTTCACAGAAATCTCATATATTACATAAATAGGGTAGTTAATATTGTTACTCTCATTGCTAGGTAAATGTATTAGTAACCATGAAAATATACGCCTCCTTTGCAAGCAAATGATTTGCGGTGTTAATGAAATTTCATTCAAGGCATTTTCTGCCCGGATTTCAGATCCGGAAGCAGTGTATCCGTATCTCCTTTTATCAACTGTTTCAAATTTTTAATACTGTACACGGCATATTGAAAACGTATAACGTGGCATCTGTATTTAACCATGAAAATATACGCCTACTTTAAAGTAATTTGGGAAGTTTTGCAGTAAGGATCACTCACGAATGGTTACAAACAAATCAATTGAATTTTTGCCCGGTGTACTTCTAATTATTGTATCAAAAATTTTGCACCGTATATGGCCTGGGTTTTCAACTAGGGGGACATATCCCAGACTGGGGACATTTGGACATTCTCCAGGGGACACAAACTGATATATATATAGGTCTGAATAAAATATATATTTTGTATTATCTTGAAACACCAGCGTCCACTGCCTGCAATAACCACAATTTAAGTTTGTAATAAAACGAAAAATGCTGTGACTATATCATATCATGTTTTCGATGACTTCGGCGGACAATTCAGGGGACATGGTCATTTCCTTACGCATTTTTGGGGACATTTAAGGAAACCAGTTGAAAACCCAGGGTATATGGCATGTGGAAAACATATAACGTGGCATCTTTTTCTAGCACTTAATAATAAAGTACACGAAGACCAACAATTGCTACAAGGAAATTGAAACTTGTGATAATAAGCACTATACAATGAACTTTACCATTACGCAATATGCTAATGAATAGAAACACAATATGTGTATTGGATTTTTATCCTACGGAAAATCATTATTTAAACATATAAATCAATTTAAATCAGTGGTTGGTAGACCTAGTTCGATATCATCACTGCTATTGATTGTTATTGTAGCATTTAAAGGGATTGTAAAGAGGTTTTCTAAACTTTGTATGTGTATCGGGGACACTGATAGCATCAACTTGCGCCATTCCAATTTCCAATTCGACGTCTGTGGTTCTTGCAATTCCATTTATGCCTTGTTTATGACGTCACTAATAATGATCTACCGGAAGCTACTATTGATATCTATGCAGATCACTATTAGTGACATCATAAAACGTATTAGTTTTAGTGGAATTGCAAGAACCACAGACGTCCGAATGGAAATTTGAATGGCGCAAATTGATGCTATCAGTGTCCCCGATACACATACAAAGTTTAGAAAACCACTTTACAATCCCTTTAAATCCCATTTCATTCAATTTCATCTGGTATTACTGCATTATTCAGGTCATTTGATAACAAATATGAATCAACGTATATGAGAGTAATTTTGAAAATGAATAAACTGTAGATATTATTACTGACAGCCTTTGCTGATTTTTTGATAGTGTTTAACTCGTCGTAAACAACTATATTTTACAGAAGTAGTAGGGGAAACAGCGTATTTCGTGACAAAACTATTTCTCAAAGGCACATTTTGACCACGACAAAACTATCTTATAACACATATTATAGTCACAAAATAATCATGACATAACTATCAGTCATGAAATGATCGAAATGCGACATAACTATCACAATCATAAGACGTTCACGACATAACTATCACATTGTCACAAAATATCGACAATATAATTATAGAAGATGACAACATAATTATCTCGCAACCACAAGATGACAACGACATAATTATTTCGCAACCAAAAGATGACAACGACATAACTATCTCGCAACCAAAAGATGACAACGACATAATTATCTCGCAACCACAAGATGACAACGACATAACTATCTCGCAACCAAAAGATGACAACGACATAATTATCTCGCAACCACAAGATGACAACGACATAATTATCTCGCAACCACAAGATGACAACGACATAATTATCTCGCAACCACAAGATGACAACGACATAATTATCTCGCAACCACAAGATGACAACGACATAATTATCTCGCAACCACAAGATGACAACAACATGATTATTTCGCAACCAAAAGATGACAACGACATAACTATCTCGCAACCAAAAAATGACAACGATGTTACTACATCGAAACAAGATAACCACGATATAACCATATCGCAACCACGACCACAACTATATCGTATACCATAGATGATCACGACATAACTATTATCGACCAAAATATAATTAAATCGCAACCACGACATAAAATATCGCAACCACGACCACGAAAGAACTATATCACAACCACAATATACCTATATTTTGCATTGAACAAGAGAATTACTTGGAACAGAGATACTGAACATCAAATCTTGACCCTGATATTTAGATATAAAATAACTCAATAAACTACCGCTTCCTGAGTTATGTCATGTTCCTTTAGCAACGGCTATCATTTCATTTCATTACATTAATCCGTTGCTATCATGATAAGACATTCTCGTCATTAATTTTGATTGGTCGAACGATTATTGTTCAACCAGTTATATTCCTTGTAATAAATTAATGCAGGAAAACTTTCGAATGACCAGCAGACGACAAATTTATTGTAGCAAATTTACCTTGTGATAATCGAGTCTCAACGGTCATAAATTGAATGTGACGTAGTGTTTTTTAAACGAGGTTATTAGTTGATAATGACGAGAAAACCTCGTCAATCCAGCAACGGTAGATAATGCCAATGTCTAACATTGCTGAAGGAACATGGATTTATGTTGAAATAAAACGATCTTTTCATGTTGTCTGACATCAACTGTTCTCATCATCCTGAAACAGTACATTCAATAAACCAAGTTGTTCAGGTTTTTTTACCCTAAAGCTGTAAAAGAAAACATTATTGAGATTTATTGGCTCGCCACGAAAATCATTTTAATTTGATTTCTATATTGACCTACTTTCCTATATGTTTTATAAATTGGACACAATTACAAGTATAGTTTTTAGATACAGGTTGCGTGCGTTGCATGAAATGCTACGAAAACTTTTTAGCTCTCTATCTGGAGTGTACCATTGGCGTTATGCGTAGCCCACTAGCTAGGCCCTGTACAAGGAAAATGACATTAAGATTCTTACAGACTATGTAACAGCTCGTTTCAGAGGTTTATGCATCCCTTCACAATCTAACGCAGAAAAACATTCTGAAGTAATATCCATGTCGTGACATGAGAAAACGGGATGTGTTTTATTCACTGTCATGGTGTGGTCATTGTGGGATCATAGAAAAGTCTTAGTCTACTCCTCGTCTATTGAACTTCTGTTTCAATTTATGGTTGACCTAGTTTTCTCCTCTAGGACTAGTTGACTCCAAGTGATACTGTGGCAGAGAGACTGGATGTTCCATTCGAATTAAATCGCGTTTATCATGGCTTTTAAATTATTATAACTTCTTGCAGAAACCGGAAGTTATGGGCATACCTCCAATTCAACGCATGCGTGCCAAGCATAAATCTTGTGTTATTATTCCCTATCTACATTTCTATTGTGGGATTAGCTTTAATTTTAATCACGTTAATATTGTATACATACAAACAGAAATGGTAAATAATGTATCTTTATTAATTTCTCATTAATTGTTCACGGCTTCATTGTCTGTAACATCTCCTTATTGAAGACTAACTAATGAGCTCACCGATTTGATGATTTAAAACTAATGAGCTCACCGATTTAATGATTAACTAATATAGGATCAGACATTAGTAATGTGATAGTTGTATGATGAGTTTTCTGAAATTTGTGAGCCTTTATGAAAAGAAATGTATTCAGGAGCATCAGCACCCAATGGGCTATATAGCTCCAGAATACGATAAAAATAAACATGTCAAGAAAACAAAACTAAAACTTGGGGTGTACCGTTAAAAAATCGTTCAATGTGCGCCGGCCTTTACAAACAGATAGTTGTATGATGAAGTGAGTTCAAAAATTTCTGAGCCTTTATGCGAGAATACCAGTATGACTTATTTTTCTTTATTTTTTTTAAACAATATTTTATCCATATAAATACGAAAAGGATTGGGGAACAGGCTTTCTCCTATATAACCCCTCTCCTAAGTACGTCAGATGAACAGAACATAATTATTATCAACCAAACAGGTTATGAAAGAAAAGTATGGCTTAAGGTTTAATATTTTTTACAGGTAATAACTGCCATTCTGTCAAAGTTCTAATTTAAACAAAGTTGCTATTTGCGTATCTTTATGTAATGTTAGCAAATTGAATTTGGCGTATGTTACCTTGCCTTGCAAGCTATCTTTTAGTAATGTTATCAAATTGAACTTGGCGTATGTTACCTTGTCTTGCAAGCTATCTTTTAGTAATGTTATCAAATTGAACTTGGCGTATGTTACCTTGCCTTGCAAGCTATCTTTTAGTAATGTTATCAAATTGAACTTGGCGTATGTTACCTTGCCTTGCAAGCTATCTTTAAGTATTGTTATCAAATTGAACTTGGCGTATGTTACCTTGTCTTGCAAGCTATCTTTTAGTAATGTTATCAAATTGAACTTGGCGTATGTTACCTTGCCTTGCAAGCTATCTTTAAGTAATGTTATCAAATTGAACTCTCCGATGAGCTAGCCTGCCTAATGTAAACAAATAATAAGGCTAATGAACAAAATAATGTGTATTTTTAAAAAAATACATAACTCTTTTATCTTCATTACAAACATGCAATTAGTAATCAAGATACTGTCATTTCAGATATCTCATTATATAATATAACATAACTCATAACTTATTATGTAATAATAATGTACTTTATCTTATTTTAATTAACATTAACATTAATCACAAAATCACAAGATAACCATGAAATAACTATCTTACAACCAAAACATAAGGACGACATAACTCTCTCGCAACAACAAGATAACCAAATTAAGGCATTTATCAATAATAATCTGTAATTGTATGGAAAATTACATAGTTTTATGGGTTTATGTGATTCTGTTTGTATACTTTGGACATCGTTGATGAATATATACTCCTATTGACCAAGTTTGAGAACTTAATTTTTTTTGTTCATTCTAAGAGGTGTTATCGCTTTAAAGCAGAATACAACCGCTCAAAACAAAAACAAAGTACATTTTTGCTCAAACTGATTTTTCGGTTGTCGGTGCTTTTGAATCGCAAGTTCTAATACTTGATCAAATTCTCTGATATGTCGGCATTTGCTAACAATATCTCGAGATCACCAAGACTTGCCGTCTAGTCGTTCAGATGGGACAATAAACCGAGGTCCCGTGTGCTATTGGCTGTGCACGTTAAAGATCCCTCGACAGTTGGAAATCGAAAATAAGAACAGGCTAATGCCGCTGTCCTGGCAAAAATTTCCCTCATTGCCCACTGCATGGCGTTTGCCAGTCCTCAATTAGCCCATATAGGTGCAGAACAGTAAGACGTAAAACTCCACTTCATTTCATTTCATTTACCACGACTTGCCATTAAAGTATACAATGTATATTCATTAAAGTGACACGGATGGTCCCCAATACGCAATCTGATCCCATCCATTGACAGATCTATTCAGATCGCATACTGATATCGAACATTATTACTCGATGTCAATGATACTTTGACAGGTTCAACGACGCTTTGAATATTTGATCGTCATTTGTCGTATATTAAATGCCAGGATTAAGATACGTTTTTTTTTTCTCTCTAACTTAACAGATTTACGTTTTACAGCATCAAGTGTCCCCGATTACGCATGCGGAAACGATATAGGAAATTATCCGCGTCATTTTCCGAGTGGAAATATTCATTTGTCGTATATTAAATGCCAGGATTAAGATACGTTTTTTTTCTCTCTCACTTAACAGATTTACGTTTTACAGCATCAAGTGTCCTCGATTACGACTATGTTAAGGAAATTATCCGCCGAAGTTGACCAAACCTCTTGGCATTGATCTTTCCCGGATTATCCCGGTGGACTGGAATTATGAGTGATGATGACTCATTTGATGTCATTAGACTTTCACACTCCGATCGAGAACCAAAAAAGAGAACTTCTTCATATTTACTGAAATTATCAACTTAATGCATGTTGTCCTTGAGACGATAGTACTATAATAGTGTTATAGAAAACTGCTTTAGAATAAAATAAATCTTAGATGAATCGATATATTTACTGTTTCATTCTATGAATAGATAAATTCAATATTATCAGATCAATAAGTTATAGAACACATTTTTAAATCTATAGTTTTATAGTAATTATTGAGTTTCGTCCTCTGATTTGCTATAATTGTTATGAAGAGGCCGTTGATATATATTTAATTGTATGATAAACACTTATGACGTAATGTGACCTTGTAAACATTTCCACTCGGAAAATTACATACTGTCTGCATCAAGGACCAGCTGGGAGAAAGGATCTCCACGGAACCTCAGTTGTTATCTTGTAAAACATAGATGTTTCTTTCTTTCTTTTTTGCTTTGATCATGCACCCGAAGTGCACTACATTGACAGTATAGTGAAACGCATTTGTACTGGAGAAATGAAATGAAATGTTTTAAGGGTCACCAGCACCCAATGGGCTATATAGCTCCTGTACCGGAGAAGATTATTTGATCTGAAATGCAGGGTAGATGAACTCTCAGTTTTATTATGTCACAAAACACTTAGATATGTATTTGAATAAGACATATGTCAACATTTCTCCAATAATATTACTTTAGTTATACAAATATCAGCTTAACTGTAAAATTGTACGTTGCATCAATACACTACTCTTGTTTCGTTATCTTTGCATAGCCATGTCCACCCGAAACAGGTAAATATAACTTTTAGTTAGACAGCCAGAAACAAAATTCTCTTTTAAAGCAATGAAGATAAGACACATACCAATTGCGTAACACCCCAGTCTTATCATTTTCGAAATGAAATGAAAATGATGTGTATTACGTTTTCTGTACTTATTTGGTTAATGATGAGCTAACGCCTTGCAGTACTGTATACCATAACTGCGTTATTACATACCAACACGATGACACGTCAAAGCATTTAATGATATAGATTGATCTGGATTGTGCAATATCGTGCTGTGAATTTGCCAATAGCATTGTAAAAAAGTTTGATAGTATCTTAAAAGAAACATAAAATGCAAAATCAATTATTTAATAGCACTTTAGAATCATTAGTTACACTGTTATATCAACCATCTTTTATTAATTAGAACAAGCTGTAATTAGATTTTAAAATTCCTTGCTTCATTATTGTCGGAGGGGCTGACATGGAAAAGGCGTCTAGTCGTTAGGATGGTACAATAAACCGAGTCCCCGTATGGTACAGGCTGTGCACGTTCAAGATCCCTCGACAGTTGGAAATCGATAATAAGAGCAGGCTAATGCCGCTGTCCTGGCAAAATTTCCCTCATTGCACACTGCATGGCGTTTACCCGTCCTCAAATAGCCCATATTGGTGCAGAAAAGTAGGACGTAAATATACTTTTTTGGATATTCTTTGTGACTTTTCATTCCACTTATTTGGAATTTGTTTTTGTGGCAAGGAAACTAAGCTTTTAAAAAATGTCTTGTCTAAGCCGGAACGATTAAGTGAAAGTTTTCCCCGCATCAGACATTTATATATATTCACTAATTACAGTCTTCAATTTAATTCAAACCCAATCACACTCTGACACTGCAGAAACTTCAATTTAAAAACAGTCATTTAATTTCAGACCCACAAGAAGCTTACCTAGCTAATTTGTGTAGACTCATCGCTAGAGGGCACTATGAAATTAGCTATCTTCTTTTCTAGAGAGTTGGTATTGAAACAGCCAATCAATACAATCGACACAAAACGTCTAGAAGGTTTAAAACACGTCTCAGTGTTTTACTCGTCGTTTGTAAACAGGGGGGTTAATCAATGATACTTTGTTTCCTTTTCTTTTGTAATTTTTACTGCTATGTTAGCTCAAACAATCGACTGTTTGTTACATTTCTATATAAAACATAATTATATCTAAAGGCATTTGCTGATGGATGTTAAGAATTTAGTTTTGTTTTCATCCTATCAAAACCGGATATGGCTTCATTAGTCAAATTCGAACTTGATCTTTCCGTGAGTCAGGGACTAACTGCATTTCGTATGATGTAAAGAATTTGGTTCTGTTTTCATCCTATCAAAACTGGGTATAGCTTCATAAGTCAAATTTGAACTTGATCTATAATTCATGGACTGATTGCATTTCATATAGTGTAAAATTGTTATTTTTGAGTGAATTTTCAAATTTAAGAACCTATTGCATTTCATCTGACAACGGTCATATATGAAGTCCACGAAGAAGCCTACAACAGCTTGAAGGAGGCTGCATTTTTCTCTTTTCTGTAAAACTTTTAAATTCAAAGCTAATATACATGTAACACTATTCAGCTTCATTGATCTTCCTACGTCCTCTGAGGGCGATTCCTATTGCGCAATGATGAAACAGTTAGACTAGTACAATAGTTTTTCTATATACCTTTGGATTTCTCAACCCATTTTCCCTCGTCAGTGAAAAAACGTCTAGTCGTTCGGGTGGGACAATAAACCTACTTTTCTGCACCTATATGGGCTAATTGAGGACGGGCAAACGCCATGCAGTGTGCAATGAGGGAAATTTTTGCCAGGACAGCGGCATTAGCCTGCTCTTATTTTCGATTTCCAACTGTCGATGGGATCTTTAACGTGCACAGCCAATAGAAAAAGGCCTCGGTTTATTGTCCCATACAAACGACTAGACTGTTTTTCCATGTCAGCCCCTCCGACCTGCATCACTGACAGGGGGAAACCGGGTTGAAAAAATCCGGATGTATCATCTCGACCCATAACCCATTATTTAACCTAGAACGTTAATATGTTGTACGATGACACAATACTGGTTCAATTAATTTTACTGAAGATAAGACACAAACAAATAACACAACTACATGACGACCAACTCGTAGCATCTTTATAACACTATTTATCTGAAGACCATGTTCCCTCTAGCATATGATATTCAGTACAATTCAAGAAACAAATCTACAGAAAAAGAACCATTTATTATTCACCCAGTACAGTGGTTCCCAACCTTTTTCAAGCTGTGGTCCAAATTCACGAAGCTCCCAAAGCCATGGCCCCCTGTTCTATTCTAAACAGGAATATAGCGCAAGGGTTGTTGTTTTGTACCTCCTCATCACCAGGAGGTCAGATGCATTTGACCACAAGCAGCTACAAACCTTACACAGCAAAATATAGTTAAATAAAATTTTGGCTAGAAAAAAAAATGATATACATCCTCATGCGTCATGCCCCCCTGACAAACACCCTATGGCTTCCTAGGTTGGGAACCACTGGCCTAGTAAAAGCATCACAATGGCTTTAAAATGCAATATTCAACAACCATTTATAAAGATTACTTTCTTTTAATTAACGATAAGTACATGTATTTTGCTTTGTATTATGCATGAAGGAGTGACTGACTGCGTTGATACGTTTTTGCGAATGACCCACGGTGACAAAAAATAAAGACAGACATTTAGGTCTACTTGATCTTAAAGGGGACCAGTCTTCATTTTTATTGGTTGATTTGGGTCTTGAATATACTTAAGTATCCTTCAGAGGCACTAGAAATGTACGAAAATTGCATATTTCCTTCAAATATATCTTAAATTAGACATTTCTCCTTCTATTTCTATAGATGACTTTTCTATATATTGCATAGTATCGCTAATGTGTAGTAGGGCATTATAACTTTCAAATGCTAATAATTATGGATGCACATGGATTTGAAGGCTCAAATTTCAATGGTGAGTTGTGATAACCAGTACTAAATTGCTGAGCTAAAAAAAAGTCCCCGTTTCTGAGACTTGGAAAAATCGACCCACGAAAATGAAGCCTGTGCCACTTTAAAGGGAAATTCAGTAACTTTGAACAACATTGAGGACAAGGCAGAAAAGCAATATTACCCTTTCATAAAGCCTAATTATCATTATTAGCATTTAGTATATATAGCCATTGTCATGCTTTACAGGTATAAATAGATGACTGGTATTCTATCAAATACCGTCATCTCTTTATCTTCAGACGGTTATTCTACTTGTAGATTATCAACCAAGGTAATTGGATTCAAAACAATCTTTCAAGACAATCTTTCTGGTTGAGACTGAATTCTATTATGTGATATCTGATCCAAACATGACTGGAGAATTACGTTTCGTCTGCGTGTGTATATGTCAGTCCGCCTCAAATCTTTTCAAGTTTCCGGATGGGCAGAAGCTCAATCTGTTGAGATCACCGTCTCATCACTTCCTTTACATAAGGAAACTGACTGCTGCGACTTGTCTTCTGATGTATATTTGATTTCGTATATGATACAGCTTAGTTTGCAAATGAAGCTTTATGTCCTACTTTTCTTCACCTGATGCTGCTGATGATGATCGGAAAAGGCCATGCAATATACACTATATAATTAGGAAATTTTCCCATACGTAGTTACTCTTATTTTCGTTTAGGCTTGGTCACACATACGTACGTCAGAATTGTGTACGTTAAACGAATGCGAAACTATGCAGGTTTTTTGGATTAAGTTACGTATTCAACTGACCGATAGACAAAAAACATTTACGTACGTATCTGTGATCACGGCCTTACCATATGTCGATGTGTGATTATATATTTGTTCCTCATAATAAATATTCCTCATGGAACAAACATTATTATAATAAATGATCTCAGGAACTCTTATCATATAATATCAGGGTTAGGGTTAGAGTTAGGGCTAGTATTATATAATAAAAGTTCCAAATGGAACAAATATTACATAACAAATGTTCTTTGGAACACTTATTATACTATATACTTATATATATCGTCACAGATGGATCTGTAACGTGCCACGGTTACATGAGTGAAGGAACGTTTTAAGGGGAAAACAGTTTTTGAAAGAGTGAAAGAGTGTTAAATGATGACGTTATTGACAAGTGTATACCAATCACAACATTTAATTAATAAGCACTCGCCAATCGGAATGACCCAACAGTTTAGACAGATTCGTGAAAGTAATTATCACATTTTCATAATCTCGCAGTTGTGCGTATTATTAAGAGCAAATGGTCGGAGGTTATGTAACATGGCTACAATTACTTCGAAATTGATATTTCGATCGTTAGATGTTCATGACCGTCTTACATACATACGTTCAATACAGTTCTGGAGTGCCACGGAATATTTACAGTGTGGAATCATAAGAATAGTCTTTGTTTACATTCAATGAAAGGTAAACATGTTTTATTTCGGATTCGATTGGGATATATAGTTAGTTGGGTCTTACTCAATACAAATAATGAACGGATTTAATATTGACGAGTCCCACCGTGTGGTCAAATATTGGAAAACAAACGCTTAACCGAGGAGTTACGAGTAGTGCTTATAGAATTTGTTGATGCGTTTGTAAAAAGTTTTTTTCTAGTCTTTGATGTATATCGGGGCATTTATAGCTTCTTGTATTTAGAAAACAAACGCTAACGGAGGAATTACTAGTAGTGCTTATAGAATTTGTTGAGCGTTTGCGAAAAGTTGGTTTTTGTATAGCTTTTGATGTATATCTGGGCATTTATAGCTTCTTGTATTTAGAAAACAAACGCTTACCAAGGAATTACTAATAGTGCTTATAGAATTTGTTGATGCGGATGTAAAATTTGTTTTTAAGCCTTTGATGTATATCGGGGCATTTATAGCTTCTTGTATTTAGAAAACAAACGCTTACCGAGGAATTACGAGTAGTGCTTATAGAATTTGATTAAGCGTTTGTAAGAAGTTTTTTTTTAGCCTTTGTTGTATATCGGGGAATTTATAGCTTCTTGTATTCGAAAACAAACGCTTAACCGAGGAATTACGAGCAGTGCTTATAGAATTTGTTTAGCGTTTTGTAAAAAGTTGTTTTGATAGCTTTTGATGTATATCGGGGCATTTATAACTTCTTGTATTTAGAAAACAAACGCTTACCGAGGAATTACGAATAGTGTTAATAGAATTTGTTTAGCGTTTGTAAAAATTTTTTTTATTGCCTTTGTTGTATATCTGGGCATTTATAGTTTCTTGTATTTAGAAACCAAACTCTTACCGAGGAATTACGAATAGTGCTTATAGAATTTGTTGATGCGTTTGTAACAATTTTTTTTTAAGTCTTTGATGTATATCGGGGCATTTATAGCTTCTTGTATTTAGAAAATAAACGCTTAACCGAGGAATTACGAGTAGTGTTAATAGAATTTTTTGACTAAGCGTTTGTAAAAAGTTTTTTTTTATAGCTTTCGATGTATATCGGGGCATTTATAGCTTTTTGTATTTAGAAAACAAACGCTTAATCGAGGAATTACGAATAATGCTTATAGAATTTGTTGATTAAGCGGTTGTAAATTTTTTTATAGACTTTGTTGTATATCGGGGCATTTATAGCATCTTGTACTTACAAAAACAAACGCTTACAGAGGAATTACTAGTAGTGCTTATAGAATTTGTTGATTAAGCGTTTGTAAAATGTTTTTTTTTTTTATAGTATTTGATGTATATCGGGGCATTTATAGCATCTTGTATTTAGAAAACAAACGCTTACCGAGGAATTACGAGTAGTGCTTATAGAATTTGTTTATCGTTTGTAAAAAAAGTTTGTTTTATAGCTTTTGATGTATATCGGGGCATTTATAGCTTCTTGAATTTAGAAAACAAACGCTTACCGAGGAATTACTATTAGTGCTTTATTATTACTATTGATGCGTTTGTAAAAAAAAAAAATTTTTTTTATACCTTTCGATGTATATCGGGGCATTTATAGCCTTTTGTATATAGAAAACAAACGCTTACCGAGGAATTACGAGTAGTGCTTATAGAATATGTTGATGCGTTTGTAAGGTTTTTGTATAGCTTTTGTTGTATATCGGGGCATTTATAGCTTCTTGTACTTACAAAAACAAACGCTTACAGAGGAATTACTAGTAGTGCTTATAGAATTTGTTGATTAAGCGTTTGTAAAATGTTTTTTTTTAGCCTTTGGTGTATATCAGGGCATTTATAGCATCTTGTATTTAGAAAACAAACGCTTACCGAGGAATTACTAATAGTGCTTGTAGAATTTGTTGATGCGTTTTGTAAAAAGTTTTTTGATATCTTTTGATGTATATCGGGGCATTTATAGCTTCTTGAATTTGAATCATTCCAATATTCCGTCAGATATATGTGATATCTTCAGTTATACAAATATGACGTTTCCATCGCTATTGTGAATTATATAATCTAAGGACCTTTTCATCAGCTACGTCGTAAAACACTTTGTTGTAGTGGAATTACAATAACCACTGACTTAAAATTGGAAAGGTTCAAATATATACTTTTAATGTCCTCGATACGTGTATGTATAAGGTAGGATAAATTCTTTACAATCCATGCAAGTGCTTTGGGATTGACGAATACAGCTAAGATTCCATATACGCGTCATGCGTTGAAAATCGAAATGGTTGATTTAAGAGGGTATGATTCCATATATGCAGAAGCGGTATCCGTCAAATGTCTCCGTCATGCGTCAAAAAAAAAAAAATGGCCTTGTGTAGCGATTTTTGACGCATTAGATTGAATTGACGCGCGGAGATCTCCCAAATGTGACGTATTTTGTGGGGATTCTCAGGTCTTTTTCCCGCCAAAGCATCCATCTGTCTAGAAACCCGTGCGTCAAAAGAAAAATAATGCATACGTTTAACGCACATATGGAATCATATTTGACGCATGACGGATCCGCAAGGGCCATTTATGTCCGCATGACGCGTATATGGAATCTTAGCTTAAGACAGAAAAACCTAAATTCATTGAGGAATAACATTATTTTATTGAAAATTGATTATTGTTGCTTTGGTGCGTGTGACCTCCTGTGTACGATAAATATGTCAACATTTATGATTCTGCCGGATATTAATTTTGCTGTAAGCATCTCATAGTAGATGGTTGGAAAAATCATTTATGGTTTTGAAGGTAATTTATGGAATGATAAAAATATAATTATATTAGTAAAACTTATAAAAATAAGTTGCGTAGGTTTAGGAATGAATATGACATTTCAATATAAAAATATCGGCTTTAAAACAAAGCTCTTGCGTATAAGAAATGTATTGCTTCAATTTATCATTGAGTTGGGTCATAGCCATCATCAATAAATATTGCATGGTATTATCTTTAATGGGATACCAGTATACCACCTCTTAGAATAAAAATAAAAAAAAATTCGCCAATAAGAGAATATATTCACAACTGGACTTACCTAGTGTCATAACTATACATCAGAATCTCAATAAAACCATAAAATCAAGTGATTTTTCAAGCGAAATTGGAAAATTTTAAAATCATGAAGGGAAGTGATCTTGTTTGTAAACATGCCTTCTTCCGGTTTTAGTGCTGATTACCCGGACGCTTTTTCGACCAATTGAGCAGATTCTTTTATGCTCACATATTTTTTTTTCAAACTTGAAATACAGTTTTATAGTTGCAGTTTCAACACTGATGAGTGTGTGCTTTAGGATAGCATGGCATTTATTATTAATCATAACCACCATATTAAAAAATTTCCAATTTTCACATGAACGGAGCTAAAAACTTAACATAACATAACATATTTAACATTATAGCATGGCATTTTATATGGACGCAGCCTTAATCTTTTAACATAACTTAATGATATTTACCATGCATTTGTCAACATAACACAATCTTAACCACAATTTTTAAAAATCATAATTTTCACATGAACGGAACCTTATAAATTTAACTTGTATTGTCTACATAACATAATCAATGTTTACATATTTACTTGAATACAACTTCATTATTTACATAGAACAACTTTAATAATACATCATGCCATTATAACATCAAACCTTTACATAACTAACACCTTAACTAACATTCACAATACATAATGAGGTCAAATTCCGTGTTAGTGTTAACACTGGTGTTAGTAGAGAATTTGGATTGGGTCAAATACAAATATTACCTTATTTGATTGATATTGAAACACTTAATTATGTAAAAGATATACTGGTTTCGCGTGTTCACTCCCTAAAAGTACTACATTAACACTAAAAATGAGTTCAAATGTTGTGTTAAATTTATGTTAACACTAACACGGAACGCTAACACGAGATTTGACCTTACCCACTGTATGTACATTTATGCCAAAGTAGTGTGTGATTAATCAGCTGTTTGTTTCGTTTCAGATGAATAAGGCGGGGTAACAATCTATGGCGTCCACCAGCCAGTCACAAGACAAACTGACAAATAAAAAATCTTACGAAGATGATCTGGAGGTGATAGAAAATGGCGGACTTAGTCCGCAACTCTCAGTCAAAACAGACGACGACGCTTGCTCGGAAATTATACGCATTGAGCAGACGGCTGCAGCAGAAGACAAATATGGAAATTCAACTTTAGGCAGAATAGTACGCACATTACAGGTAAGCGCATATTTAAAAATAGCGATGACCATCGTAATACGCCCACTTTTATAATGGCAGCCAATTTGTCCGGGGGAGGCAAGAGTTGTCAGTAAATGAAAGATTCTGAGAATGACATTTTCTGTAAAATCAAGGGCGATAATCCATCATTTTTTATTTGTCTGATTTCCAATAGAGTTCATCCTTTGGTGATTAAAAACACTCACAACAAATTTTATCAAAATCCATCAAGAAATCAGCTTTCTATCGTGTCCACAACTTTGTTAAGGGTTGAAAAATTAACGTATTTTAAAGAACAAGGGAAATAACTCATTAAATAATTTTCGATGTTTCTGATTTTCAATAGGGTTTATCCCAAGGTCAATACCATCAAGAAACCAGTTCTCTATCGTGTCTACAACATATTTTCAAAAGCAAGGGCAATAACCCATGAAATATTTTCGATTAGTCTGATTTTCAATAGGGTTCAACTTTGGGTGATTTTGAACACTCATAGTCATTTTCATTAAAATCCATCAAGAAACCAGCTCTCTATCGTGTCCACAACAATTGTGGACAGACAGACAGGGGCGACGGCTATATACGCCCACATTAATGTGTGGGCGTATAAAAAGCTTTGCTGTACGTAAACATGCATTTTATTGGGATTATTTTCTTTGTTAATTCACACTAATGAAGCTTCCATAAGTTGTGATAATAACAAATAACAAACGACAGATGTTGATTTGATGCATTATATCATTACCGCTGGCAAAATGAAAATGAAATGAATGGAGTTTTATACATATATGGGCTAATTGAGGACGGGCAAACGCCATGCAGTGTGCAATGAGGGAAATGTTTGCCAGGACGACGGCATTAGCCTGCTCTTATTATCGATTTCCAACTGTTGAGGGATCTTTAACGTGCACAGCCAATAGCACATTGGACCTCGGTTTATTGTCCCATCCGAACGACTAGACGCTTATCCATGTCAGCCCCTCCAACCTGCATCACTGACAGAGGGAAACCGGGTTGAAAAATCAGAAGGTATCATCTCGACCTATGCCGGGATTGTTACCGCTGGCAAAACCTAAATGAAATAATATATATTCACAATTGAAAAAAAATTGCAGGTATAATATCTTTATATGTTCAAAATATTGTGTTATATTTTAATAAAAAATCGTGATGATATTGAAATAAAAATACGTGTCAGAGTTCATTGAAAAGCCTCCAAAGTTCTGACTTCATTACGACCTGACAACCTAATGTCTCTCTGATATGATTCCAATGTGACAACATCTTGTAGAATTATCATCGATTTCTTCAACCGTGGTGAGAAGATCATGAATATATTCTCTATTCAATTATTATGGCAATGGTACAGAACTAACAAATAACAGCTCTAATGTTCGGGTCACACGCCGTTTGTATTAATAATATAGCAGCTGTAGCTCATCTTATAAATAGTTGCCTCCAACGTATTGTCTTCAATGCCATTTCTGCTGTATTTCGATTAACACGAATTAAAGGCAATGTTAACTAATGTTAAGGCAATTCTAATTTTCCTGTTAAGAAGTTCGGGTTTGGTTTTTAATAAACGCTGGTCCGTTGCTATATTGAATATATTTTTCTCGTACAATTTATACAGATCATAAATAAGAGATTGTTGACTTCATCGAGGTATAAAAAGATATATAAATGGACATATCGTCAAGTGATTAAGTTAATTGCGACAAATTGTAAAAAAAAAAAAAAAATAATTAATTTTTGAAGCCAAAGGTCAGTGCAAGTGCCTAGCTCCGTATGTGTCGCAGATATCCATCAAATTTAATATGACAACGTCTATAGGATATCAAAAATGCTAAAAATATTCCCAATTTTAACAGTGTGTATTTACTGAAGAAGTTGCAGTTTAGAACTATTTTTGAAAGCGGAGGTGTATTTGACTTGTGACGCTTTTTTGACAGCTTTTCTCACCATATCAGATTGTCGCAAGTATGTACAGTGGTGCCGTGTCTAAGCTGTTGTATGCCGTATAAAATTACGTTATAATATCAGATTTTTACATGTAAATCATCAGAAAATGAAGATTGTTATAAATAGGTCGTATCTTGAAAAAATGAAGCTAAAGCTTAAGTTGACTGAAAATACGAGAAAGTGACATAAAATAGAAAGAAAGTAATTTGAAAAGTCGAGTTGATTGTAGGAAGCAAATAGAGAAAAAATCACCACGAGGTTAGAAATTAAAATAACCTCCGAGGTCACCAATCACTGCTGTGTATTATGATGTTTCCCTGAAGACATGAATGTATCCATTTGATTGGAAAATTAGCTGCCGCCATTTCTGAATTAACTCTCATGGTGGAGAAATTGACCGAGATTACATTTAAGTTTAATGACCTAAATCTCACGATCTCGGCTGGAAATTTGTCGAAAATCATCAAATGAAATGAAATGAATGGAGTTTTACGTCCTACTTTTGTGCACCTATGTGGGCTAATTGAGGACGGGCAAACGTCATGCAGTGTGCAATGAGGGAAATTTTGCCAGGACAGCACACATCATCAACAGGCAAACTAAATTTTGGTAATTTTTAATGAAACTTCTAATTAATTTAATAATACAATTGCGTTAGACTTCTTTGGAGGGGTTTGTCTTGTCCCAGAACGGTGGGTCTGGCATGGAAAATAATTCAGTTTTGATGTTTTATGGATGGGACAAGCATCCCCGTGTTCCATAGGCTGTGTATTTTATAGAGCCCCCGACATTTGGAAGAAGAAAGAAGAAGACTTGACGATTCCTGACTAAACTTACTTTTTTGCATGGAAAATACTCCAGTTATAATGTTTTATGGATGGGATAAGAATCGGATAAGAATCCCCATGTTCCATAGGCTGTGTATTTTATAGAACCCCATTTGGAAGAAGAAAAAAGAGACTAGACGATTCCCGGCTAAACTTCATTTTAGCACTCTTCACTTTGTTAAGTCGTCACCATTAGCACCATCGGTTGCAAAAACAGACATAATCAGGACTTGGCTGGTCAAGATAATAAATTCTGTATATCATTTCGTAAATATAAACAAATATTTACATTTCTATTATCACTTCCTTCAATGTACCAGTTTAGAAAACTGGCGTTCATTTTTCGATGTGAAAACGTGACGCTAGTTTGTCACGTAACACTATGACGTCGTCAAAGCACAACAATGACGTAATCTAAAATATGTGGCAAATTCAAGCAAATTATCATATAAAAGGGAAAAATTTGATTAATAAAAGTATCTGAATATAAATATAAGACAGTTTGTGGCGTGATCTATTGCGTTTACACACCAATAATGCTAATGAGACCAACGTTTAATTCTTAAATATTTAGCCTAGTTTCATAACTATTGGTTGAATTTGAATCACATTAAGTCTGGAATGGAGTTGCCATGCATCAAAACAGACGTTTTTACTTTTTAAATTAACAGTCCATTTTCTTCTTAATGCGTTAAGTAGTCCACTGTCGCGAAGATGACCTTTCCGTGAAATTTGATCAATAACCTCTTAAATTCTTTATAGAAAGCAAAATCATCTTAGCTAGACTACAGTTCTATTTTCACAACGCTATAACGTCAAGATTTCTCTCTCAAGTGCGATTCCTTCACTTATTTCATTTTTCAACCCGGTTTCCCCCTGTCAGTGATGCAGGTCGGAGAGGCTGACATGGAATAAGCGTCTAGTCGTTCGGATGGGACAATAAACCGAGGTCCCGTGTGCTATTGTCTGTGCACGTTAAAGATCCCTCGACAGTTGAAAATCGAAAATAAGAGCAGGCTAATGCCGCTATCCTGACAAAATTTCCCTCATTGCATACTGCGTGGCGTTTGCCCGTCCTCAATTAGCCCATATAGTTGCAGCAAAGTAGGACGTAAAACTTCATTTCATTTCATTTTGTCAAGATTTCCATCTCAAAGAATGCTAACCATGTTAATATTCCTATCTCGACCAGTAAATAAAAGCCGTGCCGTCTAAAGCTATAAATTATTCCGCTGCTGTTCCCTGTCTGTTTAGATAAGACAGAACTAATTTCATTGGCGTAGGAATCTATGTAATAAGTAGCCATGGACGGTTAATTTGACCGTCAAATAACGTAGAAAAGCAATGAATAGATTCTGATAAATGCTTCTTATTTGATTGGAGCTATTAGGAACTATATATCATGGCGGATTGAGATAACCGTTGCTCCCGAATATGATTCCAACTTCGTTAATTTAAGGAAAGCAGACGGTAGTCGATGAGATTATTCTTATCGGTACCAATTTTAAATTATATACTGTATAGTCGAGCATAGATAGTTTTACACACCATGGTCCGACAAAATCGGTTAATTCGTCGTCGGCGCTTGTAATTTTTCGTGCATAAATGTCACTTCTCAACTATATCAAAATTAGGTCAAATCCCGTGTTAATGTTAACACTAGTGTTAGTACAGAATTTGGACTGGGTCAAATACAAATATTACCATATTGAAGTGATATTGAGTGATATTGAAACACTTAATTATGTAAAAGATATACTGGTTTCGCATGTATTATTCTTATCGGTACCAATTTTAAATTATATACTGATACATGTATAGTTGAGCATAGATAGTTTTGTATACCAGGTCCGACAAAAACGGTTATTGTGCCCAATGCTAGTTGGAAAGGTTGATCTTTCATCGGCGCTTGTAATTTTTCGTGCATAAATTTCATTTCTCAACTTTATCAAAATACATTGGGTAAGGTCAAATCTCGTGTTAGCGTTCCGTGTTAGTGTTAACATAAATTTAACACAACATTTGAACTCATTTTTCGTGTTAATATAGTACTTTTAGGGAGTGAACACGCGAAACCAGTATATCTTTTACATAATTAAGTGTTTCAATATCAAGCAAATAAGGTAATATTTGCATTTGACCCAGTCCAAATTCAGTACACCAGTGTTAACACTAACACGAAATTTGACCTTACCCAATGTGGTATAACAAACTACGAGAACACACACTCAGTTAGGGAAATCATCTTTAAGTGAGATCACAAAATTCAGGAAACGACTTTGCAATTCGATAAAAGTGTTATTATAAAAAGTAAAAGTGAAACATTTCAGAAATTGGATTTAAATAACATCTCGAGTAGCTTTCTATTTTTTAATAACTTGCTCTAGATCATTCTTGGAATTGAATTTCGAGTTTCTTTGGAGGCTATTCATTTTACTCTATTTTGTGTTGACATGGAACTAAAGCTGATTCAGTGCCTCGACTAACACTGTCACTAGGCGGGAGCGATGCCGCGCAGTGGCGGTATTCTGCCGCCCAATGAACAAAAAAGTCAGTCCCGGTCGGCAGCCCTATATTGTTAAAATATCGCTAGCAATCGAAATTCTTTAATGTGAAATATAACTCTAACATAACATAACAGAAATAAAAATAATATGTTGTTGTCAACAACGGCATGATGTCTGTTTCACTGATTGCATTTCCGGCAATCCAGTTTTCAACTTCGCCTGTTCAATTAACTGCCGCCCAGTAACAATTCCTTAGACGAGGCACTAATGAGTGTTTGCGTACTATGGTTTGTCCTATCTATGGCAAACAAGTTATGTAGTATTATTTGGCAGGGTATTTGGTACTGCTATGCAGTTTGTTATTGAATGGATTTTCTGGTTTGAATTGAGACTCTACAGTTCTGGACACTCTGCACGTTTCTCTTAAATGGTCCCTTAATTTCCCTCATTGCACATGGCACGGTGTTGATATGACCTCTTTCCATTTCCATCCTCAATTAGCCCATATAGGTGCAGAAAGTAGGACGTAAAACTCCATTCATTTCATTTTCTAAAATACTCTTTAAATATTTATAGATCCATGGTAAGAAAAACATTTTTATAAAAATCAAATTATATAGTTATGTTTCCTTTCAAATATTCTTCCAGAGTTGTTTGACCTTATCAGTATTCCAACACGACATTTAATGGAACGAAAACACAATTACAACTACAACAGTTACGGAGCCAAGACGTCTCGTTATGGCCATTTAGGGACAATAGTTGCTTATTATACATGGCTATCTTTCTAGACCTAAAATATATATAATTATATTACACTAAGCCATTTGATACCTTGAGAGACCAGTCATTCCGATAGTCAACCGCTTTGTTATACTACACTACTCCTACGAAATAATTAGGGTGAAATTAAATACTCCATTAAATATACAAAAAGAGAAATGATGTGGTCAATCTTAAAGTTGAGGTCTCGGCGGATCCGTCGCTGTTCAGATTGTTTAAATCCATTTATCACAATCCACCCGTGGAAAATCAACCTGTTACCAGATTAAAGCTAAGATTCCATATATACGCGTCAAACGGATCTGTCATGCGTTAAAAATCGAAATGGTTGGTTTTAGAGGGTATGATTCCATATATTCGGTAACAGTATCCGTCAGATGGTTTCCTTCGTGCGTCAAAAACCAACCATTTCGATTTTTAACGCGTGACGCGTATATGGAATCTTAGCTAAAGTCAATTTCAAAGTTCACCCGATAAGTCCAACGTATCGCACGTATTTTTGTGGATTGCAAATACCGACAGTTGGTCATGTTCTGCTTTCCACCAAAATTTAGATCTTAAAACCTAAACCTTTAGAATTTATTGCATTAGTTTCAAATCAACGTACAGTACCGTGCAATAAATATTCGTACAAAATGGCGGTGTGGTTATATTCGCTCTTCGACGTTACATACTTGGACATCGCTTTGAAATTATTACAAAGGGGGAAAACCATCACCTATGTATCAGAAACGTTGGACTTGTCCAGGAGTACAATTAGCAAGTTTTAAGAAGCGTGTAGAACGAAGGGGGTTCATAGTATACACCCGAGACGAGAAAGGCAACCCTTTTATTGTACGAATATATATTGCACGGTATTGTATACTTCGATATGAATGCTTTGCTAATCACGACTGAGACAGATCCTACGTTATTCTTTGAATCGACATGAGCCCACTTTAAAAAAAAAACACTTCAAAACCAACTCTTACCCTTTTTTAATTGATATAAAATGCAAAACATTTGTGACCGACTGACTGGAATACAGTCGTCACCATCCAGTAGACTGTTCAAATCAAAACTGGCAGTGTATATTTTGTTTGTAGGTCTAGTTCATGTCAAGCATTAATTTTGATGGAATTATTTGTTTTTGTCACAGTATCAAGTCACACTTACTCTACATGAACTCACTTCGTCTCAAAAACCAATTGAGATGTTCAAATAATAACAAGGATGTTGAAATGAAATGAATGGAGTTTTACGTCCTACTGTTCTGCACCTATATGGGCTAATTGAGGACGGGCAAACGACATACAGTGTGCAATGAGGGAAATTTTGCTAGGACAGCGGCATTAGCCTGCTCTTATTTTCGATTTCCAACTGTCGAGAAATCTTTAACGTGCACAGCCAATAGCACACGGGACCTCGGTTTATTGTCCCATCCGAACGACTAGACGCTTTTTCCATGTCAGCCCCTCCGAACTGCATCACTGACAGGGGGAAACCGGGTTGAAAAGTCTGAAGGCATCATCTCGACCCATGCCGGGATTGAACCCTGGACCTCCAGGTTAGCGAGAAAGCGTCCAACTCAATGAGCCACCGCGGCTCCCTAAAAAACCAATTGAAATGTTCAAATAATAACAACGTTGTTGAAAACCCCCCCTTAGTACAATATACGATCAATAAATGAGGCAGTCTGAGACAAAAATAGAAAACATTTGAAGCAATTCAGCTGGCAATCTCGTTCTTTTTAAATAACGTCATTTGAAATAAAAACTTTTTCTCAACAATTTCATTTGTTTTCTTTGTGATGATGCCTTTTAAACCAGAATTTCATTAAAGATATTTTTTTTAACATTCAAGAACGTTTCAACAATAATTACAATTTTTCAATGAGTATTTTATAATTGGTGCTTTGTTCCCAAAACATGTAAACCGCAAAATTACTTTACATGTACTTCATTCTTAAAGGGATATGTTCACTAACTGTTCGACCAATAACATTTTAGTCTCAAAACCTGGAATGCATTTAGCTAATCTAATCCTTAATATGATCACAACTCTCCCTCGAAATATAAGACTTCAAATCCCTACATATACATAATTATCAGCGTCATAAATACGACTCGTACAAAATGAAACTATGCATTACATAGGAACCAGATACAGAAAATGAAAGATAAATGGTTGTTTAGGGGTAAAATTGAGGGGATTATGCGATTTTTGTGCATTTCTTGCACGTCTGGAGGCTATTTACATATATTAATAGCTAAAATCAAACCTCGAAAATGCTGAAGATACCTCTTTAAATCTTAAAATTATTTAATAATGACGGATTATTTTTACATTAAAATATTCGGCCCTATAGGTCGTTTTGAGTCACATGAGTCACTAAAAGACTGGCTGTTCCAGATTGTATACAGCTTTTCATTTCTTTCAAATAGTTTCGTTAACATTGGAAACATCACATCATGCGAAAAAATAATAACATAGGGAGCCCAAATTACCACTCTGCAAAAAAAAAAAAATAACATAGGGAGCCCAGAGCACACAACCCCAAGCACCATTCTCCAAAAAAAAATAATAACATAGGGAGCCCAGAGCACACAACCCCAAGCACCATTCTCCAAAAGTTCGTATCTCATTTGATATTTTACACTTCTTTATAAAACCTTGACAGATATGCACTGCACACTATTCATTTTTAAGACAACTTGTCCTTGGGCTACCTCTTACCTAGATTCCTTGATTTAAAGTTTTATTTAATTAGTAACATCTTTATTTTTATACCAATTAATTGTTAACTTAATGTTTCGAATTATGCATAATCTGAATATAATTTTATTTGGAGGAAATTTTGTATATAAACATATATTTTTATGTAACCTTCTTGTATTATCAAATGAAATTGTATATTATATATTTTCTGTGAATAAACATTAAAAAAAATTCTTATCTCATTTGGTATTTTTTGTATTGCAGGTGATTAAAACATGGGCATCCGGAGGTCGACACCGTCCAGTACGACGACCGGATTCCTTTCTCGAGAGATTTGCCATGGGAGGGAACGACAAACACCATCATACTGGGGAGAGAAGACATAGAAAAATATCCGATATCAGGTAAGCTTTGATATTATACGTCAATCCAAAACATTAAAGTATGATGAAAGTCATACAAGTATGATTACAGTATGATGAAAGTCATACAAAGTATGATTACAGTATGATGAAAATCATACAGAATGATTACAGTATGATAAAGGTCATACAAGTATGATTACACTATGATGAAAGTCATACAAGTATGATTACAGTATGATAAAAGTCATACAAGTATGATTACAGTATGATTACAGTATGATGAAAATCATACACGTATGATTACAGTATGATAAAAGTCATACAAGTATGATTACTGTATGATGAAAATCATACAGAATGATTACAGTATGATAAAGGTCATACAAGTATGATTACACTATGATGAAAGTCATACAAGTATGATTACAGTATGATAAAAGTCATACAAGTATGATTACAGTATGATTACAGTATGATGAAAATCATACACGTATGATTACAGTATGATAAAAGTCATACAAGTATGATTACTGTATGATGAAAGTCATACAGAATGATTACAGTATGATAAAGGTCATACAAGTATGATTACAGTATGATAAAAGTCATACAAGTATTATTACAGTATGATGAAAGTCATACAAGTATGATTACAGTATGATGAAAGTCATACAAGTATGATTACAGTATAATGAAAGTCATACAAGTATGATTACAGTATGATAAAGGTCATACAAAGTATGATTACAGTATGATAAAGGTCATACAAGTATGATTACAGTATGATGAAAGTCATACAAGTATGATTACAGTATGATGAAAGTCATACAAGTATGATTACAGTATAATGAAAGTCATACAAGTATGATTACAGTATGATGAAAGAAAGTCATACAAGTATGATAACAGTATGATGAAAGAAAGCCATACAAGTATGATTACAGTATGATGAAAGTCATACAAGTATGATAACAGTATGATGAAAGAAAGTCATTAAAGTATGATTACAGTATGATGAAAGTCATACAAGTATGATTACAGTATGATGAAAGAAAGTCATACAAGTATGATTACAGTATGATGAAAGAAAGTCATACAAGTATGATTACAGTATGATGAAAGTCATACAAGTATGATTACAGTATAATGAAAGTCATACAAGTATGATTACAGTATGATGAAAGTCATACAAGTATGATTACAGTATGATGAAAGTCATACAAAGTATGATTACAGTATGATGAAAGTCATACAAAGTCACGACAAAAAATCCGAAAACAAAAATATTTGACATCAGCACTAGCAGTAATTTTCACCTCTTTTAGTTTACTAGTAATCGTTATAGTGGAAAATATTTTAAATTGCCAACATATAATACTAATGTAGTTTAAAATATAATTTGTAAAATTTAGATACACAAATGTATAAAATAATTTTGGGTTAGTATGTTCATATAAAAAAAATAAAACCCAAGCACGAACGATCCCAACCGAATAACCCGACCCGACTCTGGAAATCCATATTGATATAATATTATTTGATATAGCAGCTAATGAAATTTTTATTTGAGAAGTATATCAATAAATTAGTAATTCGTTCTAAATTTCAAGTGTTCATTAGGCATTGACTTAAGTGTGATCAAGGCTTCATAACCCCCTTTTTATAGTTTACTGTTGAAATTAGACGAAGTTAACCAATTTTCTGAATAAAACAATATCAGAAAAGTTATCATTACGAAATTTAACTTTTTCGAAATGAACAGAATAACTACGTGATCGTTGAAATAGAGTTTCAAATTGAACGTCTTAAAAGATGAATGCGATTTTTACGTTTCTCACAAATATCACATATTTTTGTTATTAGTTTAAGAAAAGTCGAGAATTTAATTTTCAGAAGTCGGCAAGGTTACTTGGATATTTGAATGAGAATTATTTTTTTTTAAATTGGAATATTTTCTTCTTAGTTGAGATGTTGTTACTCATATATTGCAATCAAATGTCAAACTTGGATTTTTCCTTGAACGAATTTTAACACGTATCAGTCACTATTTATAATGCATATAGAAACAGGCATTAGTAGTACACTCATATCAACTTGGGAATTAAACTAGAGTGCTACATAACCTCGTATACTTTACGGTGATCGCCATTTTGAATAAATTATAATCAACCAATTAAAATCATTCTTCAGAAAAGAGTAGTCTTCTCCTTGTGAGTTAATATCAGCCAATCAAAATCGATCTCCAAACAAGAGTTGTCTTTTCTTGCCCATTTACCTGGCAAGATGGCCGATTCATCATTAGTCTCTAACATTTACGACGGTTGAACCGAATGTCACAAGTAAAATTTCAAAAGATGAAAAGAAAGAAACATCTATATTTTACAAGTGCGGATTCTTTCTCCCAGCTGGTCCTTGGCCAAACCTCTTGGCATTGATATTTCCCAGATTATCCGTACCCATTTACAGCTGGGTGGACTGGAATTATGAGTGAATATGACTTATTCAAGGTCATCGGACTTTCACACCCTGATCGAGAACCGAATTCTCAAACATATACGATGTACGATGTCGCAAGCTCTACAGTGACTTAACATACTAGATTTGACCTCTCAAGTACCTTTGACTATTATGATGTCATGAAGCGATTTACAGATCTCAATTCTAAATGAAATGAAATGAATGGAGTTTAACGTCCTACTTTTCTGCACCTATATGGGCTAATTGAGGACGGGCAAACGCCATGCAGTGTGCAATGAGGGAAATTTTGCCAGGACAGCAGCATTAGCCTGCTTTTATTATCGATTTCCAACTGTCGAGGGATCGTTAACGTGCGCAGCCAATAGCACACGGGACCTCGGTTTATTGTCCAAACCGAACGACTTGACGCTTTTCCATGTCAGCCCCTCGACCTGCATCACTGACAGGGGGAAACCGGGTTGAAAAATCCGAAGGTATCATCTCGACCCATGCTGGGATTGAACCCTGGACCTTCAGGTTAGCGAGCAAGCGTCTAACTCACTGAGCCACCGCGGCTCCCAGTAAAGAATGATGAAGTTACAGAATGGTTTAGGGTGCAATGAGGGAAAGGACAGTGGCATGAACACACGGGACCTCGGTTTATTGTCCCATCCGAATGACTAGACGCTTTTCCATGCCAGCTCCTCCGACCTGCATCACTAACATGGGGAAACCGGGATATCAATTGTAAGAAAAGCAGTAAAGAATGATGAAGTTACAGAATAGTTTAGACTGTGATGGTAAACACAGGATGATGAACGATGTAAATTAACCAACCTCCTATGACATTTCATTCCATTTAAAGATGAGGCTAGGCTAGAAATCGATAACAAGTTAAGCGGATAAAATGAAATGAAATAAATCAAACTGTATATAAATAGCTGGCTATTGTTTGTCAGCGTGTGGATCTCACTGGATTCTCAATTCTTATTAATTTCTTTATATCACTGATATTATCATAGCTCTCAAGCGTTAGTTTTTTCTTCTTTATTCGCTGATATCATCATAGTTCTCAAGCGTTAGTTTTTTTTAGTGTTTTAAAGCGATACAACCTCTTAGAATAAACAAAAAAATTAAGTTCTCAAACTTGGTCAATCAGAGTATATATTCATCAACGATGTTCAAAGTATGCAAACAGAATTTCCATATAATAACAGGTTATAATTGATAAATGCCTTAAATTTGATTAAGGGTTTTTCAATTATTGTATAATATATACATTGTTTTCTGGATTTATCAGATTATTTAGGTAATCTGTTGTATAGTTATGCAACCAGGCAAGTCCCTTGATGAATATAAACTCCTATTGACCAAATTTGAAAATTAAGATGTTTGTTCATTCTAAGAGGTTGTATTACTTTAAACCATTGACGAAGACGTTAAGATATTGATTTTCGTGCTCTTTTCAAATGGCTATTTCAGAGAATATTTTGCCTTGGTGAGATCAAATAATCAGGGCTCAACACTTACGCTTGCCCGACTGGAAATGGCAAGTAAAAGTCACTGTCGGGCAAGTGAAATATACTCAGCACTTGCCCGACGTGGCAAGTAAATATTTGCACTATTACTTTGATAATAATCTTTTCGTTAAGCGTCATCCTTCTGTTATCAATTTATTTCGGAGAATATTTTGCCTTGGTGAGATCGAATATTCGAATAATATTGTTTCAGTGCATGTCAGTCAGTTGGCTCCATTTCTCGTTCCAATGAATTTTCTAAAAATCTGATTTTTAAATTTTTCTGATTTATAAGGGCAGGACGGGTTCCCATAAGATGACATCCGCAGACTTTGTAACAGAAGGCTTACGTTTTGACTGTAAGTAATATAGCCTAGCATGGACACATGTTATGAACTACATTGCATATTCTGTTTCAGCAATACAGTATGATTTTATTTTACATTTCTAATTTACTTTCATGTAATTTACTTATTTACATTGCTAACCTGATATATTTAAATTATAGTCTACAGGCAAAGTGAATATTATGATGCAAACATATTAGTAATCAGACTAATTTTCAAAAAAGATTACATGCGATAAATTTCATAATACAAAGAATACACTCTCTATTGAGAATAATGACTTCATAATATTGACAAAATTTGATACATCCTGATAAAAACACAGAATTCGACACTGTGATATTTTTAGTTAGAAATTAAATTATAACACCCCCCCCCCCCCTTAAAGCTTTGATCAAAAATAGTGGCATAATGCAATACATGTACATGTCTTTCATACAAAAGTCATGCTCTTCTAGTATTTGAAGTTTCTTATCACATGCATGCAAGTGTAAAAATCGAAGCTAAGTTATTGATTTCAAAAGAAACCTAGTTCCGTCGATTTCATAAGACTCTGATTTTAAATCAATATTACTCGTCTTTCTAGTAAACATCTCTTATTTTATTTTTATATGGAGTATTGGGTGTTATAGAAGATACTCTCCTATAGAAGCACTGGTCAAGGTCACAAGAAGAGAGCATACATTTCAATTATCAATTCAAATAATAAAAATATAGTTCAATTTACATTATATAGTTTTAAAATAATCTTACTTTAAATGATCACAACTTAAATTACATACAAAAAAGACTAAAGTAATACAATGCATGCTAAAGGTTAATCAATTAATTACAAATATTGTTTTAGAGAGTTAATGGGATGGGTTCTAGTTTTCCATGGACAAGTAAATTACTAAAGTTTTTATTTTTATATGGAGTGTTCAGTCTCCCACAATTTACAATTAAACACTTTGGTAAAACCTAATCTGACAGCTGGAACGCCAACCAGCATTTTTTGTAACCTGCGGCTGCTTTTAGATTAGGGTTTTTTCTTATTTAAGTTTTGTGTAAGAGCCGTCTAATGACGGCCATCGACTTATAGATTGCAGTGATGGAAATTTCGCAATTTTTTGGCGATTCCCAACTGTCGAGGGATCTTTGCAGATAAAGACACACATATTGTATCGCGCTATTACCACATTAATTCCTTCGACACGCATTATATATATTATGAAAGTGTATTGAAAAAGTTCAGAGATATTTTCCCAAGTTTTGCAGAGATCGAACCCTTGATCTTTGATTGCTTTCAGATCGTTAGAACCTGGTTTAACTGTTATCTCATTGCCTAATGAGTAGGTTTTCTGTGTGAGCCTTCCTTGTCTAAATCCAGTATAACCTTTACATAGAACATTATTGCCTTAATGGTGTGCTTATTCTTCTAGACACCTGATACCACTTTTCATTATGATATACTTGCTCATGTATGATTGATATAATTCCTCATGTGAAAAGTTCATAAGCTGTTACCTATGTTTCGTCAAAATGTCCTTTTGGATTTCGAGTATCGTTTCGCAGTTCGGATCGTTAGTACTTGATTTCTTTATTCCAAACCAACTAAAACCTAGCATTGGTGATTCCATGTCTATTAACCTCAAAACCCTTCACCATGAGAGTGAAAACGGTGTGCTGAATAAACAATCTAATTTGACAAGTAAACTGGTATAATCAAATTATTAGACGTGAATACTATAGCCTCCATATTCCGCACCAGTAGAATTTAATGCGGCTAAATCGTTTAGGTTCGTTGACTCGTTAAGCTAATACATGTATAGATTATTCTGACTAAACTGAATTAAAATACACACAAAAGGGAATCCATGTGGATCACTGAGATAGAGGCTTTCTTGTTAAGGCTGGTTGGTAGATGAGAAGTGAACGTTCGCCCAGCAGATGCTGATATCGCAAACTAAGGCTTTCTTGCTAAGCTGGAAAATGAAATGAATTGAGTTTTACGTCCTGCTTTTCTGCACCTATATGGGCTAATCTTGCTAAGCTAGAGGACCAGGTTTTATCCCAAAATGTGGATGTAGATGATACCTGAATTTTTCAACCTGGTTTCCCTGTTATTATGTCGAGGGATTTATAATTGTTTATATTCAAAACCAAACGACTATCCACTTTTCCCAAGAGTTCGTGTGCTACAGTTTCTGCACATTAAAGATCCCTAGAGTACGCTTAAATATCCTGGCAACATTTCCCCCATCGCACACTGCATGGTGTTTTCCGTACTAATTAGCTTAATCGGGTGCATAAAAGTATAACGTAAATCTTTTCAATTTATTTTGTTAAAAAGATTTTATCGCCCAATTAGTCATAAATATACTATTTGTTAGTACTTGATAGTACTTAGTACATTATCACCCAATTACCATTCAACATAATATATTCCATGACTGTTGGTTCTGTTATTACTCGAAAGTCATTATAGCCTTCCTTGTCTAAATCCAGCATAACCTTTAAATATAACATTATTGCCTTGGCTACATAAATCCATTATCACCTTTAAATATAATATATTACAATACTATCTGTTATGTTAATGATCTTAAAGTCAAAATAGCCTTAATTGCCTAAATCCATCATTATCCTTAAACATAATAAAATGCATTTTACTCAAGTGACTCAAGACATCATTGAAATGAAATGAAATGAGTTTTACGTCCTGCTTATCTGTACCTATATGGGCTAATTGAGGACGGGCAAACGCCATGCAGTGTGCAATGAGGGAAATTTTGCTAGGACAGCAGCATTAGCCTGCTCTTATTTTCGATTTCCAACTATCGAGGGATCTTTAAACGTGCACAGCCAATAGCACACGGGACCTCGGTTTATTGTCCCATCCGAAGGACTAGACGCTTTTTCCATGTCAGCCCCTCCGGCCTGCATCACTGACAAGGGGAAACCGGGTTGAAAAATCCGAAGGTATTATCTCGACCCATGCCGGGATTGAACCCTGGAACTTTAGGTTAGTGAGCAAGCGTCTAACTCACTGAGCCACCGCCTAAATTCATTATTTCCCTTAATCATAATTTATTACATAACCCAATTTTATGTTAGTACATGTACTATATGTATATAGTCATATAGCCTTAAGTGGATAAATCCACCATTACCCTCAAACATAATTATATTTCATTACTTTTCGTTATGTTTTATAAGTTAAAAAAAATCTTAGTTGCCTTAATCCATTATCACCCAATTACCCTTTCAACATTTATAATTTCTCATCTAAAGAGTATCTTATTTCTATTCCCTCGCCACTAATTGTTATCATACGGAAGTCAAACATTTCTGAAAATCAACAACATAATATTATAACGAACCAGTCGTCTAATCTCTGTGAAATGAAACGTGACTGTAGTTTTAAATATCGAAATGATGCGAGTTCCATTAGCAAATCCACAGAGACGGTATTTCTACTCGCAATGTTTTCTTTTTTATTAGAAATTGTAGAATTTGTTGAGCCGATAATTGAAACTGGTTGGCTATAAGGCACCAGACCATTTAAAATTGCGATAAATCATCGACTGATATTTGGAATGGATTTCATTACAGCATGTTTGTTTACAGTCTTAAATAGATCATCTACTTTCATTATCCTCGGAGTCCTTCTCGGAGTAATGCGCTTAAAATAAACCGTTCATTAGGTGGGAGTTTTAGAATATTTTAAAGGAATACAACCTCTTAGAATGAACAAAAAATCTAAATTTTCAAATTTGGTCAATAGGAGTTTATATTCATCAGGGGACAAACCTAGTGGCATAACTATACAACAGATTACCTAAATAATCTGATAAATCCAGAAAACTATGTATATATACAATAATTGAAAAACCCTTAATCAAATTTAAGACGTTTATCAATTATAACCTGTTATTATATGGAAAATTACATAGTTTAATGGGTTTATTTGATTCTGTTTGTATACTTTGGACATCGTTGATGAATATATACTCTGATTGACGAAGTTTGAGAACTAAATTTTTTTGTTCATTCTAAGAGGTTGTATCGCTTTAAAGGGAAGTGCGCACTCATTTAAAGGTTATATTGTCTTCTTGTATCATATCATAATATTCATAAAGCAAGGATTATTCCATTTATTGGCATTAATGGACATACCAAAATTGTTTTTCCAATTTTGACGCAAACTCACGTATTTTTGAATACTTGGAGATTTAGGAATAATTCCCGTTTTATGAAGCTAGCACGCACTCCCGCTTAAAGATATGATCTTATTATGATTGATTTAAAAGCATGTGATTTTCATTAAATTTTGAAGGAATTATTATAATAAATGAAGAATGTTTTATTTGACGCTAAAACCATCGATCAAAGGGAAAGAACTCACTTAACTAAACTAAATTTTTAAAATTTAACAAAAGCCTGGTATGGTTAAGGTGTCATTCGGCTCAACCTTCGTCATTGTGTTCGAGATTAGATAATGACTATGCATGATATGCGGCCATCTTGCCCGGTAAATGGGCAGGAAAAGACAACTCTTGTTCGGAGATTGATTTTCATTGATGACACTCTCTTAAGAATGATTGTGATTGGCTGAACTATAATTTATTCAATATGGCGACTACTGTATATTATACAAGGTTATCTGGCCACTAGCCTAGATTCGAGGTAGATACGAGTGAACTATAATTTATTCAATATGGCGACTACTGTATATTATACGAGGTTATCTGGCCACTAGTCTAGTTCCGAAGTAAATACGAGTGGTTAAGACGTTTGATAGAACAATATACTCAGACAATAATCAATGACCAGGTTCATCGGAAACTACGATGTCAAGTTTTATTTTAACCAGGCCTTCTCAAATGGCGGCCGGCGATGCCGCCAAGAGTGGCCCCTCGTATAATTCTGTTATAAGACAGTTATGTGCAGCATCGAATGCCATGGAATTAGTGTCATTTTTTGTTGTCGTTCGTAAACGGCAATAAAACGATTTGGTGTAAATTATACATATGATGTACATAATACAAATATGTACAATCCTATGATGATGGGCTGTCTTGGAATGATGGCCATGGATTTAATTTATGTCAGTTTTTGTTGTCGTTTGAAAACTGCAATAAAAAGTTTTGGTGTAAATATTACATATATGATGTACATAATAACTGCAAACAGTACTGTTTCGGCCTTCTGGGCCTCATTAGTGCAGTGCTGATACTGGAGTTGAGGTTTGTTTCGGCCTTCTGGGCCTCATTAGTGCAGTGCTGATACTGGAGTTGAGGTTTGTTTCGGCCTTCTGGGCCTCATTAGTGCAGTGCTGATACTGGAGTTGAGGTTTGTTTCGGCCTTCTGGGCCTCATTAGTGCAGTGCTGATACTGGAGTTGAGGTTTGTTTCGGCCTTCTGGGCCTCATTAGTGCAGTGCTGATACTGGAGTTGAGGTTTGTTTCGGCCTTCTGGGCCTCATTAGTGCAGTGCTGATACTGGAGTTGAGGTTTGTTTCGGCCTTCTGGGCCTCATTAGTGCAGTGCTGATACTGGAGTTGAGGTTTGTTTCGGCCTTCTGGGCCTCATCAGTGCAGTGCTGATACTGGAGTTGAGGTTTGGCTATATAGCCACCTCAGATGATCCCACATATGTGGTACCATCGTACATAATATAAATATTTTGTTTTTATAATTTCAGATATTGGAAAGCGTTTTATGTTGATCCATCGGAAGCATTTTATTACAGATGGTTATTTGTTAGCTCCGTAGCTGTGTTATATAATTTGGTGTTCATCATAGCTCGGTCTGTGTTTTCGGAATTGCAAGATCGCTATTTGATACTCTGGTTATGCCTAGACTACCTCAGTGATTTCTTATATCTCACCGATATGGGTATTCAGCTCCGAACAGGTACAGTTACATTTCAAGATTTAATACCCCTAACCACAAAAGCTTCATTGAATTCAGCTAATGTCCAAACGCATTAAAAAGTTAACCACATTTAGTCCAAAAGCTCAAAACAAAAGGTGAAATTGTTATGGTTAAAATGTATATGTTTCTGTTGTTTGTTTTTCCCCGACAATATAAAACACAACAAAAGCTTTGTTGTATTCAATCTAATAAAATTAGATTACATTTCGTTTCGGTTATTTTTTGAGTGTCGACTCCATGTAATCTAACCACTTATATAAGGCGAGCATCTTCTGGTGACAAAAAATTAAGCCAATCAAAAACTACCTATAAGATCACGGGTCTATGCATTGATATGCATTGTGGGTAGACGAAAACAGAAAGTAAAGCGACACAGCAGTCCAAATTATGACGCAATACAAAATATTCAAATATAAACGTTGTTCTGATTGGCGGAGGAATGGCACGTGCTATAAACAGCTTATTCGTCACCAGAAGATGCTCGCCTTATATAAGTGGTTAGATTACATGGAGTCGACAATCAAAAAATAACCGAAATGTAATGTAATCTAATTTTAATTAGATTGCATTGAATTCAGTTAATGTCCAACCGCATTTAAAAGTGAATCACATTTAGTCCAAAAGCTAATAACAAAAGGCGAAATTGTTATGGTTGAAATATATATGTTTCTGTTGTTTGTTTTTTCCGACAAAATGGACAATATAAAACCAATATGTTAAAATAAAAATCCGTTCAAATAAAACAATTCCATTATTCAAAAATCTTGTCCAGAGCATGACAAAATCGGGTGCAATAATTATATAGTAGTGGACTTCCCATACGAAAAGTACCACCGGGTGCTTCGAAAAGAGTAAGCATTGTCTGCTTCGCACTCGGCACACGCCACAGGTCAAAATCATGAGGTGCAACAAGATCAATTCATGCCTGACTAAACAAATCCGCCAAAATACTGCATTGTTCTCTTCTGTTGTAGTAATTACGTCTTCTGTTGTAATAATTACAATTATCAACGGTTATCAATGAAAAAACCGATGAAAATAATGAAAAGTAGAATTTTTGACTCTATTAATACATGTGTAATAACATTTTTATTCACTAGATGAACGCTGGATACTAAAGGTTGAGTATGAACTCACCAAAACAGAAATGACAAAAATATAAAAAGGGCCAAATTTAATGAAACAATTGGTGTCAGTAATCGAATTTGGCCAAATGAAACAATATCAGTGCCAGTAATCGAATTTCAGCACTCTAACTTATTTTATTTTTCATTTCAGGATACCTAGAACACGGGTTAATGGTCACAGATCCAACCAAATTACGAAAAAAGTACATGAAAAGTAAAAATTTCTACTTCGACGTCGCCAGCATTCTTCCAACCGATCTGTTTTACATCATATTAGGACCGAACATGCCACAAGTTCGCTTCAATCGTCTTTTTCGAGCACGAAGAATGTTCGAATTCTTTGATAGGACTGAAACAAGAACGAGCTTCACGAACATGTTTCGAATTCTCCATCTCGTTTTGTACATATTGATTATTATTCATTGGAATGCGTGTATATATTATGCGATCAGCGGTGCGATCGGTTTCGGTACGGATAATTGGGTATACGGTAACGTTTCTTTGCCAAAATATAAACCATTGACCCGGAAGTATATTTACAGTTTTTATTGGTCGACCCTGACGTTGACGACAATTGGTGAAACACCACAACCAGAGCGCGATGTAGAATTCTTATTCGTCGTAGTGGATTTCCTTATCGGTGTTTTGATTTTTGCTACAATTGTCGGAAACGTAGGCAGTATGATCACGAACATGAACGCAGCTCGATCCGATTTTCAGCAGAAAATGGACGGTGTTAAACAATATATGGAGTTCCGTAAAGTCGGGAAAGAGTTGGAAGAACGTGTCATTAAGTGGTTTGATTATTTATGGACCAATAAACAGTCTCTGAATGAGGAGGGTGTTCTCTCAGCGTTACCCGATAAACTGAAAGCCGAAATGGCAATGCACGTGCACTTAGATACTCTGAAACGAGTCAGTATATTCCAAGACTGTGAACCAGGTCTCCTTGTGGAGCTCGTCCTTAAGCTCAAATTGCAAATATTCAGTCCTGGGGATTATATTTGCAGAAAAGGTGATATCGGTAGGGAAATGTACATAGTAAAACGGGGAAAACTCAGTGTGGTTGCAGACGACGGACATACAGTGTTTGCAACGCTAAGTGACGGAAGTGTATTCGGCGAAGTAAGCATTTTAAACATTGCTGGCAATAAAACTGGGAATAGACGTACTGCGAATGTTAGAAGCATCGGTTACAGTGACTTGTTTTGTTTGTCTAAGGACGATTTGTGGGACGCTTTAGCCGAATATCCAGAAGCCAAACGAGTGCTTATTGAACGTGGTCGACAGATCTTGAAAAAGGACAACCTTTTAGACGAGGAAGCGTTAAAAAGAGATCAAGAACATCAAGAAACTCAGGAACAGAGAGTGGGCAGATTGGACTCTTCTTTAGATACTCTACAAACTCGATTTGCCAGGCTTCTATCTGAATTCAACAGCACACAGCAAAAATTAAAACATAGAGTTACGAAAATAGAAAAGGTTTTGTCACGGGAGAATGATAATTTGTCCCTTTTATCAGTTGCAGAACCCGATATCAAATAAAACAGTAAAAGTCTTTCTATGGTTTACAATTAATGCAAGTTGGGGGAGACGGGTGTAGGAATTTGTGACTTATTATTCAACTTTTCCTGAGAAATACGTGCAAGGACGAACTGTTTGTCGGTCACGAATTGTGCGAAAGGCGTAACGTGTGCGAATGCATCGCTGCTTAGTCAAGTTTGAAGAATGTGAATGTGAACCAGATACGGGTGAGGTGACCAGATAAGGGTGAGGTGAACGGATAAGGGTGAGGTGACCGGATAAGGGGACATAATCACAATATACAGAATGTGACTTCCGCAAATTATTCGTGTTCATTATATCTATAAACATAATACATAAGCCTCATTTACATTTATAGAACATATTTCTTTATCGCCAGTTCAATGGATAAGGTGAAAATGTGACTTGGGATTCAGACCTCAATGAAAGTGATAGCGAAAGATCGATAATGTGTCAAAGGTGAAAAGTTCAAATAGACGTAGTTCGGTGTTCGTGTATCGATAAACAGTAGCTTCTAGGCGTTTTTGTGGGACGATTCGATTCGGTTTCGATTTGCTAGTACGATTTTGTGTAATTTGCTGTGGTCCACAAATGTACCGGCGATTAGGCAGCCTTGACTGTCAAAAAAAGAAGGTCACGTGTATGTTATATATGACGTCATTGATATATCAGCCAATAGTATTACGAACTGGCACATTCCGCCATCTTATAACACCTTATCGAATCGCCTAACCACCTTTTGGGACGGTTATATCGATTAGCCTAATCAGTTTAGGTAAACGGTCTCACAAATGCACCGATTAGCCTAATCGAACTGGCGCAAAATAGTTAATCGACCAAATCGAATCGTCCCGCAAAAACACCTTTTTTATATCGATAATCAAACCGTACTTCGTCTATTTGAACTTTTACACTGGACCGAAAAAAATGGATTGTTTTCGTTTATAGTTGAAAATTATTTCAAGTGCCTGTGTATTTTAACTCTATGTAATAATTTAAGTTTTACTTTTTCTCTACTGCAAATGGGATTGTCTTTTATGATAGAGAAATAATTCCGATATTTTCGTGTTTTTAGACAATTTTAGCCTTGGATTTAAGAATATGGTTAAGTAATAAGAATATAAACTTCACTGCCACTAATTTACGACATAATTAAATGCATATCTTGTTTTTACTTACAATATTAGTTTAAACGCAAAAAGAGAAATTAATGAAATCGTGGAACATCTATTTAGGTTGTTACCAATTCAGAGATTTACTGATTTTTCAATGATATCTCGTGGCATCTGAGATTATCGCTGGTTTTGGTTCCATCTGGGTGAGCCAAGATCATACAATTGTGCATGACACCTTTTGGCAAAAAAAGAAATCTTGTGGTGGAATGTGCAATCACCCAGTACATCGCAGATGCTAGTCAACTTCAAAAGAAGCATTTTTGAGAAATATGCTGAACCAAGATCATACAATTGCGCATGACATCTTTTGGCAAAAAAAAGGAATCTTGTCTTGGAATATGCAACCACCCAGTAAATCGCAGATGCTAGTCAACTTCAAAAGAGAAGTGTCGTTGAGAAATATGCAGTGATTTTTTACACATAAACTAATATATCATATACATTAAAACTACTAAATTAATTCGTGGGAATACCAGCAGAATGCCAATATTTTGTATACAGTTTCAATATTCTACTTAATACGGCTCCAAATATTTTGATTTCGTTTTTATGTTTGAGAAATTTCCTCGTTTTTTAAATTTGTACGTGTTTTTGAGCTGGAATTCAAGTTGATCTCATAATCTATCTGGAGATAACCGTGACGCTTCTACAGAGATGAAAATTGGGATTGATTTTAAGCAAATTATCATATCCATTTGGACATTAGAAAAAAGGCAACATAATAGAATCAGGATTAATGTGGTGTTTAAGATGAATGAATTATCAAAATGCATATCTAGATATTTCGTTTTGTGTCTTTTCTGTGATTGAGTCAGCTAGCTATCCAAGTTCTTACTAAATTTATACAAATAACATATTTAAAGAAGCACAAGATATATCTTTATCTATGCCTATTTCTATATGTCTTATAAACAAATGACATATTCTTGGTTATTAAATTAATAAATTTATCAAATACTTTGTTCATAAAAAAACTTAATGCATGAGGAAACTTCTTGGATATTCGTTGTCAATGATTGACTGGTATGGTAACTTCAAATATGACGTTATTGGATCAAAATTCGTCTGAGCACTATTTCGAGAAGAACCTTGCTAGATCATGGATGACGACAGTATAAGAAAGACACAGAACGAAATATCGTGATCAGATTGTGACATTCCCCATCTTTTAGTGATACTACATTGGGCGAGGTCAAATTCCGTGTTAGTGTTAACACTGGTGTTAATACAGAATTTAGACTGGGTCAAATACAAATATTACCTTATTTGATTGATATTGAAACACTTAATTATGTAAAAGATATACTGGTTTCGCATGTAAACTCCAAAAAGTACTATATTAACACGAAAAATGAGTTCAAATGTGTTAAATTTATGTTAACACTACAGTCAAACAGAGATATTTCGGCTCATCCGGGTACCGTCAAAACATATACAAACCCAGTCCATTATATTTTCAAAGGTATAAAAGTATCTTATTTAGAGGGTTGTTTGTTTGGTAAGTTACAGCAACACCCTTGAAAATATAATGGACTGCTTGTGTATATGTTTTGACGGTACCCGGATGAGCCGAAATATCTCTGACTATAACACGGAACGCTAACACGAGATTTGACCTTACCCAATGTCTATTATCATTATTAACATTATTACCATTATTATTATTAAAACGTTTTTAGATATTCTAGGCCTAACTATGTCTTATTTCCAAACTTGTGATACTATTTTTTTGTACATAATATTATTTGTTTCTCAAGATTTTCTTCTTTATTTAATATTTATCATGAAAATATAAAACTGTACATTTTCAACTGTAAAATACAATAAATTAATTAAACTTCGTTATAAAATTTATTTTGTTTTTCATTCTGTTCCGCAGACATGCTTTGCTGGGAGATCCTGCCATTTCTCACATAAACCTTTGTTAAAAATAATTAGACACGTGTAAATGGGCTCGCATTTTAACATTTGCCTGTGAATTCATACTTAATCCAAAGCCATCACATATAAAGATATGCAAATTATAAAATTAAATTTTGTGTTCTTTCTGATTGTATTGTGTTCCGCAGAGATGCTTTGCCATTGTCGTCGAAAAAGGCGCTTCTTGGAAGGTCCTGTAATAATTTCTCACAATAACCTTTGTTAACTCTTATTTTAACATTTGTCATTTGCCTGTGCATATATACCAAGTGTGTTTTTTCCGCAGACATGCTTTGCCAAGGCTCTTCTTGGGAGGTCCTGCCATTTCTCACAATAATTTTTGTAAAAATTATTCGATTCGATCAGAAGCGTGTAAATGCACTCGCAATTTAACATGTGATTTTCCTGTGCATTCATACCAAGTCCAAAGCCATTACTTTAATTATATAAAGATATGCAATTGTTAGGAAAATGTACTCATGGTTTGCAATTTTGCTCGTGGTGAAATAAAATACTAGTCTAAAGTGCAATTGACGTACATGAAAGAATCTGCTCATTAGTATTTTCTAATTTGCTTTAAAAAAAGAAACGGTAAACAGTAAAACCAATTTGGAGCCTTTAACGTTAAAACTCACCGAAAAGGGTGAGGAAAGTTGATTTTGAGATGGGAGAGTTAAGTATGGTTAGGGAAAGGAGACGTGAGGAGAGAGTTGTTTATAGGCACGGAGGAGAGGAGGTTTTATTCCGAACTGTGGGCGAGGGCGAAGAAGAAGATGAAGAAGAGTATGGGTGCTGCTATGGATGTGTTGTTGTGTAATTGTGTGTTTGTTTTTTTTGTTTTTTTTTGTTGACAATAAAAATATGTATTAAAAAGTATATTGTTTTCTTTTTGGCTGAAAAAATGAAAAAGAGCACTCTTTTTGGCTGGCATTTCTTTGCTCTGGCGTATAAAGAGATGGTGCCATAGTTGGAACCATCTGCATGCAAGTGTCAAAGAGCACTCTAAAAGTTAAAAGTTTAAGTGTCTTAGGCGCACTGAAAGCACCAATTTGCAGCATTCCAACGTCTGTGGTAGGGTTAGTTCCATTAAAACTAACGTGAATTACAAATTAATTAAATTTATTATAAAATTATCAGCAACAATCATTCATAAATAAAAAATAAACTTAAAGTTATTATCAAATTATTAGAAACAACAAAAAATTTGTAAACTTCACAAATAAAATCACAAGCAATCAATCATTCATAATTAAAAAATAAACTTAAACACACCTTACAAATAATTATAATAATCACAACTTAATCACAAACAATCCTAAGTTAGGGGGAATCTTCCACCTGGCTGCTTGTGAGAGTTTGTTTATACTCAGCAGAGTATTTTGCTATCTTGGCTTTCCTTCGGATGTTTTTGATTTTCTCTTTCAAAAATTGGACAAACGTGGGTTGTTTGCTACCTGGAGGATTAAAATCCTTTGGCCACAACCCCCTTCTTCTACCATCGGAGACAATTTTCAAGACTAAAGTTTCGATGTTGTCCGTTGCTGAAAAGAAACAAAAATATATTGAACTATTAAATAGAACAACCAAGACTAAACTTGTAATTTTATGAGGCAATTTTTAAAGTTTGATAATAAATTATATCAAAGTTTGATAATACTTACGATTTTCTGTTGTAAGTTTATTTACTACAAGTTAGGTAGGGTTAGGGTTAGGGTTAGGTAGGGTTAGGGGTTAGGGCATAATTACGAGATTCTTGATCATGATCAAGATGATCAAGGTAGTATATTAGCCAAAGTATTGAAGATAGTTGAAATTCAAGCATTATCCATGACATGTCATGACGGAAGTTCATACAAAGTTTAATTAGAAAAAAATAATTACATGTTGGTTTTTGTTCTTGACAGTTAGGGTTAGGGTAGGTATAGAGATGAAAACGACTTTGACCGCGCGGTCAAACTCTTAGAACTGCCAAAGTATTAAAGATATAGGCTTGAAAGTCGAGTATGATGATGATAAGTTCAAAGCGAAACGTTTGACAAAGTTTGATTGTTCTAGGATATTTAGAAGTTGTACTTTGTTCTTGAAAGTTGATAATTTATCTGAATTTTTCCTAAGTCCAATTTAAACCCATGAAAAATTTTACCTGCGCATTGAGCCAAAAAGGTTACATGCGCATTGTGCTAAAGTGAATTGCATATAAAAGATATATAAGCGGGCACTCAAAAATAAATCGCTGCGATCAAGCGATAAAATACGCTAGTCTGGGTGCTTTTTCATTTTATACCATTCACGTGATTATCGTATTACGCCGATTAACGTAAAATCGTTACGCGAGCCCCTTCACGGTTGGTCGATAAAAGATGGGGGTGTTCCCACTTTCCCGGCAGATTATCGGGATTAAATTTGTCTAATCCGGATTAGCTGAGTTATAGGGATTAATCGGATTAAGGCGGATAAAATTCTACTAATGGGCTGATATTTTTATTTATTTTACTTTTTTTAAATTCTAAATACAATTAAACAATGGTACACACAGACACAGTACATTACAAACCAACAAGATGTGAGACGGCATCTCCATACTCCACCATGGTCTTGCTATTGTTCTGTAGACAAGACTTTCAGGCGATCAAGTTCATGTTCCAATTGGCGATACTGTTACTTCTTTGGGCGTTTCTTACTACCAGACTGGAGTTGACTTTTGTTAGCCTTTGTCATTGCTTGCTCAGATTTTATCAGGGTGATTGGTGGTCATCTTGTTCATTCTTGTGTGCCACCCTTCAACATGATTCGTGGTTCGCGGAACTGAAGTGTGAAATTGGTTCCACATATGTTTTTCTTCTCCCTCAACCCACTGCTCGGTTACATAGTCAGCAAACTTTGCAACCGAAGGTTCTCCAATGTTAACAGCTTCAAGGGCATTGAACCAGTAGTTATCAATATGTTCAGGTCTAAGCAGAGGTAGTGCAGAAGCTCTTCTCACTGAAGCAAGGAATTGGTCAACAACAATCTTCGAGTGTGAACCACAATGATTGTGGATATCTCTGTAAGTTCTGACCACCACGTCTATTTGAAACAAATCGCACGTTCACTTGTACATTTGCCATGATGCAAAGGAAATAATTATGGTAGCATAATGTTCGTCGTTATATACATGCTTTGCAAATAGTGTTCACTCACCATTTTGACATGTGAACTAATATTCACTTTAAGTTAGGTGAACATAGTTTATCCTATCATTAGTGGAATTTTATCTTCCTTAATCCGATTAATCCCTATAACCCAGTTAATCCGGATTAGACAAATTTAATTCCGATAAACTGCCGGGAAAGTGGGAACAAACCAAAAGATGCTCGTCTGCCCCTTACAACCGTTTTAAGACTAAAAAGTTAAATAATGGGAGAAAACTCTAGAAATCAGAACTCTTATAATGACCACCATAAACAACATGGAGGGGCAAACATTAGGTCAGGCCTTCTCAAATGGCCAAATCCGGCCCGCGAACCCCTCAAGAGTGACCCCTTCCGCTAAAACGCTCAGCTCGCTATGCCAATTAAGCTCTATTTGGCCCTTATATTTCTTCATAAAATGCATTTGGCCTAAAAAATAAATCGAGAAGGCCTGCATTAGGTAATGTCGTGCATGTGATGCATCAGTGCCAAACTTCAATCCTAAATTTTGAGGTGTCATTCAAACCATTGTATTGACAAATTGCTTTTGCCCCATCTTTTTTGTTGTTGGTGGTGGTGGTTGGGGCTTTTTAATATGCTTCATTCTTTTATTCTTCAACGTGACCAAATATCCAAAACGAATGATCAGATGAGAAATCCGACCATAAACAAACGCATAAGCATGAAACTCCCAATTATAACTAAAGGTTATTAAACGAAGCAACCTTTATCTTTTTTGGTGATCAGGATGAGAGCTTCTATATTACCGGGATCCAAGCACCCCAACACCGCTGGAAGTAGTGTGTGGACCGCAGGGGAAACAATGTTGAAAAATAAACCATGTCGTTAGTATCAGAAAATGTTGCATTTAATGCATGCCAAGTTTCATCACTGTGGCATAACTCCTTCCTAGTCAGGCTATGAACTTATCAGCCCATCCTCGTACTACCATTTCCCCACTGCTCATTGTATTGCCTCACAGCGCTATTACAAGTGTTCGTGACAATGTTGCATAATATTAGCTTCGAATTCATTAAAACATTCATTACCAAGGTAAGTTAGATTAAATTACATGTATAATTATAAATTAATTATCAATTTTGTAAGGTGTGTTAATTTCCCTAATTACATCAATCAGGAAGGGACATCATATATAAACCGCCATTAGCTTTAGAGAAAACATCATTCGATCCTTACTGCTTCAACTTGCCTCAACACAACAAAACGTAAAAAATTCAAGGTAAGATCATTACTATTAGCAGATCATGCTTACTCTTTTCGAAACACCTGATGGTACTTCTCGTATGGGAAGTCCACTACTATATAATTGTTGCTCCCGATTTTGTCATTCTCTGGGCGAGATTTTTGATTAACGGAATTGTTTTGCTTATACAGATTTTTATTATTACTATATCAAAGTTTATAGTTGAACACATTTTTTTAGCAGAAAAAGCCCAGTCGTTCCATGAAGCAATAAGCATTGGCTATGCACCTTAAAGGTTCATTAACACGAGGAAATAGAAAACCGGCGAAAATGTCATCATCACACGCTTCATTTCGGAGATTTTAACCAGTGGGTAATGTCAAATCTCGTGTTAGCGTTCCGCGTTAGTGTTAATATAAATTTAACACAACATTTGAACTCATTTTTCGTGTTAATATAGTACTTTTAGGGAGTGAATACGCGAAACCAGTATATCTTTTACATAATTAAGTGTTTCAATATCAATCAAATAAGGTAATATTTGTATTTGACCCAGTCCAAATTCTGTACTTACACCAGTGTTAACACTAACACGGATTTTGACCTCACCCAATTTACATTATATTTTGATGTTTCAAATTCAATTTAATTGTTGCAGATGATGAAACTAGTCGTTGCTGTTGCCTGCCTCATGGCTGTTGCTAACGCTGGTATGTACGGCATGGGAATGTATGGTGGATTAGGTATGGGTATGATGGGAGGCATGTACAACCCAATGATGATGGGCGGTCTTGGAATGATGGGTGGTATGTACAATCCAATGATGATGGGCGGTCTTGGTATGATGGGCGGTATGTACAACCCTATGATGATGGGCGGTATGTACGGAGGTCTTGGTATGATGGGAGGATTAGGAATGGGTGGTATGTACGGAGGATTAGGAATGATGGGCGGTATGTCACCCTATGGTATGGGATTCGGTGGAGCTGGATTTGGAACCCCAGGTTTTGGTGGACAAGATACAACACAAACTACTTTGTAAGTATAACACATCTGACGTTCCCTTAAGATCTATTTGTCAGTCGAACATGTGCCCTTTAATATTAAATTGAACAAATATTGTGGAAATTTATGTTCAAACATGAAGTTCTATATAGGCTGACACCCATGGGCTGGGTGTGAGACAGGAACGTTATCACTCGTGGTATTGGGCCCAATTCTGACCCATGTAAAATAAAGAGTTTATTATTAATTACAGTTTTATAGTTTTGAAGTAATTTTCTTGGCATTTAGGATCAAGTAAGAATTTTATCGTTTCACAATCGAAATGGGTATGATTCGATTTGATGCACTTTTATTTAAATTGATGTCCCCTGGCATCAAAAAGAATCAAAATTCATGCTTAACCATGCTGTATACTTTGTTTTTTTAATCGAGAAAAAAATCTTAACCATATTTGTGTTATATAATTTCAGCTAAAGGAAGAGTTGTAGATGTAAATTACCATTGTATGATGTAAAATTTGGTTGCGTAATAAAGATAAAATGAATAATATTGAGTTTAATTTTCATTAAAGAAACCTGAAGATTATTCGATAATAACACATTAAGCACTATGCCTAATCGTGAATTGTCCAGGCCCAGTTTTCCTATAAAGACGTCATATTTGACAACATAAGGTTTGAAGATCAGTCAACCTAGCAGGACCCCTTAGACCAGAAGGTTCTAACGTCTCCACGTACCATAACATTGACTAAACCAATGAAGGTGTGGTACATTTGACAGAGATGCTTAAACAAGTACCCTAACGCTGAGAGCCAGGGCCCTTTACAGTCAATACAAATTCGTTTTCGACACAATCAAAGAGAACAGTGGAGAATTACCTCACATTAAGAACGATACTACCTCTTAAAATGAACAAAAATTTAAGTTCTCGAACTTAGTCAATAAGGGTATATATTTATCAACAGTGTCCAAAGTATACAAACAGAATCCATGTAATAAAGAAATAAAACTAAGTAATTTCCATAAAATTAAACGTTAATATTGAAAAACGCAAAATATTTTCGGTTACTCAATTTAAGTGAAAATATCAAGTAGACACACGCAGCTTTGAAAAATCAACCATCAAGTTTCGTAAAATTGAAGAGACAATAAAAATTGACAAATAATTGTTTTGCCCTAGACTTCAAAAACTGTAATTCGTAAAAAGAACCAACAATTCAGCAGATCCAGAAAATTAGTTGCATACTTTTATAATATTCAACAATCATACACTACAATTTTACTAAGTGGAGATAGCAATAAATTTCTAGTCGTTCAGATGTCTTTTTATCGTCAAATAAAAACCAAATATAAAAATTGCTACTGCCGCAGATTTCAGATATGATAGCCCAGAAATTAGATTCTTATTTGCATATTTGGTTCTATAAAGTTCAGGGAGTGTAATATCATTATACCCACCCATCACGTAATGCACCTTTTTAAATATATAACTAGTAATGGTATAAATTATTATTATATAATGCTCGGTGATTCAGACCATAGAAATGTAGATCGGGAATAATAACACAAGATTTATGCTTGGCACGCATGCGTTGAATTGAAGATATGCCCATAATTTCCGGTTTCTGCAAGAAGTTATATTAATTCAAAAGCCATGATAAACGCGATTTAATTCGAACGGAACATCCAGTCTCTCTGCCACAGTATAACTAAGAGTCAACTAGTCCCAGAGGAGAAACTAGGTCAACCATAAATTGAAACAGAAGTTCAGTTGACGATGAGTAGACTAAGACTTCCAGTCTTATACATTTCTATGTTCAGACCTAAATAGTCTGGTACGGAAGAGGTAACTGTGGTCAAACGTATTAGCCTATTTCGGTCAACGACTTCTTCCTGTGTTAATATAATAATTGTGTATGTATTTATACTATCCATGTTCGGCTACATATAAAAATCCGTACAAGCAAAACAATTCCGTTAATCAAAATAGCATCTAAAACATGGCTAAATGAAATGAAATGAATGGAGTTTTACGTCCTACTTTTCTGCACCTATATGGGCTAACTGAGTTCGGGCAAACGCCATGCAGTGTGCAATGAGGGAAATGTTGCCAGGACAGCGGCCCTAGCCTAGCCTTATTTTCGATTTCCAACTGTCGATGGATCTTTAACGTGCACAGCCAATAGCACACGGGGCCTCGGTTTATTGTCCCATCCGTAAAACATGGCTAAACCGAGAGCAATAGTTATATCGGACTCAAAAGCGAAGTACCATCAGGTGTTTCGAAAAGAGTAAGCATGGTCTGCTTCGCGCGACACTGTTTCTCTTTTGAAAATGTAATGCTTCCCATTCGAGCAGCTAGATTTTTTTCCATGTCAGCCACTTCGACATGCATCACTGACAGGGTAGATTGGGTTGAAAAATCCCATGCCGGGATTGAACCCTGGACCTCCAGGTTAGCGAGAAAGCAAGGCTCCCCTTGGAAAAATAAGAATAATAATTTAATTGTAGGGTGTAACCTAAACGTTATGGTGAAAAAATATTTAAAATAGGTCTATTTTTTTAGAAGTTTTAACCAAATGTTCAAACGTACACCCTTTTTCACCATTGGGAGGCAGAATTAAGTCACAATTCATATGATAATGTACATGGTACAGATTTATATCATTCGGCTCAACCTTCGTCATTGTTCGAGACTATATAATGACTCGACGATGATAATCGGCCATCTTGCCCGGTAAATGGGCAGGAAAAGATAACTCTTGTTTCAAGGTTGATTTTGATTGGCTGTTTTTTCCGCGAAAGACGATGATACATTCTGATGAAAAATTGTGATTGGTTGAACTATAATTTATTCAACATGGCGACTACCGTACAGTATACGATGTTATCTAGCATGTCTAGTTCCGAAGTTGATACGAGTAAGATTTCTATATCTCGGCTGTACTGAATATTTAGGTCATTACAACTAGCGATATAAGTTAATGACATCATCAGCTGTCGATCAGCTGGGATATTGTAATTGCTTGTGTCAAAATTAGTTTAAACCTACGTTTGCGTCATTGTCCTTGATCAATAAGCTTTTTGATTATAGTTTAAATCAATTAGGGGAAGAGAAATAGGGATTAACTATAAATTGAAAAATTAATCATTCTTGCATTACTAAAATGACCTAATTAAAAGAACAAATCTACCAAAGTTAGTCCGCCACAAGTCATGTTCCGTATATCGAAGATAGGATAAAGAAACCAAGTACTAACAATCCGAACCGCAAAACGAAACTCGAAATCTAAAAAGACATTTTGACGAAACATAGGTAACAGCTTATGAACTTTTTACATGAGGAATTATATCAATCATACATGAGTAAGTATTTCATAATGAAAAATGGTATCAGGTGTCTAGAAGAGTAAGCATCATTTCATAAACTCTTTTGTAAAATTGTACATGTCAGTCATTTCTGAACTATGATTGTAAAAATGGACATTTTCTTGGATTGATGTACCTAATAGTAAAATATATACAAATAAAGTGCATATACCATTCCTTGTGACCTTGGCTAGTGCTCCTATGGACATGTATTAAAAACACACCCAAAATTAGCTTATTAATACAAGGATTAAAACATGTTTCAACGAACAATTTGGAACAAGTACCTGTTATGAAACAAACCCATCCCAATCCTTTTGTATGTTATTTCAAAATCAGGTATCGTCTTTGCACAATCTTTTGCACCCGATCGCACGTTAGAGATTCCTCGACAGTTGGAAATCGAAAATAAGAGCTGTCCTGGCAAAATTTCCCTCAATACACACTGCATGGCGTTTGCCCGTTCTCAATTAGCCCACATAGGTGCAGAAAAGTAGGACGTAAAACTTCATTCATTTCATTTCATTTCTTTTCTTGCACCCAGTCACCTACAAACGGAAAATACTTATTACTGCACGTTTGTTCAGTAGTTTATATATATAACCCGTTTTATTAAAATAGGTTTCAATGGGACGCCATGTACGCCTTAGTTCTACCGCACACATGGACTACCGATGTAAATAAACATAGATAGTTTCTAGTACAATTGATACGTTTCTAGGTATGGTTTAAAGGTTACACTCATGGTAGACATCACGTATACACCTTTTTACTCTCGGATCACACCGCTATATCCTCCATCTCGACGTCATATTAACTGTCATTGGCTGAAAACGAGGATGATGCAACGAATGTCCAATCGAAACGTCGCAGTGGGAATTCGGGAGTCTATATATAAATATGGATAAGGCACGTGTATCAAGAAGACAATTTGAAATATATTTTATATATTATATTGAAGAAGAAATAGATGTTCGCTAAAATTATGGGTGCTTTATTTTTGGACCGGTTACGGTAAGATCGAATTTTTTTTTTAATATCAGTGTCATTGACAAGTTATTTTTGAAAAGTTTAATTTAGGAAAACGTGCAGATGCCCAAGGCAATTTTAGAACATAATATACATTTTAATGCTTAGGATTGTGAATATTTGAATTGTGTTTTGAAATACGCAACTTATTACATGTATTATATAATAATGAATAAGAGAATTTGAATTTTAATGAAAAAATATAGCTGAAAAATATTAGCAAATACTCCAATTGTATATATTTGGAAATATCTAACTCTTGTCTCAACAAATGTTTTCGTCAATTCATCATTTAATCGAATTTTATCGTTTAATTTTTTATGACAATCCAAAAATCAGCTTCAAACTAAGTAAGTCTTAGAATGAGTAGCCGCGGATAAAAAAATTTAAACATGGGCATACAATAAAACTTTTACATTTGTTTTTCCGAACGCGAATTTTCAGCCAAAATTGGTGTAATTTGCGGTTTTGAAAATGTTTTAGAATGAAATGTGTTAAATCAATGTGAACATTCACAAAATTACATTTTCATTTTAAGCTGAAATTCAACTTCAAGAATTTTGTTTTACCGACAATATTGTGCGAAGACAATAATTTTGTAATGAACTGATGGGAGTATCTCTTAAAAAAAAATTCAATGCTTCAATGAAGATACATATTTTCCATTAGACTTGCAAAAAACGAATCTAGATCCACAATTTCTTACTTGCCATGTATGAAATATAAAAACAACCAAAAGAATCACAGCTGTTCTTATCATTGGATTTATCTGCACAAATTATTAAGATAATAATAATAAACTCTTTATTTTACATGGGTCAGAATTAGGCCCAATACCACGAGTGATACGGTCCTGTCTCACACTCAGCCCATGGGGACAAACATAGATACAATATACAACATATAGACAAAAACAATTGATAATGACGACAATGATAATTTAACTCATATAATAAATTGCTATGGTAAGCATTAGGCCCAATACCACGAGTGATACGGTCCTGTCTCACACCCAGCCCATGGGGACAAACATAGATATAATATACAACATATAGACAAAAATAATTGATAATGACGACAATGATAATTTAACTCATATAATAAATTGCTATGGTAAGCATTAGGCCCAATACCACGAGTGATACGGTCCTGTCTCACACCCAGCCCATGGGGACAAACATAGATATAATATACAACATATAGACAAAAATAATTGATAATGACGACAATGATAATTTAACTCATATAATAAATTGCTATGGTAAGCATTAGGCCCAATACCACGAGTGATACGGTCCTGTCTCACACCCAGCCCATGGGGACAAACATAGATATAATATACAACATATAGACAAAAATAATTGATAATGACGACAATGATAATTTAACTCATATAATAAATTGCTATGGTAAGCATTAGGCCCAATACCACGAGTGATACGGTCCTGTCTCACACCCAGCCCATGGGGACAAACATAGATATAATATACAACATATAGACAAAAATAATTGATAATGACGACAATGATAATTTAACTCATATAATAAATTGCTATGGTAAGCATTAGGCCCAATACCACGAGTGATACGGTCCTGTCTCACACTCAGCCCATGGGGACAAACATACATACAATATACAACATATAGACCAAAAACATTGATAATGACGACAATGATAATTTAACTCATATAACAAAATGCTATGGTAAGCATTTATCATTTAAAAGGAAGTGAAAATAACATCATACAACGTTCACTCCTCTTGTCATATACAAATTGATGTCATATATATTAAACCAGTTTATATAATACAATAACTCGGGCCATTTAAAATTTATAATATTCAAGATTAAAGAGATATGTTCACTAACGGTTCGACCAAAAAACTTTTAACCTCAGAACCTGGAATCGTTTAGCTAATCTAATCTGTAATAATGTCCCAAACTCTCCCTCAAAATTTTAGCCTTCAAATCACCGTATATCCATAAATATCAGCGTTTGGAAGTCAAAAATATGACTCGTCGTTTAGTAAGACTATGTGTTGTATAGAAAACACATGAAACTTAAGGATAAATGTTAAAGTAAGGGATATATTTGGAGGGATAATATGATGTTTCGTACAGTTCTCGTACTTCTGGAGGCTTTTTACATATTTAAGGCCTAAATCGATCCTCGAAAATGCTGAACATTGCCCTTTAAAATTTATAACATTCAAGATATTCAATATTCCCTCTCTTAGTTATCTGTCAAAAGGTCAACAGGAAAGATAATTGACCCTAATAATGAAGGTCAATAAAATGGACAAATTCGAGGGTTATTGTATTTAATCCGTATTTAACTGACTAAATGGTCCTTTTAATATTAAGAATTTAATTTCATTAGAAAAAATATACTGCCATAAATGCACAAATCTCGAATTTATTTTATAGCCTTGTATAAACGATCCAAACAAGTCATTTAACCCTTTTTTTTAAAAATTTCTACGAATTAATTAAATTATTATTATTAGCACGATATACCGATACACTATGAGGGTTGCGGTTAAACGAAAATCTAAAATCAGGCTCACATGGAAAAATGAACGATTACTACAATGTAGTAACTGCAATTCCCTGATTAGAGAACTTTTCTTATGGGTTACTTATAGCTACAGGTAGATTTTTAGGTGATGGTGCGCTAAAATTTCAGCGATAGATTGAATTGTTTGTTTTTAACTGGCAGTCATTGAAATAGTCTGCTATAGTGCCGTTACACCGGAAAGTCATACTTACCTAGTTGCCACAATTGCTGAACTGATTTTAGAGATTTTAATTTTGAAAAACATTTTCGCTTTTGCAGGCGACCCAACACATTTTCGAATCACCGTTAGATCGCAAAAGGTTACAGTCCAGTGTGACGCCCACTTTTAGGACGCTAGTATGATAATCTTTTTATTTTTTATTTTTAGAATTGGTCATATTCACTATCTGGCGTTGGCAGTAATGGCGTTATTTGTTAGTTTTGTTTCCTATCCAAGTAAACGACATGATCCAACATCAACGCTGATAACATTTATACATTTATTGGTGTTTACTGCACAATTTGGTGCTCAGCTGTGGGTCACTCTGGTTGCTGGTGAGTAAGAATATCTAATATTCTCTAAAACATAAAGATAAAATCCTGATTTTAAGAAATACAGTAATCTGATTGGATAATAAAGCTGTATTTTAGTCAATTTTAGTGATTGACCAAAAGATGACTGGAACACTAAAATCATTGTAGTTTATGTTTTCAAGAATAAGGCCCCAGGTTAATGTTGGAATTTTTGCAATTTCACTTAGGTTACCGACAACTGAAAAATCGCAATTTTCACCAGTTGACATAAGTTGGTTCTCGTTTAAAACCAAAATAGGATCTTGTGATCGATTTAAGTGGTCGGCAATTAATTGACCGCATTTTGTCAATTTCTAGATATGAGAGTTTCACTCTTGTCGATTACGTCTACGTTTGGGGTTACCAGATTACCTAGTAGAAACCAGTCCACATGTATACTGGACCTTTTGTTTTCAGGTATAACAATGTTTTGTAGTCTACCGAGACGAATGTTTGGTCAAGTTCAAAAGAGACTATTTCCAATGTTTTTCTTCTGGTGTTATGTAACATCTGTATTGACCATTACAACCTTCATGTTAAAAAGTCCTTTAGAGAACTGGTCTACGACACAATACAAGCAGGTACGATCATTTACAATTATATAGTTATTCGTTTCGCTTTATCAGATAAGGCCTGGGTTTTCAATTTAGGGGGACATACAAGCAGGTACCATAATTTACAATTTAGATAGTTATTCGTTTCGCTTTAACAGATAGGCGCCTGGGTTTTCAACTTAGGGGGACATGTCCCACACTAGTGACATTTGCACATTTTTCAGGAGACACAAACTGAGCATCCAGTGTCCACTGCCCACAAAGACTCTTAATAGGCCTACCTAACAATTTAAGTTTGTATTAAAAAACTTTATGCTTCAAAACTGTTAAAGCTATGTTTTCAATGACTTCCGCAGACAAGTCAGGGGACTTGGTCATTTCCTTGAGCGTAATTGGGGACATTTGAGAAAACCAGTTGAAAACCCAGGAGATGAGGCACAAATGATTATACATTTATACAAATGGGAAGTATTACAGTGCACAATCTAATATGGATGGTTGAAATTCAGAACTGACAAAAGAAACATTTTGACCAACGCCAACCATCAATTTAACATCTTTCTAATGCAAAAAAAAAAAAATTGTCAACATACAAATTCTTAATTGCAACTACATGACTGTGTATTAGATTGCATGGGTTCTTCCACGTAGAATGAAATTTAATGGGATATGTTCACTGAACTGTTTGACCAAAAACTTTTTGTCTCAGAACCTGGACTTTTTTAGCTAATCTAATCCGTAATAATATTCCAAACCCTCCCTCAAAATTTAAGCCTTCAAATCCCCGTGTAACCAAAAATATCAGCGTTTGAAAGTCAAAAATACGACTCGTCGTTTAGTAAAACTATGACTAGTATAGAAAACACATATACAGAAAATTAAAGATAATTGTAAAAGGGGCTCTTAAGAGGTTTTCTAAACTTTGTATGTGTATCGGGGACACTGATAGCATCAATTTGCGCCATTCCAATTTTCATTCCAACGTCTATGGTTCTTGCTTTAAGGTACGGGTATAATTGAAGGGATTGTGTGATTTTTTTGGCAGTTCCAGTAAATCTGAAGGCTATTTATATATTCAAGGCCTAAATCGAACCTCGAAAATACTGAACATTCCCCTTTAACAAATGATTGCTTGATTGAGCTGAAAATGTCTCAGTGAGTTCAAGTGATTCAAGCATTTTCAAGTTGTGTTATCTTTTTCAGATGATTGCTTTAGCAATAAGTTTTCTGTCAGCAACAGCAAATACACTGGTTCTAGCTCCACTGATAGTCACAGCAATGTTAAAAACCTTCGATATGGAAGTTACTGCTGGTGTTGGTGATATAGTAGGCTATGCTGATATCAAAGACCTTAAATCCAATGAAGAATATCTGACGTCCTATTCTACGTTTAGAAAATGCCATGGTGCTAGTGCGTGTTTAACCGTTGTAGCTTTGCTTTCAAATACATATTACCTGTATAGTCTGTCTAATAGCATCGTATTGGTCGATAGTTTAAATATTTAGAAGCTTGCGTGCCAATTCAATGAAAACGGAGCATTTCAAATGGGATGGTAACTCAAGATTCAGTTGATCTGAAAGAGTGCACCTTCATAGCGTAGAAAAACCACAAGTTGATATGAGCAGTGGATGACGGCACGAATCATCGAAACTACCGGAAAAAGGGAATAATTGCCCGCATCCATCTTGAGTCAGTGACCAATTATAGAAAGGAAGATGGAATTAAAGGTATTAGCTTTAACAGTTCTTAAATGACTGACAACGATGTAGCAATAGATGGGGATGAAATGTATCGACAATATTATATTTTTTGTTGTGTTCAAATATTTTGTACGAAACACAATTCTCAGTTTATGTATATTTTTAGTGAAATATCTATTTTGTTGTTTTGGGACTATTTTTTGTCGCATTTTATTCGCATGTCCGTACTCTCGGGATTTCTATCTTTTTAATAACTATTGAACTATTTTACGATTACTTGCAAACAGAATAAGCTAAACATTAAATGCTTTCCAGGGAATAGTAACTGTTTTCATGGGAATAAACCGACTCTCGGGTTTCTATCTATTTAATCATATAAGGGTAACCATTGTACAATTTACTTGCAAACAGAATAAACTAAGATCGAATGCTTTCCAGGGAATAGTAACTTTTTTTCATGGGAATAACCTCGACTCTTGTGATAATAAAGAATATAGGGCGAATAGTCGTAAAATATGAATTATATCAACAATAACATATATTTATATGTAAGCATGTATTGAAGAAAATGAAATGAAATGAATGAGTTTTACGTCCTACTTTTCTGCACCTATATGGGCTAATTGAGGACGGGCAAACGCCATGAAGTGTGAAATGAGGGAAATTTTGCCAGGATAGCGGCATTAACCTGCTCTTGTTTAATTGTCCCATCCGAAAGACTAGAGTATTTTTCCATGTCAGCCCCTCCGAACTGCATCACTGACAAGGGAAACCGGGTTGCATGTATTGAAGATATTGAGTTGTGATAATATTTATTACTATTATTTGTGTGTGAATATTACATTATTGAATGATATTAATGATACATTTAGATATTTTGTGATAAATAAGGGCATTATTATACTTAATTTATATTAGAAACCTAATAAATATTTTTCATTTGAATAACTTTTTAAAACTTTCGTATGAACTATATTGCAGAAATGGCATCCATTTTTGAAAATTCATGTTTTTGTGTTCTGTAAAAGTAATATTTTCAGGTATTTATTAAATGATTATAATTCTAATTGCCTTTCTGTTTTTGTTTTTCTAATTTTCACCTCGGGAACTAAATCTTGCGATGACAATATGATTATATTAAGATCTAAAATTACATAGATCAGTTCTCCGAGCTATACAAATCATTTTTTGATAGTTTGAATTGTGCTAAATTCCCAATACAAACTGAACAGTGAAAAATGTTAAAATCACCTGCGAGCAGCTCACTCAAATTAGCTGAATCTTATGATCGATGGGACCCTTAAGTCCTGTACACACTGACAATATTTTCGACAACATGTTGAGCAACTTGTTGCTGGATGTTTCCGAACCTGTATACACTAACAACATTTTTAACAACATGGCATTTCGGCAACATGTTGTCAGTGTGTATAGTACTATACCCTGCTACAATGCCAGCAATTAACGGAACTAGTACTTATATGGAGCTGGATAGCTATGTCTGAATCCAATGAAAATTTGGCACAACCATGTCAATTGGAAAAGAAACTTACAGTCACCAACCAAGATATTGATCTTGTTCAGATCTTAGTTTTCGAAAAATGACACACAAAGGTAAGGATGTGACAAGAAATCGTAAAACGGCAATCAGAAAAAAATAATAATGATAGAACCATGGGAAAGACCATCTTAACTGCATCTGAAAAATGTTATCAACTGTAATACCTTGGCATTTCTTTTAAATCATGGCAGATGAATCAATTGTTTAAATTCAGTTAAATTCTGCAACAATAATAAACATGATGCTTTATAATTCGCACCAACTTAATTGCGCAAGACAAAAATTACAATGTGAGATGTGTTAAAACATACATAAGTCAGATCGTTATTCCCAAACGGTCTACCATTAAAGTTCTGTTAGCACTGCTCTACAACTTATATCCTGGATTTTTAACTTGGGGGACATGTCCCAGACTGGGGACATTTGAACATTTTCCCGCGGACACAAACTGAGCTATAGGTCTGAGAAAAAAAATCTTTGTAATATTGTGTATTATCTGGGTAAATATGCATGCAATGTCCACTTCCAGCGACGTATTAAAAAATTAAAATGCTGTGACTTTATCAGGCTTCACAGTTGCATGTTGTCGATGACTTCCGCTGACAATTTAGGACACTTGAGAAAACCAGTTGAAAACCCAGTACTTACCAGTACTCGGTATTGAATGGCAGAAATTAATGCATTAAACAATCATCGTCTGGAGATGCCAAAACTATGGACAATATTCACCTAGTTGTAAAGTTCCGGAAGAAAAGAGAATCGCCCCAAAATACGCCACACAATTTTCCACTAATCCCAAAGGTGGGTTCAACTTCACAAAGATTGTCGAATGAATAGTTCCATCACAATTGATACACAATCCGAAAAACGCACGTATTCTTTCCTGGAATGTTTTTACACTAGACATTTGTTTACACACCAATACCTCTAGTAATCATTTCAGTTCACAAATATGTATACATGTAAACAACTCATAAACATTCTGTCTTCATAATAAAGTTTACAGTCTGTGAGGGTAGATAACTTATTATAAATTTGGCAGGATTGAGATATTATTGTTGGTATTGAGAAAGGTGTAAAACAGACTTAGTAGCTTAGAAGTGAGCTAGTTCAACATGAAACCGCGTCCCAAAGTATAATTATGTAGTAGAATCCATTTAGTTGCTATATATACTCTGTTAGTCTTATTATATTATTCATTCTCTTGATAACGCTGCCTGTATGAGCATGTGAAACGTTGAGTTAATAAATGTCAGAAATAGTATATCCATATATCTTGTGCTTCTTTATTTATACCTATTTCTATATGTCTTATAAACAATAGAATACATGCCTGGTCAATAACGGTGTAACCATGTTAAAAAACGCAGGCCTGATCATAGAATGCCATAATGTTAATTTTTACACTTAAATCAAGCAAAGGCTTACAAAGAGAAGCTATTGAGCTCGAAAGAAAATACTTTGTGCTATATGGATGAAGCAGCTATTTATTAAAAATAGCGATGGCCATCGTAATACGCCCACTCTTATAATGGCAACCAATTCGTCCGGGGGTTGACAAGAAAGCAGAACAAGGACAATAACTCATTAAATATTTTTTTGTTTCCGATTTTCAATAGGGTTTATTTAAAGGTCAATACAAACACTCATACCAAGTTTCATCAAGAAACCAGCTCTCTATTGCTTCCACAACGTATTTTCAAAAGCAAGGGCAATAACCCATGAAATATTTTTCGATTAATATGATTTTCAACATGCTTCATCCTTGGGTGATTATGAACACTCACAGAAAGTTTCATCAAAATTAATCAAGAAACCAGCTCTCTATCGTGTCAACAACTTTTGTTTAAGGCTGAAAAATTAACGTGTTTTAAAGAACAAGGGCAATAACTCATTAAATATTTTTTTTATGTTTCCAATTTTCAATAGGGTTTATCTCAAGGTCAATACAAACACTCATACCAAGTTTCATCAAAATCCACCAAGAAACCAGCTCTCTATCATATCCAAAACTTTGTTACAGGCTGAAAAATTAACGTGTTTTAAAGAACAAGGGCAATAACTCAAAATATTTTTCGATGTTTCTGATTTCCAATAGGGTTTATCCTAAGGTCAAAACAAACACTCATACCAAGTTTCATCAAAATCCATCAAGAAACCAGCTCTCTATCGTGTCCACAACATATTCTTAAAAGCATGGCCATAACCCATGAAATATTTTTCGATTAGTCTTATTTTCAATAGGCTTCTTCCTTGGATGATTATAAAAACTCACAGTAAGTTTCATAAAAATCAATGAAGAAACCAGCTCTCTATGGTGTCCACAACTTTGTTAAGGGCTGAAAATGAACGGGTTTTAAAGAACAAGGGCAATAACTCATAAAATATGTTTTGATGTTTCTGATTTTCAATATGGTTTATCTCAAGGTCAATACAAACACTCACACCGAGTTTCATCAAAATCCATCAAGAAACCACCTCTCTATCGTGTCCACAACTTTGTTAAGGGCTGAACAATGAACGGGTTTCAAAGGACAAGGGCAATAACTCTTCAAATATTTTTCGATGTTTCTGATTTTCAATAGGGTTTATCCAAATGTCAATGCACAAACACTCATACCAAGTTTCATCAAAATCCATCAAGAAACCAGCTCTCTATCGTGTCCACAACATATTTTTAAAAGCAAGGGCAATAACCCATGAAATATTTTTAAATTGGTTTGATTATGAACACTCAACAATTGTGGACAGATGGGCAGGGGCGGCTACAATATACGCCTGACATTAATGTGTGGGCGTATAAAAAACATTGCACGAAGCAAGAAACTACGGTATGGTGTCGTTCTCGAATTGGGAACAATCGTTGGTACTAATAGATTATAATATATACATCCGCTGATATTCCCCTATATAATTCAGGGTATAACTTAATAGGCCTACCACGATCGAGGGAGTAATTTCGTCAAACGAAAAACTAGGGAGATGGGAGATAACCACTCTAATTCTATTCCAGAATTCAGTGCTCTGACGATAAGACCAATGTTGAAAAAAGTGTAGTGTAAAAATGATATCGTTAAAAAAAAAACCTTATAAGTGCTTATTAACTATAATCAAGCCTAATATTCTGCCCTACAACATTCATATCAAACTATCTTATTCCCCTAAAATTCCCTGGTATCGACGTTGTTGATTTGCCTAATTGCGAGGGTGCATCAAATAGTCTAATCTCAAAATGTCCCCTAGATTTCGTCTTATTGTTTGGCCATTTTTTTCAGATTTTTTTAGAGTAGGCCCATATATCCCTCAATCTCGGGGTTTTTTTTATATAATTTTATGATAAATTTTTAAACAAACTATGTTTTTCTTTCCTATAAATTCCCTGGTATCGACGTTGTTAATTTGCCTAATCGCAAGGGTGCATCAAATATTCTAATCTCAAAATGACCCCTAGATTTCGTATTAGCCTTAATGTTTGGCCAATTTCTTCAGATTTTCTCTTGTCGGGTCATTTCTGGTCTGAAACTTCCTAAATTTATTGAAAATATTATCCTTTGTGCTCATTTGATCTTAAACTTTAAGATGTCAATACATTTTGTTTTCAGGGAATGGATTTGAATCTACCAAAATGTACAGGCCTATGATTAAACAAATTGAAAGACATCAGTTAGAAATTGGAGGCGATTGTGTATTGGATTTGGGATGGTATATAACGTACTTACTACAACATGAAACGACCAAAGAAACCTTGAACCGACCAGGAATCGACAAATTATTCTTCTAGACACCTGATACCACTTTTCATTATGATATACTTAACTCATGTATGATTGATATAATTCCTCATGTGAAAAGTTCATAAGTTGTTACCTATGTTTCGTCAAAATGTCCTTTAGGATTTCGAGTTTCGTTTTGCGGTTCGGATCGTTAGTACTTGGTTTCTTTATTCATGTTTTAGTAGGTACGGGTGTATAATGTTATTTCGTGGTTCATGTTTTAGTAGGTACGGGTGTATAATGTTATTTCGTGGTGTGAAGATAGTAGAGTTTCTCTTACCTGAATAACCAATCTGTTCTGTTTTTAGGTGTTTTATTTTCTTGAATTTTGTTTCTGTAATTAATAGTTTGGCAATTATTTTTAAGATTATCTTTTATACCATGATCCAATGGATCTGGGTTAAACATAATTTAGTTTGGAGATGACAAGCTATCTGAAAATTGATATAAAATTATCCTTGTTGAAAATAAGTTCTATAACTATGATTGTCTGTGAGAGCGACCAATGTCCTTGCCATGATGAAGAATATAATTTTGTGAGTTTACATTATTATAGACAAACATTTCTCTCGTGAGAATTTCAACCCAATTGTCAGAAATTTAGCTGAAAAACAGTCTTCTGTAGCCAAATTTTCAGATTTTTGTGTGTTCATATTTCATAATAATTTTTAAATTCTATTCCAATTCTCAAAAAAGTTATGGCGAAATTTAAAAATACGTTTTGCACACAAAAAGGAGGGGGTATTTTTTATTTGTATTTCTAAGAGAGAAATGTATTCGTATTTTATGTAAACTTACTTATATTTTTTATCAAAGCAAATACATTCTAAAATTAACAGAAGCATTGTCAGGATGATATTCCTATTCTCATGAAAATAATGGCTAAAATTCAAAAAACTTTTATAACTTGCACAGACATCAAGGACATGAAATGAAATGAAATGAAATGAAATGAATGGAGTTTTAAGTTCTACTTTCTGCACCTATATGGGCTAATTGAGGACGGGCAAACGCCATGCAGTGTGCAATGAGGGAAATTTTTGCCAGGACATCGGCATTAGCCTGCTCTTATTTTCGATTTCCAACTGTCGAGGGATCTTTTACGTGCGCAGCCAATAGCACACGGGGCCTCGGTTTATTGTCCCGTCCGAACGACTAGACAGTTGTACTTTTGAAGGCAACTAAACCTTCGAAAATGTGGAATGTTACTCTATAATATACATATAACTAGAGATTTTTTCAGGAAGTAAAACTTACTGGTTCGTTTGCAAATCATTATGACCTACCCAAATATTTCCCCATTTTGAAATAAGTTGTTGGCTTCAGTTCAAGAAAACGATTTGACTTTGTTGAAACAATACAATAGGTGAACAGTTGTCAGCCCACGTGGAAGACGTGAAGTTTAAGATTGAACAGTGCTTAGAAAACCTGTTTGATTCTATCGAAGCTGATCCTGATGTATATATTATGGTTTGAAAATATGAAATGATTGATTTTGTTCGAATTTTGATCAAACCAGAATTAAAACTTTGTGATAATGTAATTATTATGAATTTTGTCCAGATCATAGTGTTGAATTTTCAAGTAAAATATAGTCTCCATTTTCAAACCAACTGCTTACATCCTGGGTTTTCAACTTGGGGGACATTTGGACAGCTCCAGGGGACACAGTCTGATCTAAAGGACTGAAAAAAAATATGTTATACATTATACAATTAAAGTTTGTATTAAAACAAAAAAATGCTGCGACTATATCATGCTTCAAAATTGCATGTTTTTGATGCCTTCTGTAGACATTTCAGGGGACATGGTCATTTCCTTGTGCATTTTCGGGACATTTTAGAAAACCAGTTGAAAACCCAGGGCTTACATGATTTTCTCCAAAAGCATAGATCATTCTAACAATTTTGTTTGTGTAAAAAAAAATTATATTTGAAAATTTCTTAGAAATAAAGTGGGAGTTCACCCTCACATCCTCACATATCCCCCCCCCCCCCCACTAATGGTTACTGGCGTGGGTCGTAATTTGAGAGTGTTTTGGGTGGCATAATACGAATGAGCAAACACAGATTATAATTATAATTGAAACCCCAAACTTGATTCCGTATTGAATTTTTTTTTTTTCATATTACAGATATTCAAACATTAATTTTCAATTTTCTGGGTTTTTTTTTCAGAGTTAACGTGCTTAGATAACTAAATTGAATTGGAATTTTCTTCTTTTAAAAATAATTCTAATGATCGGAATTTCTATACACACAAGACAATTTCCAACTAATCTTTCAAGTTTGCATTTTTATTCATCAAAGCATGAAATGAAACATCCTAACGTCCTGCCTTTCTGCACCTTTATGGGCTAATTGAGTACAGACAAAGGCCATGCAGTGTGCAATGAGGGAATTTGCCTCACTTTTAGCATTAGCCGACTTTTATTTTCGATTCACAGATCTTTAAGTTAAGGTGCATAATGTGAAAAAAAAGAAAGAAACATCTATATTTTACAAGGATAGGATTGTGGATCCTTTCTCCCAGCTGATCCTTGGCCAAACCTCTTGGCATTGATCTTTCCCGGATTATCCGTACCCATATACAGCTGGGTGGACTGGAATTATGAGTGAAGATGACCAAATGCTTTTTCCCATGTTAGCCCCTCCGACCTGCATCACTGAAAGGAAGAAACCAGATTGAAAAAATCCGAAGGCATCAGAACCTTGATTCAAAAATCATAGTAGTCGCACAGTTGGATAAAGGCCGGCGCACATTGAACGATCTTTTGACACCGACTATAACGTTCAATGTGCGTTGGCTTCCCACAGCCCTACGACAAAATCGGGAGTGATCGGGAGATATTTAACATGTCAAATCGAAAAATGTCTTGATGTGGCTTATCGGCTAGTGTGCGGGTCATCCCGATAATTTGTCGTGACCCGGATTGAAGTCAACCTATTGAATTTCATGTATATATTGGGCGCCATATTGTTTACGACAGAATCTCTGAAAACGACAGCTAGAAATGCTCCAGTCGCGATAAAAAGTCGGTAAGTGTGCTTTGACTGCACAATCCGATAATTTGACGCCATCAAAAAATCGCGGGGCGTTCCGTCAAAAAATCGTTTAATGTGCGCCGGCCTTTATTTAATCATTTGCATTGTGTTGTTATGCTGTATATATATAATCAAAACATCGAATGATATTGCAATGACTCATTCACTGAGTGAGTATCTTGGCTATATGCTCTTTATGATTCAAAAGAATTTGTGTGTTATACGCCCGAACGCGTCCCCATTTTATATACACCTTTTCTTTATAATACACTGTAACATTGCTATATATAAAATAACGTTGGTAAATAGGGCTCTATATTCGTTATTTCACTAGTTAGTAGACCCAATCCAATGATGATGTGTTATTTCACTAGTAAGTAGACCCAATCCAATGATGATGTGTGGTGTCGCCTTACATGTCTCATTATTCACAAAGTTATTTAGACTTTTACAACATTCTTGAAGGTGATAAAGACATAAATAAAGACAGAGGATAATTGTTTATATTAAAGACGTGTATACAAGGTAAGAATGGTATGTTATTAAATTGAAATAAGTTTGTTCGTGAAATATATTTTGATAGCTTAATTTGTGACATAAAAAGGAAGTCTTTAGACAATTATCGTTCTAGTTTCCTGATTATGGCCGTGGTCACACATACGTCAGAATTGTATACGTCAAACGAATGCGAAACTTTACAACTTTTATTTGATTGAGTTACGTATTGAACTGACGGATGGACGAAAACGGACATTTACGTATACTTATGTACGTATGTGTGACAAAAGCCTAATTTCACCGGGGTGTCGTTCGCTATCCCTGGAATACGAGATTCAGGCTAACATAGTTCGAGATGGTTACTTCAGATGTTTGCAGCCTTATTTTCCCTGTCAGTGATGCACATTTGAATAGCTGATATGCAGAAAACTTCTCGTTTCGATATAACACTTAACCGAAGTGCGTGTTCTACAGGCTGTGCTCGTTAAAGATCATTCGAGATTTTGACATGGATAAAGAATAAGTATAGGGCTAATGTGTATATTTTCTGAGACACTTAATTTATATCATTGAAAACAAGAGATAGTCCATGAGGTCAATTCTCTTATAAACTTTTTCTTGACAGTTACATAACTTTCATATATAAGATTTGAAGACATATAGAAGCGAGGAGCACATATAACAAAACACAAGACAATATTATGGAACACACTTCTTTAATACAATTAGGCACATTATCACATTATAAGCGTTCGGCGACCATTTTGGACGCCATCTTGGAATTTAGCATGTAGAATGTAATCATTACATCTGATGACGACACGTGTATCTTGTGTTGAAACGTTATGTGCCTAACTGTATTAAAGATGTGTGTTATATTCCATAATATTGTCTTGTGTTGAAACGTTATGTGCCTAACTGTATTAAAGAAGTGTGTTATATTCCATAATATTGTCTTGTGTTTTGTTATATATGAACTTTCATATATTATCAAAATATCATAGTCTGAAGTCAGTGTTATTTCTCTAGGTTAAAACGTTAACAAACAACACTAACTATTATATAGTTTGATAAGTATACGTGGTTATGAATTTATGGTAGGTGTAAAAACAAAGTTATTTAAAGCGATACAACATCTTAGAATGAACAAAAAAAATAAGTTCTCAAATTTGGTCAATCAGAGTATATGTTCATCAACGATGTCCAAAGTGTACACACAGAATAAAAAAAAACAAAACATGAAACTATGTAAATTTCCATATACAGGTTATTATTGATAAACGTCTTAAATTTGATTAAGAGTTTTTCAATAAATGTATATAAACATTGTTTTCTGGATTTATCAGATTATTTAGGTAATCTGTTGTATGTATGATAAAAGAAGTAAGATGACACCTTTTAAGAGTGACTAATTTATTTTACGATACGGCATTACTTTTAATCTGTTGTATAGTTATGCAAGTCCCTTGATGAATATAAACTCCTAATGACAAAATTTGAAAATTTAGATTTTTTGTTCATCCTGAGAGGTTGTATTCCTTTAAAAGATTCTAAAATTCCCACCTAATGAACAGTTTATTTTAAGCGCATTACTCCGAGAAGGAAGGACTACGTGGATAATGAAAGTCTACGATCTATATTTCAATCGTATATACGTCGGCCATTTTCTATCAATAATAATTTTTGATCGTTTTCCAACTACGTCAAATAAGTGGTCCATATGTGACAGATCACTGTCTTGTCCGATCGAAAGAGCTTAATTTCATAGCAGCCATTGTCTGTGTACTGGAAGTGGAAATCGGACGCTCATATCTTTTAGGCTTTGGTGTCAGAGTTTGCTTCATATTGTGGCCGACCTTCAGTGTGACGCTTGCTCAGTAACTTGAAGGAACATGGTAAACACCCAGCATGGAACACGAAATCAGTCTGTAATGCTGGTCGGAGATGTGCTACAGTTTGTGGTCCTTCAGTTAGTAGGGAACCGAGAATTGTAAAGAAGCTGTCCTAGCAAAATTCCCTTTATTGCATTGGTGTTTCTTCGTCCTTTTTAGCCATATGAGGTGCAGAAAAATTGAACGTACATTTCATTTTATTTTGCATATTGTGAAATTCTTTTTGCTTAATTTTAATTAAGATTTATTCAAGTAGACCCCATGTGTACTTAGACATAATTTTATCAATGTCGAAGCAGGTCATTGGAATTGCTTCAGTAATTTCATTTATTTTTTTATGATTAAATTGCCCTTACATTACTACTCGTTGCATAGACCGCCTTTAAAATTAGTATGTATACGTAAATGTGTTAAAGTATATAGTTTCTGTCCTGCATTTTAACATAACCATAGGAAGCCGTGGTGGCTCAGTGAGTTAGACGCTTGTTCGCTAACCTGAAGATCCAGGGTTCAATACCGGCATGGATTGAGATGATACCTTTGGATTTTTCAACCCGCTCTCCCCCTGTTAGTGATGCAAGTCGGAGGGACTGCGATGGAAAAGCGTCTAGTCGTTCGGATGGGACAATACACCGAGGTCCTGTGTGCTACAGGTTGTGTATGTTAATGATCCCTCAACAGTTCGAAATCGAAAATAAGAGCAGGCTAATGTCGCTGTCCTGGCAAAATTACCCTCATTGCACACTGCATGGCGTTTGCCCGTCCTCAATTAACCATATAGGTGCAGAAAAGTAGGACGTAAAACTCCATTCATTTCATTTCTTATATAACATAACCATAACAATGAATACTTTTATTGTCTTTCAGGTCGCTGCAACCTTTTCAACAAGAGAAACGATTGAAACCTGTTTTAAAGATTTTAGAAACGCTTGAGTGTGTCTTGAGCTCAATTATGATGACAGCGTTTACATTAGTGCAGAAACAAGTGTATTAGTGTAGTGAAGAGTCTTGTGTCCTATTTAACCCCATCCCCATACTAGAGAGGATTGTGTCTCCGAAACCATCATCATACTAGCTGTTTTGAAGAGAATCGTGTCTCCGAAACGGTTGTCAATAAAGCGAAAGTTGAGTTCTAGTAAAAATTAAATCTTGAGCTCTTAATTTTGGAGTCCAATATTAACTTTTATCCCATATTAGCTGTTTTGTGTCTCCGAAACGGTTGTCAGTATAACGAAAGTTGAGTTCTGGTAAATTTTTAATCTTGAGCTCTTTATTTTGGAGTCCAATATTAACTTTTATCCCATATTAGCTGTTTTGAAGAGAATTGTGTCTACGAAACGGTTGTTATTATAGCGAAAGTTAGTAAATTTTAAATCTTGAGCTTACAATGGATCAGAAAACTGATATCAAAAACAATAATATTGAAAATATGACTCCCGGGGTTCAAACATCAAATGTTGTCAAAGGTCCTAAACACATCGACTACTCCGAAAAAAGTGGCACTAAGGATAGAATTATTGAAGAGAATACAGTTGTATTGCGGCGAAAAATTGATCGAAAACGAGCTGATGTGAATCAAAAATTATGGAGAAGATCAACGATTGAGAGAATGGGTCTACCCCCACCACCTCTGCCACCTGATTCCCCACCAACTTCACCCGTTTCAGCCACAGACAACAACAATAGACTGTTAATACCCCTTCCAAATACCAGCAAATCCACAGAAAAGGCTAACCTGTTCCCGGCATCACCCACAGACAACAATAGACTGTTAATACCCCCTCCAAATACATGTACCAGTAAATCCACAGAAAAGGCTAACCTGTCCCCGGCATCACCCACAGACAATCAGACATCCCCTCCGATATCAAGTGGGAAGATATCGAGGAAAAGACAATCGTTAATCAAACGCCAGAGTCTACCTCCGCCGCCATTACCACCTAATTCACCTTGATGGACAGCTTCGTGACTAGGGTTATTTTGTAGCCTCTAATATTATAATATAAATGGATAACTGTGTGTCTTTCAACAAATAAATGGATAAAATGGGAGACTTTTCTTAAACACCACTCGTTCATTAGTGTTTAACAGCCGAATTCACCTTGGTGGACAGCTTCGTGACAAGGGTTATTTTGTAGCGTCTAATCTAAATGAATAACGGAGTGTCTTGTAACAACTATATATGGATGAAATGGGAGACTGCGCTTAAACCTCCGCCGCCATTACCACCTAATTCACCTTGAGGAACAGTTTCGTGACTAGGGTTATTTTGAAGCGTCTAATCTTATAATCTCAATGAATAACTGAGTGTCTTGTAACAAATAAATGGATGAAATGGGAGACTTTGCTCAAACATCAGTCGTTCATTAGTTCGTAACCACCGAATTCACCTTGATGGACAGCTTTGTGACTAGGGTTATTTTGAAGCGTCTAATCTTATAATCTTAATGGATAACTGAGTGTCTTCTAACAAATAAATGGATGAAATGGGAGACTTAAACATCTTAAACATCAGTCGTTCATTAGTTTGTAACAGCCGAATTTACCTTGGCGCATGTAGGCTATAAACAATGTGTGTGTTTTCTTCACCTCTAATTAATTGGTGATTACCAAATATTTCCATATTCAAATGGGAGAACAATAAAATACGTTTTACATCAATTCATGTTCTTTATTGACATCTACTTTGTGGGGCTCTAAAGAAGTTTTTGATATTTGTTGTGATGGTGTCCGTCTGTCTGTTGTGGACACGATAGAGAGCTGGTTACCTGATGTAATTTTATGATGGAAAATCAAACTAATCGAAAAATATTTGATGGGTTACTGCCCTTGCTTTTGAAAAAATGTTGTGGACACGATAGAGAGCTGGTTTCGTGATGGATTTTGATGAAAGTTGGTGTGAGTGTTTGTATTGACCTTAGGATAAACTCTATTGAATATCAGAAACATCGAAAGAAGCATTTTATGTGTTATTGCCCTTGTTCTTTAAAACACGTTAATTTTTCAGCCGTTACACTCTCAAAGTTGTGAGCACAATAGAGAGCTGGTTTCTTGGTTGATTTTGATGAAACTTGGTGTGAGTGTTTTAAATCACCCAAGGATGAACCCTATTGAAAATCAGACAAATAGGAAAATATTTGATGGGTTATTGCCCTTGCTTTTGAAAATATGCTGTGGACACAATAGAGAGTTTCTTGATTAATTTCGAATGGTGTGAATGTTTGTAATCATCCATGGATAATCCCTTTTGATAGGTTATTGCCCTTGATTTTAGAAATATGTTGTGGACACGATAGAGAGCTTGTTTCTTGATGGATTTTGATGAAACTTGGTATGAGTGTTTGTAATGACCTGTGGATCAACCCTATGAAATCAGAAACGTTGCAAAATATTTTATGTATAGCCCTTGTTCATTAAAACGTGTAACAAAGCGTTACTCTCAAATTACTCCTGTAATAAGAGAAAATGTCATTCTCAGAATCTTTCATTTACTGACAACTCTTGTCAATCAACCTCCCGGATGAATTGGCTGCCATTAGAAATGTGGGCGTATTACGATGGCCATTGCTATTTTTTTTTTAAATGTTGAAAAAATAAATCAAGCAGTTTAAATCTATTTGTTTCATTTTACAATTAATGGGACGTAACTCCCAGAAGAGAATATTGTCGACTCGCACCACAAAATCCCTCTGCAATAGTAGTTGTATGAATAAAAGAATTAAATTCGTGCCTTTTTCTCTCCCCACCTCTCCTTTGGGGTTTTTGAATGAACGTTTAATGACATTTTGTCACATCATGTCTTGAATAATATTTTATTTCAAATTGAGGTATTGTGGGATTAATGAGCTGAAGAATAATTCCAAACGCCGTCTTTATAAAAAGCCGCAGCCAAAGGGACGTTGATCGATAGTAGTCTACTTTTAGACGCATACCTCCTATTTTCGACTGGATTTTCCGGTCAGTGATGCAGGTCTGAGGGGTTGATGTCTAGTTCGGTATATATCGACGCCCCGTGGCTACGAGTTCTACTCGCTAACTTGAAGGTCCAGGGTTCAATCTCGGCATGGTTTCCCCCTGTCAGTAGTGCAGGTCGGAGGGGCTGACATGGAAAAAGCGTCTAGTCGTTCGGATGGGACAATAAACCGAGGTCGCCTGTGCTATTGGCTGTGTCCTCGACAGTTGGAAATCGAAAATAAGAGCAAGCTAATGCCGCTGTCCTGGCAAAAATTTCCCTCATTGCACACTGCATGGCGTTTGCCCGTCCTCAATTAGCCCATATAGGTGCAGAAAAGTAGAACGTAAAACTCCATTCATTGCTTTTCATTTTTCCCAGCAAAATTTCACTCATTGCGCGTCCTCAATAGCTAAAAAAATAACGTCAAACTTCATGTCATTTTATTTTATGATGCCCTTGACACATTGGTAATAGTTTGATGAACTACATTTACAAAATCAATTTATTGCAGACCGATTTATTTTACAATTGCGAAACCAGATTTTTGTTTTACTAATTGATAATGTAAATGCATATACATATTAATATTGTTTCCTAATAATTACGATACGTTTCATTGTATTATTGGTGAATGGAGGCTTCCCACCCAATGTCTGGCTCAATTGAGGTTTCATTGAAAGTTGTAGTTTGTCCTAGATAAATGAAACACCGTTTATGAGGCAATTATAAATTTCGATAACTCGGTGTTCTCCTAATTTTCCGAATAAATCTTTCGCCTTGTACGGCTAACTAATTGCATGTTGTATTTTCTAAGGTTCAAATTCTTTGTTATCAAAATTTAAAATGCAAGGGCGCCGATTTGTCCAAAATTTTCTGGGAATCGAACCATAATGGTTTGTAGTCCAAGTACGTCGCAAGATGATCAAATTTTAATTTTTTGAGTTGAAGATAAATGTTAGATATCAATATTGCTAACTGAAGTTTCAGATCTTGCTTTAGTGAAAGATCCGTTCAGCAGCATAATAAATCAAAGGTAGTCATGAAGTTTTCCTGACTAAATTGCGCCTTTATTAACAACTTTCTGGGACAATATTATGCTATTTCCTTGATACCCGGTCAGCATTAAAAAAATTAGATCTGAGTGTCAGTTTGTTGTAAAAAAATATCTAAACTAATTTCGAAAAAAATGAAATGAACGGCCTTTTTCAGCACCAATATGGACTAATTGAGGACGGGCAAACGCCATGCTTTTCCATGTCAGCCCCTCCGACCTGTATCACTGACAGGTGGAAACCGAGTTGAAAAATCCGAAGGTATCATCTCGACCCATGCCGGGATTGAACCCTGGACCTCCAGGTTAGCGAGCAAGCACCTAACTCACTGAGCCACCGCGGCTCCCTAAACTAATTTCGAGACGTTAATTTTAAAATGTAGGGCGGCTTGGTAAACAGCTGTTACGAGTGAAGTTTAATTGTAGCCATGTTTTACATTTTGATTATTGTCTGGTAGACGTTTCTGATGATCGAATCATGAGGATGTATTTAAGTTTGCTGATATTTTGTGTTGTGTTTTGGTCCCGTGCTTCTGGTTCCATAGTATATTATAAAAATGATAATATTTTAATAGAGGAGCAACAAGTTGGACCTATGAAAATATGTAATATTTTAGGCGACAGGTATGAAAATTTGTAATATTTTAGGCGACAGGTATGGAAATGTGTAATATTTTGGGCGACTGGTTTAAAAATTTGTAACAATTTGGGCGACAGGTATGAAATATGTAATATCTATGGAGACAGGTAACGGATCTTTAATGTTTATCATAAACTGCGCTTATTGAGAGATGATACGTTTGTTACTTTCTACCAGGTTTGCCCCTTCAGCGATGAAAAGTGCAGACAAAAGCGTTTGGATGGGACAATGAACTGTGCTGAGATGAGCTGAGCTACAAAATACTGGCCCGAAATGATGTTGAGATCTTCATTAGCATTATATTGAGCCGAAAATTAGCACACAAGAACGGAGAAAGCAAAATGATAATAAAATCTTATATTATTTTCTTCCGATTTTATAAGTTAAAATAACAGAAAATGTTTGTGTTTTTCCAGAGGATTTGTTTCCGACAAACTCAAAAATTTACCAAAAGGAGCCAAAGTTGTAGAATTAAGTAAAAATGAAATCCACAAGATGATCAACTACTGTCCTTCTAATTATAAATTATCTGGAACTAAAAGAGATGCTGAACTAATTTTTCCAGGTAAAATTTATTAACAGCAAAATGGGTATTATCTCTTTTTAAATATGAGATTCGGTATTCGTTGGTTAACTATATCCGAAATATAATATTTGTTCACTTTATCAAAGTAATTCAAAATCATTGTATATAAACATTGTTTTCTGGATTTATCAGATTATTTAGGTAATCTGTTGTATAGTTATGCAACCAGGCAAGTCCCTTGATGAATATATACTCTTATTGACCAAATTTGAAAATTTAGATTTTTGTTCATTCTAAGAGGTTGTATTCCTTTAAGTTTTCGTAAATACATCACAGGGTATTAAAATCTTTGATACCGATCAAATTTCTTGAAAGAGAAAAACTTGTTTTTACGTCAATATTGCACATACCATCGGCCAATAAATTTCGTGACTTGACGTAATTGGCAACAATCAAATAACCCACTGAAGATAAATTGTGACTATTGACCTATCTGATTTATATTTCGTATATGTCATATAATGTTATGTAAGATTCGACCCAGTCTTGTAACTGTGTCGTACAGGGGGTGTGCATTAAGAAGTCGTAACGTTCACTTCAAGAAATTGAATTTCCATAACTCTGTGAATAGGTCAAATTCTTCGATTTTTCGATTTCGTGGTCAACTAAAACCAGTAACTGAGCATGCTTCTCCTATATTCTGCCTATTTCATCCATCGAATCTCAGATTCTGCCTATTGCAGAGTCAACCTGAGTCAATTACCATTCTCTTCCAGGAACTAAATGGTGTGGTGCCGGCAATGCCTCAGATAGTTATTATGATTTGGGGAAACATCTAGACACTGATATTTGTTGTAGAGAACACGATACATGTTTTGATAATATCGGTCCTTATGAAACCAAACATGGATTATACAACGGTAGCCCTTTTGTCAAGTAAGTTACAAACCATCAAGGCATTGATTAAAGTAATGTTGGCCAACGTGTTGCCAAAACATCTGGGGCCTTATTTTCGAAAACTTAACTTAAAATAATTTCAATGTTTTAGTCATCCGATTGGTCAATCACTAAAATCGATTTTGAATTTGACTTTATAATCCAATCAGAATACTGTATTTCTTAAAATCTGGATTTTATCTAAGTTAAGTTATTGAGATTAAGGCCCCAAGACAACAAAAATTTGGTCCTGTACACACACGAGAACAGTTCGACAACACGTTGAGCAACTTGTCGCTGAATATTTTCGAACATATATCCACTAAAAACATTTTCGGCAACATATTGTCGAAAATGTTGTCAGTGTGTACAGTACTTAAGGTAAACAAGAATGCTGTGTTCTCTAGTCAAGTTTAAAAATATTGGACAAAGGGCCGTGGGTTTTATTCTTTGTTTATACCAATGCGTCCAACGTCTTTTAGCATTAAGCAAATATAACTGTTAACTGTATTAATTTTAGTGTATTCTTGATTATGACCATGTGAATACGGCGAAATCTTTTGACAGCTAGTTATTACAAGAGAAAATAGATTAATACCAATGTCTTGAAAGCATGTAGTACAAGTGTGAAGCTATAATATGTTCCACTATAATAACTGTTCCAAAGGACATTTGTTATGTAGGCTAATAATTGTTTCATTTGGAACTTTTATTATATAGTACTAGACCTAACCCTAACCCTGATATTATATGATAAGTGTTCCTGAGATCATTCATTATAATAATTTTTGTTCCACAAGGAATATTTATTATGAGGAACAAATATACATTCACAACTGCTTGTATTTAGAGAATTGAAATGCGCCACTATACAACAAATTTGTACTATAATCATTTCTTATTGCTTCATTTATTTCAGATCTAATTGTATCTGTGATAATAAATTTTATGATTGTTTAAAGAAATCTGATGATGATGCCGGTCACACTATAGGAAACATTTATTTTAATGTTCTTCATTCCGAATGCTTCCAAAAAGAAATAATTGAATGTGAAGAAGAGTAAGTCATTTTGAGATTAATATCGAGATCCTCTAGCAATTACGAGCTCTGGTTAACGTCAAGGTCTCAATTTAGCTTAAAAGGGAATGTTCAGCATTTTCGAGGATCGATTTGGGCCTTGAATTTATGTAAATAGCCTTCAGATTTACTGGAACTGACTAAAAAATCGCACAATTTCTTCAATTATACTATACCCCTACCTAAACAGTTATCTTTCATTTTCTGTATACGTGTTTTCTATACATTGCATAATCTTACCAAACGACGAGTCGTATTTTTGAATTTCAAACGCTGATATGTATAGATACACGAGGATTTGAAGGCTTTAATTTTGAGGGAGAATTTAGATTAGATAAATAATTCCAGGTTATGATACTAAAAGTTTTTGGTAGAACAGTTAGTGAACATATCCCTTTAAAGTTGAACATTTGCAACTGATTTTTGGACTCGATTTAGCAATGATCAGACTTTCCCACATTCAGTCGTTGCTCGTAGTGGTGCAATCCAATTGCTTTATTTTGTTTATAATTTCACGGTCCCTATCAGAGCAGAATGTCGATTCCATTTCCATACTTTTCTTTTATATTAAAAAGAAAAAAAGAAAGAAACATCTATATTTTACAAGGATAAGAACTTAGGTTCCGTGCGGATCCTTTCTCCCAGCTGCCAGACCTCTTGGCATTGATCTTTCCCGGATTATCCGTACCCATTTACAGCTGGGTGGACTGGAATTATGAGTGAAGATGACTTCCTCAACTCTTAAACATCATGCAATGTGTAACTTTTTGTTTTTTCAGTGAAGAAGGCTGTACAAGTGGACAGAAAATAGAGATGGCATTTGTATCTAATAAAGATTTCTAATTTCACTTTATTTTGTTTCTTTATTCCCAAATCTTATGTTGGAGTCGTATTAGCTAACTGCCATGTTATACCATATACCAGGCCTTCTCAAATAGTGTCCCGCGGGCCAAATCCGGCCTGGGACGCCCTCAAGAGTGGCCACTCAAATGACCCATTCCGCTAAAACGCTCTGCTCTCTATGCTAGCTAAACTAATTTTGACCCTTATATTTTATTTATAAAATGCATTTGGCCCTTTACAAAAATTAATTGAGAAGGCCTGCCCTATACTATTCTACCAACGTACTTCCATTTAGTTGTAATTTGGAATTGGAATAGACAACTGTAATATCTGGACTTTACGCAAGAAAAATCAGTGAATGCTCTTAATGCAAAATATCTTGATTTTTTTTTTACAACAAGTCTAAACTTAACATAATCAAAACGTAAGATTATTATGTCAAAAATGAGTAAATAACTGTACACAAGTCTGGGTTCATTAGAAATGATCGATACTAGAAAATTGTAAAGATAGTTTGCCAGGCAAGGTAATATACGACCGCTGGCAGCTTTGATATTAAACAAATATTTGACATTTACGTTACAGACAAAAATGTATAATAATTTTAGTCATACACCTCTTTAGGATTTTTTTTAGGGATGATACTGAACAATATTATTAAGTTGAGACAAAATCCGTTAAGGATTGTGCCTTCTAGAATGTTTAGAAGTTCGAAATTGAACGCGATTACAAGAACAATGGCAATAATTCATAGTAAATACTTTTCGTTTTTGCTGATGTTCCTCCTTAAAGAAAAAAAAATAGTTTCGTCAAAATCCATACGAAACTTCGCATCTTTCCTAGCTCCGTATGTGTCGCAGATAAAGACACGAACCTTATCACCAGCCATGACACCAACGATATTCGTTGAACGATAAAGTATACATCAAACTTAATATTAAAACGTCTATAGGATATCAATGTGTATTTACTGAAGAAGTTGCAGTACAGAAATTTTTTTAATAGCGGAGGCGTTTTTGAGTTACGAGACTAGAAACCGGAAAGACGATTAAAGACATTTCGCACCATTATAAGTTGTTTCGACCTCATTAACATTAGTCTGCTTAAATTTTTATTCTTTTTGACTTAGTATGGATCAAATAAAATGCATTCTCTTCATATGTGTTTGTATAAATTGGTTTGAGTGGTGTGGAAGCCATCTTGGGACATTTGGTTTGTTTACATGAAGTCGTTTCGTCTCATTTTTGGTCTCCGAGAGAACGCGCGAACTATTTAAAACATGGTTGGTCAATAGGTCAGAGTAATATCTCCGATAGGTAGAATTTCTCTGTTGATCAGAATGGTCAAAATCTTGTTAGAAATGTGCCTTCTACGAGCTAAAAATATTTAACGCGTTTTCAAGAACAAGGGCAATAATTCATAGTAGCCGAATTTTTAAAAACTTTCAGATACGATGAAGGGCCAATATCTCTAGGTTTTGGGGAGTAGTTTTCACAAATTTAAGCAAAAAAAAAAATCGACCTGAAAAAGGCAGACTGTCCCTTTCAATAGTGTGTCTCGGGGTCTTTAGACGACTTTTGCAGATTATATTTTATACAGCTCAATAGAAATTGGGTCACTGTTGAATGCTAAATTGAAAAACTACACATTGAATTAATAACCCGAAGAAATATATTCACAAATTTATGCGCATATCCTATTTTATTCAATGCATATGATTCATTGTATTGTCAATGGGTCGACAAGACTGTTTATATCTGTTAAGATCGTAATATGGATCTCGTTGCGTTGCTAGCTCTGTGTTACGTTTTTACGTTGGTCAACTGTCAAGAAGAGGTAAAATATCCACAAGATGCCGATTTTTACATAGGAGGTTTTTTTTCGGTATATGGTCCTAATGGTGAAGATTGTTCATCTGAAGTGTACACGCCATCGATTGAAGAATTCGAAGCGGCTAAATGGACTATTGATAAGATAAATACAAATCAGTTTCTACCTGGTGGACTTAAATTAGGTATGTTAAAATTATATTAGTCTGACCACTGAGTAACATTCAAATGATATGAATATAATTTTACATATATATATGGCCTATCCCCTAGGTAAATATCTTTGCATAACCTATCCGTATAATTACTTTTTTTCTGTATTGCACTTTGGAAAATGTCTAAGTTCCCTCTTCTTATATCATAACAAATATTTATTTTACTTTGTACCGTCTAATTCCGACTGCCTTTTTATCTTATTTCGTATAAATGTCATGCTTACTCTTCTAGACACCTGATACCATTTTTCATTATGATATACTTACTCATGTATGATTGATATAATTCCTCATGTGAAAAGTTCATAAGCTGTTACCTATGTTTCGTCAAAATGTCCTTATGAATTTGAGTTTCGTTTTGCGGTTCGTATCGTTAGTACTTGGTTTCTTTATTCTGTTCAAGAAAAAAAGGTCAGACAATACCTTTAATATTTGAGAAGGTTCTAGAATTGACGACACAGTGCAGTTAATATTATATTGAGACAATAAGCTCATAATATTTCTTTTCTTACAGGTTTACATGGAATCAAAACGTGTGGTGTACCAGAAAAGGCTGCCGACGCTACTATATCACTGTTAACAACTTACAGAGGAAACGATCCTCTTCTTTTTGGTAAGATTAGGAAAACTGTATAAATATAAGCCTCGTCTTCACGATCTGTTAAATCTCGGGATATTTGTCTACACGGATCATAAACCGAGTTTAAAAACTCGAGATACATTTACCCCGAGTTTAATAAATACTGCAACAAGTGGATGGTATATTAAGCACCAGTGTAATTAAACCGGGACTAACGCTGTATAGACCCAAAGTCATAATAGTCAAGAGTTAAAAAGGCAGTTATAGCATAGCTATTGGCATAATAGGTGGCGATACTAGTACTGTTTCCGGTTTCATCTGTCGTAGTTTAATCCAACTACCGTAGTATAGACTCGACAAATTTCGCATCTGCTTTAATAGACTCGGATTTCAGGTAGTCTTGAGATTATGGATCATTCGTGTAGACTAGACTTATAATATAATTGTAACATAAATTTCTATTGATATGTTTTAATCCCCTGGGCTATATTATACTTCAGGAATTTGATAAGAAAATAACATTATATTTACTATACCTATTCAGTGAACCATATCAATATTGTGCAATAGGTCAAATAATATTGTTATTCAGTTTTATTGGGAACAGACAAAGCGATTTGCTGAATACATGTATAAAGATATTTAGCATATTCAAATCTTATATTTACATTTAAGCTTCGTCTATACGAGCTGTTTAATCTACACGGGCCATAAACCCAAGTTTAATAATCGATAATAGATTAATTTAACTCTGGTTTAACAAACAAAACACTGCCACGTTTAACAGATCATTGTACAGGGCAAGATACTTCTATCTACGAGGGTGGTCTGAAAAGTTCATAGCCTGACTCGGAAGGAGTTATGTCACAGTGATGAAACTAGGCATGCATTAAAATCAACATTTTCTGATACTAACGACATGGTTTATTTTTCAACATTGTCTCCCATGCGGTCCACACACTTCTTTCAGCGGTGTTGGGGTGCTTGGATCCTGGTGGTATAGAAGCTCTCATCCTGATAACTAAAAAAGTCCTCAACAGCAGATATGACCTCATCATCAGGCCGGTACCGCTTCCTAACTAGATGTTTTTTCATGTTCGGGAACAGAAAATAGTCAGATGGTGCCAAATCTGCTGTTGAGGACTTTTTTGTTTTTGGTGATTCATTGTAGAGGACCGGATACTACTTCTATCTATAATACATTTAACAGATCATTTTAGAGGGCCAGACACGTTTCTATCTATGAGTATTACAGGTATGCTTAGTCCCACTAGAAGTACAGAAGCAAAGGTGGTTTCACAGATAATAAGTTCTTTACCAAAAGAAGATAGAATTCCCATGATAAGTTATGGTGCAACATCAGCCAGTCTCAATAATCGAGATTTGTATACGAACTTCTTTCGAGTTATACCATCTGATCTGGAGCAGGTTAAGGTACGTATTTATATGTGCAAGTGAGCATCATTGTCAATTTTTAACTGCATGTACACGTGAATAACTCTGACCTAGCAAACCACTGGTAGCGGTATATCTAACATGTTCCTCATAACAAATTGGATAGAAATTTGTATTTTTAAGGGCAGTTATAGCCTATGACATCATATTATTAAAAACACATATATTTAGATTAGTAACGATAGGGAAGCCCAAATGTCGACGGCAGTTTTGTTGATAACATGTTCAACCAACTGTATTTTAGGTAATGCTTCAGTTGATGCTTCAATTAAAATGGAACTATGTGGGAATCATTTATGAAGAAGGAGCATATGGAGAAGAGGCTGCATCCGAACTGGTGAAATTGGCGGAACAGAATAAAATATGCATACCTGTGTATAAGTCGTTTAAAAATAATATCGATGCCAACGTGTTTAACGAAATAGTTAGCGCAGGTGTCAAAGGACTTGTTTACATTGGTCAGGGTTCATCAATCAGCGGACTTCTTCTTCTTCTGCAGCAACTTGAAGTTGAACTAATAGTATCCGAATCGCTGCAGCTTCATAAGAAATCATTTGAGATAGCACCCGGAGCTTATTATGAGGCTTCTAAGGGGTCATTGGTTACCAGTAGTCCACAAGAAAAGCTAGCCGAATTTACGACGTATTGGAAGAATGCTTCTCAGCGCGTATCTGATCAAACTTGGACTGATTTAGTTCATGACCACGATGATACATCCGTTTATTCAAACTACGTCATCAAAGCAGTGTGTACCTTGGCTCATCTGATAAAAACCACCTTATATGCTCATTGTACTAGCGCTACTGTTTGTGATGCTGTTAAGAATATAGAAAAACAAACATTTATAGACAATTTGAATCAGCTAGAAACAAACTTAACAGAGATTTTTCCCTATATATATACCGACAGCCAACCAAATACAGTGAAATTTGATGATCAGGGGCAATACGAGACATCTAATAACAGTGTGCAGTATGAATTGTACAATTTTCAGAGATGTTCCATTGACTATTGTTTTATTAAGGTAATTTAAGCTCACATGAGCAAAAGTTGTTGCTGAAAAAAGCTAAAAGGTTGGGATGTAAGATTTGCATAGCACTCATAGTCTAGGTATCCTTGCACGTAGTCTTCGTCATTTATGCGCCAACATTGGTCACGACTCTTTAACTTGTACGTAGTTTAGGTTTGCCGTAAATATAAGGCAATATCTGAAGAAATGATAAATGATAAATCACTCCAAATTCCATTAAGATAGCTTGCCAGACAAGGTAATATAAGGCAGCATCGCTTTTAAACAGAATTTTTGTCAGTTGCAGAAAAAAAAATTTAGTTATACACCTATTTTGAATTTTTGAAGATTATACTTAACTATATTACCAAGTTTTGTCAAAAACTAATGAGTGTTTACAGACTTTTAATTGAACGTGTTTTCAAGAACAAGGGCAATTAATTCATGGTTAATATTTTTCGATTTTCCTGATTTTCAATAGGGATCATTCTTGGGCGATACACACACCCAGTGTCCTCAAAATCAGTCAAGAATTGTGCCATGCACAGTATTTATGAGCTTAAAATTTATCAAAAACATGGGGCAATAATTCATAGTAAGTATTGGTGATTTCCATAGAGTTTTTTCTTGGGTGATAAAAAAACACTCACACCAAGTTTCATCAAAATCCGTCAAGAATTGTGCCTCCTAGAGTTTTTACGAGCTAAAAATTGCCACTGAGAGTTAGCTTCCGTGTATTTCCGAAACGGTTCGGCAATCGAAGACTTCAGCGTTTGGCAATTTATAGGGGGTATTATCAGTGGAAACAGTAATACTGAATGCTAAAGTCGTTCGAGAACCCGTTAAACTCGGTGTTAACACAGCGTGTTCGGCAGTAAAGCTTAACTTTACAATTCTCAGTGGAAACGAAGCGTTTTAATATTTCGTTATGGGTCCGTTAGTGATCGCATAAATATTTGTAAACTAACAACATGATTTATTTGTTTTTTTAGGTTGGTGAACTACAAAACGACGTTCTTAATTTAGACAAGTCATCTATTAAAATGTATGATAGAAATGAAAAGGAATATGATCCACTTCCAATGGCTCAATGTCCAGCCAATACGAACTGTGATAAATGTATACCGTCTAATTTCGTTGATGATGTACTGTTTATTGAAGGTGATTTTTATGTTATTGGTGTAGTGCCTATATTTTCTAAGTCGGATGATATTCCACTTAGATGCCCCAGTGACGTACGTATAAAGATAGGTGCCGACATTGCTGAAAGCATCCGGTTTGCTGTAGGTGAAATTAATAGACCAAACGGACCGTTCGTGAATACATTAAAAGGCTACAAAATAGGACTTGTTATTTTAAGTGGCTGTGAATCACCTCTCGTTTTAAAAGAGAAAATATTACGGCTTCATAAAGGATCGTATGAACTAAAACCTGGGCTCTATAGTAATCAGATTCAGAATAAGATTTTAGGATACGTTGGATCTATTGGAAGTAGTCTCAGTATTGCCATAGCTGAAACGTTGAGTCATCTTGGTTTCATACAAGTTGCTATTGCGTCTACAAGTCCTACATTGAGTGATCGCTCTAAATATCCATATTTCATGAGGATACCTACTGCTGATGATCAACAAGCCCGGGTTATTTTAGACATTCTGAAGTCTCTTGATGCAAAGTACATCCAGGTTTTACACAGTAAGGGATCTTATGGTGAAGGCGGTCTCAATATCATAAAGGAACTGGCTGCTTCTAAAGGAATTTGCGTCGCCAATACCATAGAAGTTGTTGAAAGTGCTCAAGTTAGTATTTACAATAAATTTTTACCAGAGCTGCGAAAACATCCATACGCCAAAGTCGTTGTCAGTTTTATAAGGTCCCAAGTGGTCGAAGACGTCATTGTTAGCATTACAGACAGTATGAATAAGGATGAATTTGTTTTTGTTGGCTCTGAAACATGGGGACGCCGAGAATCATTATTAAGCATTCCCAATAAAGACAAGATACAGGGATCCATATCAGTATCACTGGAACTTCCGCTAGTTCCACAATTTACAGAGTATTCGAAGACACTAGATGAAGATAACCCATGGATTCAACCATTTTGGGAAAAGCATGGATCGTGCATATTTGCTGGTAGTTTTGAAAGGAAGGATCGAGACAAAGTCTGTAATTTGACGACATTGGTAACACAAGATCCTTGGGCACCGTTTGCCATAGCTGCTACCTACTCGGTGGTGACTGGAGTGATGAATACACCTTGTAGTGGTACTGATAGATGTCCAGCAACAGATCCAGAAACTATTACTAAATACATGTATCAGGTAGAGTTGAATATTATTTGATTTAAAATATATATATAATTACACTTCCAGAATAAACCCGAGTTTGTCATTTTGTATCGATAGTGCTGGTTTCTCCATTCTTTACGTTTTGAAGGGACGACAGAATCTGAGAGTAGATGCGTTTTCAACGACTGCCAACATCTGCGGGTATTTTGAAGAAATAATAGCTTTATTTAGTCAAACAGGACACCGACAACTCAAAACAGCAGATGCAATCTGTTGACTATGTTCTACCCTCTTGACAAACCTAGATTTTGTCGTCGAACAGCCAGTACACGTATAACAATGATCGCCTTAAACCCTGGGTTTTCAACTGGTTTCCTCAAGTGTCCCCGAATGAGCATGACGAAATGACCATGTCCCTTGAACATAAATTGTTCGAATTTCTGGCACTTTGGTTGACACACACCCCCTTCCTCTTCTTGACTATTACCTGTGTAGATGACAATTGTGGCCCAGATATAATGAGTCTTTACAGTCAGTGGACACTGGATAAACATTTACCCAGAAAATACAATATTTTACTCTTTTTTAGACCTATAGCTCAGTTTGTGTCCCCTGGAAAATGTCAAAATGTCCCCAGTCTGGGACATGACCCCAAATTGAAAACCCAGGCCTTAAACCCACCTTGAACAGCCTGATCTCTTCCAAATACATAATATCTTGATCAATTCCTTTTAAATGCAAATAGTTGTTGTAGAAGCATTAAGTTATTTGAAGTATTTCGGTTTTATTTAAAGAATGTAAAGTTATCAGTTAGTGGATCTGGTGAACCAAAAAGAGTTTTTGATGATAATGGTGATGGGGTTGTCAAATATACTATACTTAGAACCAGTAATTCACAGTACAATGAAGTATGTAAACATTTTCTTTAAATTGAATTTCTATCCCATATTAAATACCTGGGAAATATGCACATAACTTACTCTACTCAGTTGCTGGAAAGGAGCCGATACAAAGTGATGTATTATCTTCATTTCATGCAATAAAAATTCGTAATAGCAAAGCCTTTCCGTTAATCAAAATCCCATCCAAAAACATGGCAAAATCGAGAGTAATAGTTGTGTGTATATAGTGGACTACTTCAAAGAGTAGTGCCATCAGGTGTTCCGAAAAGATTAAGCATGCTTTTTACTCGTTCAGCTATAGATCGAGATGAAATATGGCGATTTACCCTGTGTTTGGTACCTTCTGGTGTGTTTACGAGCAAGTTGGGACGGATGAAAGGACCGACGGACGGACAAGGGACGACAGTATACGTTCAAGATTTTTAAGTTGGCTTTCAAAAAGAGGAATACATGTAATTTCAGGTGTCAAGACAAAACTACAGTTTGTTAGAAAAATAAACAGTATTTCTATCCTCATTTGTACCAATGTTACATTTAAAAAATATGCATCGTTGTTTCAGATTGGAAATTGGTCCAAAACAGACGGTTTGAATATGATGGTCAACGACAATACAGTATTTTCAAAAGAGAAATATTCCACGACATGCCCAAATGATTTTGAATGCAACAAATGTGCTCCAGAGCCTAAGTAAGTGGTAACACATTGAGATAATATTCACAACCGAAACGCCTCTGAAAAGTTTTATGGCGCTAAATGTTGAGGAAATTCTTTTCAATATGTAATACATTTCCATTCTTTAATAATTCAACATAAACCTGGGGAATTGTCATTTTTCAGTTACATCTATCTTCTATTCATCTATTTTTATACGCCCACACGTAAGTATGGGCGTATATTGTGGTTGCCCCTGTCGGTCCGTCCGTCCGTCTGTCCGTTCACATTTACTTCGTGCTCACTCTACAGACTACAATTCTTCATGGATCCTTGAGATATTTTGTATGTGTGTCAATATCATTATGAAGATGTGCACTATTGAATTTGGTGATGATTCGATGATTTTTTGATATCGCGTTCGTTTTGGCGTTTAAATTTAACTCTTTATCAAGCTGCTGGTGGGCGTATACGCTTGTTTTATATTATTATGTTTATGTCCCATGGCAAACAAATGTTACTATCTTAAAAATATCATGGGAATTACTCAGTTCACTTCATCTGTTTAATGTATCGCCCTTTTTTACTTTCAAACTTCAAGAATACTCTTCACCCATTAATCGTCAGTTATATTATAAAGTAAGATTGTAAGCTTTGATAACAAATACCATATAATGTATGATTTCAGAGATTCGCCAACTACTGGAAATGATATGACAGTTACATATATATTAATTACATTGGTAGTTATATTAGTTCTGATCCTTGTGGTACTACTGGTTGTTTACTGTCGGTTACGAAAAAGGCAAAAAAACCTCGATCCTGGCTACTCTGATCCCGATAACTTCACCAGACGTTCAAATGGACGTAAGTGATTTATAATCAACAGTATTCGTAAGTGTTCGTAATCACTTAAGCATGAAGCATATTGAAAATCAGTAAAATCGAAAACTCTTTATTACATGAGTTATTGCCCTTGTTTTGTTCATATTTCAGTGGCTTATAATAATGTGATATTATTTATAATGAAAAAAAATGTCACTCCCAGAATCATTTATTTACTGTCAACCTTCCGGATGAATTGGCTGCCATTAGAAAAGTGGGCGTATTACGATGGCTATCGCTATTTTTTAAAAAGCTAATCATCTTACAACACTGAACCAACACCACCAAACCAGAAGTTTAAATTTGCTCATTTTATTGGTCATTCATTTCCATACATCTAACCAAACTTTGAAGCCCGCTAAACGACGCCCATATCAAACATCCGGGTCTTTATTTATTTATTCCATTGAATTCCAGTAACATCTTGGATTACATGATGCTGATTATTGGTTTTAATCTTTTTTCTTGTTCGTTCTGTGATATTGTTTTTGTTTATCTATTTTATGTTTGTTTTAGTTTTGTTTTCTTGACATGTTTATTTTTATCGTGTTCTGGAGCTATATAGCCCATTGGTTGCTGATGCTCCTTAATACATTTCATTTCATTTATTCTTTTTTCAAATAAAAGAGCGGTCCGTTGTACCACATTGTTTCCCTTTTTTCAGATTCTACTCCATCAGACACTTATTTGACGGCCATGCCCACTACAAGAAGATAACTAACAGCCATGTATGACCTCATCTATATCTACTCCATCAGACACATACCTGACGGCCATGCCCACTACAAGAAGATAACTAACAGCCATGTATGACCTCATCTATATCTACTCCATCAGATACATACCTGACGGCCATGCCCACTACAAGAAGATAACCAACAGCCATGTATAACCAACAGCCATGTATGACCTCATCTATATCTACACCATCAGACACATACCTGACGGCCATGCCCACTACAAGAAGATAACCAACAGCCATGTATGACCTCATCTATATCAACTACATCCGACACATACCTGACGGCCATGCCCACTACAAGAAGATAACTAACAGCCATGTATGACCTCATCTATATCTACTCATCGCAGTTCATTCACAAGCTCACCATTGAAATATCCAGATAATGAACGTCGTCTTTTAAAAAGAATATGTTCACTAACCGTTAGACCAAAAAACTTTTAGTCTCAGAACCTGGAAGGTTTTAGCTGTTCTAATCCATAATAATGAACTAGAATGTTCCAATACTCTCCCTCAAAATTGATGTCTTCAAATACCCGTGTATTATAAGCGTTTGAAAGTCAAAAATACGACTCGTTGTTTAGTAAGACTATGCCTTATATAGAAAACACATATACAGAAAATATAAGATAACTGTTAAGGTGTTGTGCGATTTTGTGTAGTTCTTGTACTTCTGGAGGCTATTTACATATATTCAAGACTCAAATCGACCCTGGAAAATGCTGAACGTTCCCCTTGCACAAATTATTTCTTACAATTCCTGTGTTTCCTTACACATGGAGTTTCAGCAATTGGTATTTGACTGAATAGATTGTTGAGACGCTGTGTGAAATAAATCGCAGAAGTAGTAAACCATTATTTATTAAATGATAACACTACAGTTACCACACCCAAACCGTGTTGTCTCCCTTACTCTTACAGTAATGACATATTACAATAGTGCTTTATTTAATCTAACCCGACAAATATGTGTACTGGCACTGTGTAAGGCTATACATTCCAAAAATAGCATATGTTTGGTTTTTCTAGAAAGCTGAGCCATTTGTGAGTTCATCAAGATGTAACATAATTTTATGGGATGCCGTAGGAGACAGGGGGTGGGGACAGCTGCCTCCCCAAATATTATATTTTCGGGCAAAAAATCCACCAAATAGGGCAAAATATCATTAAATTTCGGGCAATAAGTCAGTCGGAATGCAACTTTAAGTAGTTACGGCATCTGCAATCTGCAAGTGATTTTCTATACAAAAATTCAGATAAGCAAAATAAGCAACTTTTTCACTTGATTGTCATGTATAAAGTTGTCAATGTTTTCGTTTTCGTTTTGTTGCCTTAGTATTACCTCGAGCAGAGAAGTAATAAGTATGGCGAAATACAATGAAATAATGAATACAAAATCGAGCAGATTTTATTTATTTCTCTTCCTTATAACATTAGAAAACCTGTGTTTTTTTAGAGAATTTTTTTCCAACAAACTTTAACGTCACGAGAAATTAAATGAAATGTATTAAGGAGCACCAGCACCCAATGGGCTATATAGCTCCAGAACACGATAAAAAATAAACATGTCAAAACAAAACTAAAACAGTAAAACAAACATAAAATAGATAAAACTAAAACAATATCACAGAAAGAACAAAATTAAAATTACCTCGTGCAGAGAAGTAATAAGTATGGTAAAATACAAATAATGAATACAAAATCGAGCAGATTGTATTTATCTTCCTTTTAACATTAGAAAACCATTTTTTTATTTAAGAGAATTTTTTCCACCAAACTTTAACGTGACGAGAAGGAACCAAAGATATGGAATCAAATAAGGATAAAAATCATAAAGTGATCAACTCCTTTCGTAAAATTTAAGCCTTCAAATCCCCGTGTATCAATAATTATCAGCGTTTGAAAGTCAAAAACGCAACTTGGAAACAGATACACAGAAAATAAGAGATAAATCTTTAGGCAGGTGTATAACGGAAGGGATTAAGTGACTTGGAGTTCTTATACTCCTGAAAGCTATTTACATGTATTCAAGGCCAAAATCTACCCTCGAAAATTTTAATTGTAATCCTTTTAGAAGTGCTCAGTAATACAATATGCAAGTTTGACGTCACAATAAATAATCTTTAAGGTAAAACTATATAAAATCATAAAATGACCCGTAATAAAATATTTACCCCGTTGCGGTCAAATTTCACAAAACAAAAACTCAATATCTTAATCAAATAAAATAAAATCAAGGACAAATACATCTTAATTTGAATTATTTCCTTAATCGAATAATTATAGTCTGAAAATTTGAGGTGTTTAGCAATATCAAACAAGAGAAATTAATTATCAAATCTGTACAACATATTTTGTAGTGCTAAATTACGTCCTATTTTAAAAAGAATCACTTTGAGGATTTCGAAGATGTGCTACGTGGTTATACTTCTGAAAATTATATTTAAATTTCTTAATACCATCGTAAATGGGTTTTACCACTTCACTTAAACTAATTGTTTAGTGTTTAGGTGTTTCTGAAGAAGGCGGTAAGCCAAAACGTCAAATAACAAGACACTTAATATAGTTTTAATTGTTTTCCCCTTTTTGGGAATTTGTGATATTATAATTTAAAATATTATGTGTTTTACCACTTCACTTAAACTAATATGTATTTTACCACTTAACTTTAACTAATATGTGGTTTACCTTTAACTTATATGTGTTTTACCACTTCACTTAAACTTATATGTGTTTTACCACTTCACTTAAACTAATATGTGTTTTACCACTTCACTTAAACTAATGTGTTTTACCACTTAACTTTAACTAATATGTGTTTTACCACTTAACTTAAACTTATATGTGTTTTACCACTTAACTTAAACTAATATGTGTTTTACCACTTAACTTAAACTAATATGTGTTTTACCACTTAACTTTAACTAATATGTGTTTTACCACTTAACTTTAACTAATATGTGTTTTACCACTTAACTTAAACTAATATGTGTTTTACCACTTAACTTTAACTAATATGTGTTTTACCACTTAACTTAAACTAATATGTGTTTTACCACTTAACTTTAACTAATATGTGTTTTACCACTTAACTTTAACTAATATGTGTTTTACCACTTAACTTTAACTAATATGTGTTTTACCACTTAACTTTAACTAATATGTGTTTTACCACTTAACTTTAACTAATATGTGTTTTACCACTTAACTTTAACTAATATGTGGTTTACCTTTAACTTATGTGTTTTACCACTTCACTTAAACTAATATGTGTTTTACAACTTAACTTTAACTAATATGTGTTTTACCACTTAACTTTAACTAATATGAATGTGATCAAATCATATTATATTACTATATGAATGCATTCCATTGTAATACTAGTCAAGATGAAAAAAGCTCAGGTTTACCGGCGACCCAAAGCTTTTTATAGAACCTTTCACAGAACGCCCACATCTTTAAATTGACAGAAAATGTGGTGACTTATCTTATTTATTGTATTTTCTAAATACTACACACGTTCTTCCAATGTACAATGTGGGCTGTATTTCCATTTCGTTGGGATTCAGGGATTTTCCAACGAGTCTTAAATTAACATACGATTATTATTTCAAAAATGATAAAAACACTGTGCACAAGCAGAAAAGCCTGTGTCTTTAGGTCTGGTATGGTGTTCATTTAAGAATTAATGATATCAGAAAATAAAAAAAAATCACATCATAAAAATATGTATAAATTTTAAAAACTGCATCTCCTTCAATGAAGATTGACGTAATGAAAACACTTGGGAATTTGATTGACTTAAAATAGTGTGTCTCGGGGTCTCTAGATGGCTTTTGAAGATTACATTTTATTCAGCTCAATAGAAATTGGGTCAGTTTGTTGAAGGTAATTACACATTGAATTAATATAAGAAGGAAGTATATTCAACAAATTATGCGCATATCCTATTTTATACAATGCAATATATTTATTATATTGCCTGTTGGGTCATTGACAAGAATACGTTCGGACCTGTTAAAACTGTAAAGATGGGTGTCGTTGCGTTGCTAGCTCTGTGCTACGTTTTTACGTTGGTTAATTGTCAAGAAGAAGTAATATATCCTAAAGATGCCGATTTTTACATAGGAGGTTTTTTTTCGGTATATGGTCCTAATGGTGAAGGCTGCTCATCTGAAGTGTACACGCCATCTATTGAAGAATTCGAAGCGGCTAAATGGACTATTGATAAGATAAATACAAATAAGTTTCTACCTGGTGGACTTAAATTAGGTATGTTAACTTGTTATTCTCACGCTAAAACCAAATATTTCCCTTTTTAATAGATAATCAAGCCCTAGGAATATTCAAATGATTTTTATATACCTAACATCCGACAAACATCTTCGTGGTCTACTGTAGGTCATATACTTTCTTTCTCAATTTCAAAAGGGAAAATGGCACGGCTCCTAATTTCATTGCAATTATTTATTTTTCAACTATTGTTTTCAGAAAGGTTTTTGCATATCAGTTGATGTAGGGTAAAAACTGACACTGACACTGGTCGGCATTAGATAACTTTGATTTTTGCTTAATTGTATGAAAATTATTTTGCTTGAGTTAAGAAGAAAACTTTATGTTTAATGTTAAAAGAAAACTTTTGCTTAATCGAAATAACCAGATCTTGCCAAGCAAGGTAATATACGCACGATGGCAGCTGTCAGAATTGATAATATCTTAATTAACATTAAGACAAATTTTATTATAGACAAATTTTATTATACCAAAATTCAATAACGTTCATGGAACTCCAATGATCACACCAAGATTTATCAAAATTGATTACAAACTGAAATTCTATCGTGCTCACGAACACATTTTAAAGCATTTTTACAAAGTCAAGGGCAATCACTCAAAATTTTTCATCGAAAATGTGTCACCAAGTTTTATCAAATTCAGTTGAAAACTATTACTTCTATTGTGCTCATAAACAAATTTTGATGTGTTTTTACAAAGTCAAGGACAATAACTCAAAAAAACCATTCATGTAAAATACAATAGACCTTTTTTTTTTTCTTACAGGATTACATGGAATAAAAACGTGTGGTGTACCAGAAAAGGCTGCCGACGCTACTATATCTCTATTTACAGCCTACAAAGGAAACAATCCTCTTCTTTTTGGTAAGACAAGGAAAACTGTATAAATTTTTTTGCATTGATGTAACATAATATATTTAGAAAATTTATCGATTGATCTTAATCCTCTGGGCTATATATTTCTACGTTCAGAATTTGATAGGGAAACCACCTCGTATTTGCTAAATGTATAACAATACAGTGCATTAGGTCAAATGATATTAATGTACATTGCTATTGTGAACAAACAAAGCGAGTTATTATGTATGTCGAGTAATGTAGGCCTATGGATATTTAGCCAACTCCCTTTGCCAATGATTTTGTACCTCTACACACTGCAAAAACGCACGCAAAAAGGCTATTCTGAAAAGAATTTTCTGATTTATTTTTGTACATCAATCCTTAAAAGGGCTTCTGTATTCGAAGTACGGTGTCCAATGCCGAATTATCGACATAAATACCAAATACATGCGATTCAAGACTGGACGCGTTTGCTCTGGTATATATTGGCTCTATTCTCATTATTACTTAAGTGCGATTCAGAAACGGCATTCGTTGCGTGACTTTCTGCTTATATGTTGTCATTTGCTTTATTGTGTTTACATACCAATAATGATATTGATACCAACATTTAATCCTTTGTGTACACCAGATATTTCTAATATTACAAACTTCATTCTTTCATATGAGCAGTTCTTTTATTTCACAAACAATGGCTAGTATTTTTTTACATGCATTTATACGCTATATTATCGCATGACAAAACGCTATATTATCGCATGACAAAACGCAATAAATCGTACATTTTTTTTTAAGTCAATGAGTTAGTTTCTGTAAAAATTATCACTAAATGTTCCTAAAGAATGACCATTTTTTCTACTATAAGTTGTAAAAGCTATCAAAATCAACTATACATATATAATATTTAATAAAAAGTATGACTGTATGTGTTGTTGACCATCGGGATAGTGAACACTGTATGCACAATGGTTTTACAGGTATGCTTAGTCCCACTAGAAGTACAGAAGCCAAGGTGGTTTCACAGATAATAAGTTCTTTACCAAAAAAAGATAGAATTCCCATGATAAGTTATGGTGCAACATCAGCTAGTCTCAATAATAGAGATTTGTATTCGAATTTTTTTCGAGTTATACCATCTGACCTGGAGCAGGTTAAGGTACGTAATACCTAAAGACTCTTTATCCGAAACTCTGATGGTGTCATTGAGAACCATAACACCATACTTCTTACATACTGTTACTTATTTAGATTTTATTGTAGAAAAAACGTTCAGAAAGTTTTCTATGAAAACACGTATTGACATCGCAAATCATGCAACTTTCAGACCCATAATAATATTTAAACGGACAGTTATGGACTGTGACGTCATGATTTTGTAAATAAACGCATACCAGAACACTTAAAGTGATCTGAAAGGTGTGGAAATTCAATCGTGGCGCCAGGCAGGGTATGCTTACTCTTCTAGACACCTGATACCACCTTTCATTATGAAATACTTATTCATGTATGATTGATATAATTCCTCATGTTAAAAGTTCATAAGCTGTTACCTATGTTTCGACATAATGTCTTTTTGGATTTCGGGTTTCGTTTTGCGGTTCGGATCGTTAGTACTTGGTGTCTTTATTCTCCCGACACATCAAATCGTAAAGACGCCCTTTAAGAAATAAATCTTGCCAAAATTTGATTGATATACAATGTAATTTGAACAGAAGTATTTTCTGGCATACACGCATAGTTACCTTGTGTCAAAACTAGATATAATTTTACTGTAAGTAATACTTCCTTAAATCGTTGCCATTGTATTTTAGGTAATGCTTCAGTTGATGCTTCAATTAAAGTGGAACTATGTGGGAATCATTTATGAAGAAGGAGCATATGGAGAAGAGGCAGCATCCGAACTTATGAAATTGGCTGAACAGAATAAAATATGCATACCTCTGTATAAGTCTTTTAAAAATAATATCGATGCCAACGTGTTTAACGAAATAGTTAGCGCAGGTGTCACGGGACTTGTTTACATTGGACAAGGTTCCTCTATCGGCGGCCTTCTTCGTCTGCAGCAACTTGAACTTGAACTAATAGTATCCGAATCACTGCAGCTCCATAAGCAATCATTTGAGATAGCACCCGGAACTTATTATGAAGCTTCTAAGGGGTCATTAGTTACCAGTAGCCCACAAGACAAGCTAGCCGAATTTAGCACGTATTGGAAGAATGCTTCTCAGCACGTATCTGATCAATCTTGGACTGATTTGGTTCATGACTACGATGATACATCCGTTTATTCAAACTACGTCATCAAAGCAGTGTGTACCTTGGCTCATCTGATAAAAACCACCTTCAAGGCTCATTGTACTGGCACTACTGTTTGTGATGCTGTTAAGAATATAGAAAAACAATCATTTATAGACAATTTAAATCAGCTAGAAACAAACTTAACAGAGATTTTTCCCTATATATATACCGACAGCAAACCAAATACAGTGAAATTTGATGATCAGGGGCAATATGAGACATCGAATAACAGTGTGCAGTACGAATTGTACAATTTTCAGAAATGCTCCACTGGCTACTGTTTTACTAAGGTAACTGTTTTTCGTAGTCATTTATAATTAATAATGAAAGCTATTTTAAGGCTCGATACGTCGGGCTACAGAATTAAAATAGTGTTAAGGGAAGTACGGACCTATGGTATTTACTCAAAGAGTAAACGGTCGATTTCAAGCCTTGATTTTAGATGAAAAAAAATGTCACATTTGTAAATGTATCTACAGTATAACTTGTATTAAGCAGCCACTCAAGGGAATGCTTAAAAGTGGCTGCTTACTAAGGGGTGGTGCTTAATAGAGGTACATGTATGGCAACCCCAGTTTAGGCCTAATTATATCAGTGTATGAGTAAAATTCATGGATTATAGACTATTAATGGGATTAAAAGGATTAATGGAAAATGACCGCTGATTGCAGGGTGACACGTGTTTACTGTCAAGAAAAGGGTGACCGCTGGCCGCGTCAAGAGGGTGGTGTTGAATAGAGGTAAATTTGGTTGAAAATTGCATGGGATGTAATTTGGGTGGCCTTTTACTAAGGGGTGGTGCTGAATACAGGTGACCGTTGGACCAAGTTTGACTGTATATCTTTAACTTTTTAGGTTGGTGAACTACAAAACGACGTTCTGAAGTTAGACAAGTCATCTATTAAAATGTATGATAGAAATGAAAACGAATATGATCCACTTCCAATGGCTCAATGTCCAGCCAATACGAACTGTGATAAATGTATACCGTCTAATTTCGTTGATGATGTACTGTTTATTGAAGGTGATTTTTATGTTATTGGTGTAGTGCCTATATTTTCTAAGTCGGATGATAACCAACTTAGATGTCCTAGTGACATACGTATAAAGGTAGGTGCCGACATTGCCGAAAGCATCCGGTTTGCTGTAGGTGAAATTAATAGACCAAACGGACCGTTCGTGGATACATTAAAAGGCTACAAAATAGGACTTGTTATTTTAAGTGGCTGTGAATCACCTCTCGTTTTAAAAGAGAAAATATTACGGCTTCATAAAGGATCGTATGAACTAAAACCCGGACTCTATAGTAATCAGATTCAGAATAAGATTTTAGGATACGTTGGATCTATTGGAAGTAGTCTCAGCATTGCCATAGCTGAAACATTAAGTCATCTTGGTTTTATACAAGTTGCTATTGCTTCTACAAGTCCTACATTGAGTGATCGCTCTAAATATCCATATTTCATGAGGATACCTACTGCTGATGATCAACAAGCACGGGTTATTTTAGACATTCTGAAGTCTCTTGATGCAAAGTACATCCAGGTTTTACACAGTAAGGGATCTTATGGTGAAGGCGGTCTCAATATCATAAAGGAACTGGCTGCTTCTAAAGGAATTTGCGTCGCCAATACCCTAGAAGTTGTTGAAAGTGCTCAAGTTAGTATTTACAATAAGTTTTTACCAGAGCTGCGAAAACATCCATACGCCAAAGTCGTTGTCAGTTTTATAAGATCTCAAGTGGTCGAAGACGTCATTGTTAGCATCACAGACAGTATGAATAAGGATGAATTTGTTTTTGTTGGCTCCGAAACATGGGGACGCCGAGAATCATTATTAAGCATTCCCAATAAAGACAAGATACAGGGATCCATCTCAGTATCACTCGAACTTCCACTAGTTCCAGAATTTACAGAGTACTCCAAGACACTAGATGAAAATAATCCATGGATTCAACCTTTTTGGGAAAAGCATGGATCGTGCATATTTGCTGGTAGTTTTGAAAGAAAGAATCGAATTAAAGCCTGTAATTTGACTTCACTGGTAACACAAGATCCTTGGGCACCGTTTGCCATAGCTGCTACCTACTCGGTGGTGACTGGAGTGATGAATACGCCTTGTAGTGGTACTGATAGATGTCCAGCAACAGATCCTGAAACTATTACTAAATACATGTATCAGGTAGAGTTCAATATTATTGGTTTTAAAACATATATATAATTACACTCCCAGAATAAACCCGAGTTTGTCATTTTGTATCGATAGCGCTGGTTTCTCCATTCTTTACGTTTTGAAGTGGCGACAGAATCTGAGAGTAGATGCGTTTTCAACGACTGCCAACATCTGTGGGTATTTTGAAGAAATAATAGCTTTATTTAGTCGAACAGGACACCGACAACTCAAAACAGCAGATGCAATCAGTTTACTATGTTCTACCTTCTTGACAAATTCTGCACATTCAGAAACTGGGAACATCCAGTACCCGTATATCAATGATCGCCTTAAACCCTGGGTTTTCAACTGGTTTCCTCATGTGTCCCCGAATGAGCATGACGAAATTACCATGTCCCTTGAACATAAATTGTTCGAATTTCTGGCACTTTGGTTGACACACATCCCCTTCCTCTTCTTGACAATTGTGGCCCAGATATAAAGAGTCTTTGCGGTCAGTGGGCACTGGATAAACATTTACCCAGAAAATAAAATACTTTACATTTTTACAGACCTAGAGCTCAGTTTGTGTCCCCTGGAAAATGTCAAAATGTCCCCAGTATGGGACATGACCCCAAATTGAAAACCCAAATGGACCCACCTTGAATAGCCTGATCTCTTCCAAATACATAATATCTTGATCAATTCTTTTAAATGCTAATAGCTGTTGTAGAAGCATTAAGTTATTTGAAGTATTTCGGTTTTAATACATAATATCTTGATCAATTCTTTAAAATGCAAATAGTTGTTGTAGAAGCATTAAGTTATTTGAAGTATTTCGGTTTTTATTTAAAGAATATAAAGTTATCAGTTAGTGGATCTGGTGAACCAAAAAGAGTTTTTGATGATAATGGTGATGGGGTTGTTAAATATACTATACTTAGAACCAGTAATTCACAGTACAATGAAGTAAGTAAACATTTTCCTTAAGAAATTGATTGAATTTCTATCCCATATTAAATACCTGGGAAATATGTTGAATTTCTATCCCATATTAAATACCTGGGAAATATGCACATAACTTACTATACTCAGTTGCTGGAAAGGAGCCGATACAAAGTGATGTATTATCTTCATTTCATGCAATAAAAATCGAGACAAAAATTTGGCAAAACCATTCCGTTAATCAAAATCCCATCCAAAAACATGGCAAAATTGAGAGTAATAGTTGTGTGTATATAGTGGACTACTCCAAAGAGGAGTACCATCAGGTGTTCCGAAAAGAGTAAGCATGCTCTTCAATCGTTCAGCTATAGGACGAGATGAACCCCCGATTTACCCTGTGTTTGGTACCTTCTGGTGTGTTTACGAAAAACAGATGGAACGATGGGTTGGGTGGAAAGAAAAGCGGACGGACAAGCAATTGATTCTGCATCACACGTCAATACGTCAGTAAATCAGCCAGTACGTCAGTAAACACGTCAGACACGTCACAAAAACATAAACACGTCAATGCTACCTTACATTTTCATAACTCATGTTTACTTTTTTATATTGTATTATGAAACGAAATTTCAAGTCAATTCGTCCAATATCAGAATACGTCAGTAAATCAGCCAGTACGTCAGTAAACACTAAAACATAAACACGTCACTAAAACATAAACAAGTCAGTAAATGCGTCAATACGTCACGAAACATAAACACGCCACTAAAATGAAAACAAGTCAGTAAACACGTCACTAAAACATAAACAAGTCAGTAAATGCGTCAATACGTCAGCAAAACATAAACTTCAAAGTCAATTCGTCCAATATCAGAATACGTCAGTAAATCAGCCAGTACGTCAGTAAACATAAAAACATAAACACGTCACAAAAACATAAACAAGTCAGTAAATGCGTCAATACGTCACGAAACATAAAAACGCCACTAAAATGAAAACAAGTCAGTAAACACGTCACAAAAACATAAACAAGTCAGTAAATGCGTCAATACGTCAGCAAAACAAACTTCAAAGTCAATTCGTCCAATATCAGAATACGTCAGTAAATCAGTCAGTACGTCAGTAAACACAAAAACATAAACACGTCACTAAAACATAAACAAGTCAGTAAATACGTCAATACGTCACGAAACATAAACACGCCACTAAAATGAAAACAAGTCAGTAAACACGTCACAAAAACATAAACAAGTCAGTAAATGCGTCAATACGTCAGCAAAACATAAACACGTCACTCAAAAACAATTTGCCCGACAACTAATGCCAACTCCCCACTTTTATTTGAAGAGGTTTGTTAGGTGCAAATTTGAAAATTAGGGTTGATTTCCTTGCATCTGATACCTTTCCGAACAGAATTCTCTTAGATTAAAGAACGACCTCCCAATTGAATAGGGTTCGGATGTATCGTAGGCCTATACTCCAAGAAAATTTTGAAAATTAGGCCCGAGTTCCTTGCATCTGATGCCTTTCCGAACAGAATTCTCTTAGAGAACGCACACCTCGTGAATAGGGGTTAGGGCATTGTTAGGGCAATTTTTTTTTTAGAAAATTAGAGTTGATTTCCTTGCATCTGATACCTTTCCGACAGAATTCTCTTAGAGAACGACCTCCCATTTGAAGAGGGTTTGGAGGCATTGTAGGCCTTACCCAAGAACATTTTAAAAATTAGGCCCGAGTTCCTTGCATCTGATGCCTTTCCGAACAGAATTCTCTTAGAGAACGCACACCTCGTGAATAGGGGTTAGGGCATGGTTAGGGCAATTTTTTTTTAGAAAATTAGAGTTGATTTCCTTGCATCTGATACCTTTCCGACAGAATTCTCTTAGAGAACGACCTCCCATTTGAAGAGGGTTTGGAGGCATTGTAGGCCTTACCCAAGAACATTTTAAAAATTAGGCCCGAGTTCCTTGTATCTGATGCCTTTCCGAGCAGTATTCTCGTTGAGCACGCACACCTCGTTTGGAAATTTGTATCACAAGAAAATTTTGAAATAAGATTTGATTTCCTTGCAATCAGACCTTTCCGAACAGCAGGCGATTTGAACGGATTGAACTGTATGAAGATTTTGGAAAATCGAATCAAATTCATTGCATCTGAGACCTTTCCTGATCTCGTTGATTTATTTGGGGATAACCCAAGACAATTTTGAAAATAAGAGCTGATTTCCTTGCATCTGAGGCTTTTACAAACTAACTGCAAGCGGTTTGGAGGGATTGTGCTCTAAGAAAATTTTGAACATTAAGGTTGATTTTCTTACATCGGATACCTTTCCTGACAGTTCAATCTCTCGTTGAAGATTATATGGCGCGCGATTGACAGTAGCATCTGTGGGAGGATTCAAGGAGACACCGACCCTAAGAAAATTCTGAAGATTACGATTAATGTCCTTGTCTCTGAGACCATTCCGGACAGCATTTACGTTATCTTACAGACGATAAAAATGAGATCGTGTTAATGTTTGCTTCATGGCAAAAAGCAAAAATTGTTTTTGACCCCCCCCCCCCCCCAAGCTCAACAAACGCCCCGTACGCCTGTGCCTGAGATCACTTTGCGATTGGGAATGTCAAAAAGAGGTGTCATAAGAGACGATGGCCGACGGACTGAGTTGATACAAATAGTAATTCCCTGACGTACTGACGTGTTTACTGACTTGTTTTCATTTTAGTTGCGTGTTTATAGTTAGATTTTAGTGTCGTGTTTATGTTTATATTTTTAGTGACGTGTTTATGTTTTGCTGACGTATTGACGCATTTACTGACGTGTTTATGTTTTTGTGTTTACTGACGTACTGGCTGATTTACTGACGTATTGATATTGGATGAATTGACTTTGAAGTTTATGTTTTGCTGACGTATTGACGCATTTACTGACTTGTTTATGTTTTTGTGACGTGTTTACTGACTTGTTTTCATTTTAGTGACGTGTTTATGTTTCGTGACGTATTGACGCATTTACTGACTTGTTTATGTTTTTGTGACGTGTTTACTGACTTGTTTTCATTTTAGTGGCGTGTTTATGTTTATCTTTTTAGTGACTTGTTTATGTTTTACTGACGTATTGACGCATTTACTGACTTGTTTATGTTTTTGTGACGTGTTTACTGACTTGTTTTCATTTTAGTGGCGTGTTTATGTTTCGTGACGTATTGACGTATTTACTGACTTGTTTATGTTTTAGTGACGTGTTTATGTTTTTGTGTTTACTGACGTACTGGCTGATTTACTGACGTATTGATATTGGATGAATTGACTATGAAGTTTATGTTTTGCTGACGTATTGACGCATTTACTGACTTGTTTATGTTTTTGTGACGTGTTTACTGACTTGTTTTCGTTTTAGTGACGTGTTTATGTTTCGTGACGTATTGACGCATTTACTGACTTGTTTATGTTTTTGTGACGTGTTTACTGACTTGTTTTCATTTTAGTGGCGTGTTTATGTTTCGTGACGTGTATTGACGCATTTACTGACTTGTTTATGTTTTTGTGACGTGTTTACTGACTTGTTTTTGTTTTAGTGACGTGTTTACTGACTTGTTTTCATTTTAGTGGCGTGTTTATGTTTCGTGACGTATTGACGCATTTATTGACTTGTTTATGTTTTTGTGACGTGTTTATGTTTTTGTGTTTACTGACGTACTGGCCGATTTACTGACGTATTCTGATATTGGACGAATTGACTTGAAATTTCGTTTCATAATACAAAATATATAAAAGTAAACATGAGTTATGAAAATGTAAGGTAGCATTGACGTGTTTATGTTTTTGTGACGTGTCTGACGTGTTTACTGACGTACTGGCTGATTTACTGACGTATTGACGTGTGATGGAGCATATACTCCGGACAAGGCTGACGACAGTATACGTTCAAGATTTTTAAGTTGGCTTCAACAGAATGTATGTAATTTCAGGTGTCACGACAAAACAACAGTTTGTTAGAAAAATAAATAGTATTTCTATCCTCATTTCTACCAATGTTACATGTAAAAAATATGCATCTTTGTTTCAGATTGGAAATTGGTCCAAAACAGACGGTTTGTATATGAAGGTCAACGACGATACAGTATTTTCCAAAGAGAAATATTCCTCGGCATGCCCAAATGATTTTGAATGCAACAAATGTTTACCAGAGCCTAAGTAAGTGGTAACACATTGAGATAATATTCACAACCGAAACGCCACTGAAAAGATTTATGGTGCTAAATGTTGAGGAAATTCTTTTTAATATGTAATGAATTTCCATTCTTTATTAATTTAACATAAACCTCGCGAATTTTTGTCATTTTCTAGTTACGTCTATCTTATATTCATCCATTTTTATACGCCCACACGTATGGGCGTATATTGTGGTTGCCGTTCACATTTACCTCGTGCTCACTCTACAGACTACAATTCTTCATGGATCCTTTTGATATTTTGTATGTGTGTCAATATCATTATGAAGATGTGCACTATTGAATTTGGTGATGATTCGATGATTTTTATAGCATAAAACTCTATCGCGTTCGTTTTGGCGCTTAAATGTACCTCTTTATTAAGCTGTTGGTGGGCGTATACGCTTGTTTTATATTATAATGTTGAAATTATGTCCTATGGAAAACAAATTCTACTATCTTAAAAATATCATGAGAAATAATCAGATCACTTCATCTGTATAATGGTTTTTTTTTTACTTTCAGTAGGACGTAAAACTCCATTCATTTTCATTTCATTTTTTTTACTTTCAAACTTCAAGATTACTCTTCACCCAGTAATCGTCAGTTATATTATAAAGTAAGATTGTAAGCTTTGATAAAAAAAATACCATATAATGTATGATTTCAGAGATTCGCCAACTACTGGAAATGATATGACAGTTACATATGTATTGATTACATTGATAGTTATATTAGTTCTGATCCTTGTGGTACTACTGGTTGTTTACTGTCGGTTACGAAGAAGACAAGAAAACCTTGATCCAGGCTACTCTGATCCCGATAACTACATCAGACGTTCAAATGGACGTAAGTGATTTATAATCAACATAGCAATTACAGTATAAGTTAATCAAATATTAGTTGATTCAAAAACACATTTGGTGTAAGTGTTCGTAATCACTGAGCATGAAGCATAGTGAAATTCAGTAAAATCGAAAACTCTTTATTACATGAGTTATTGCCCTTGTTTTGTTCATATTTCAGTGACTTAATAATGTGATATTATTTCATAAAGAAAAAAACTGTAACAAAACTCCTGTAAAATAAAAATGTCACTCTCAGAATCTTTCATTTACTGTCAACCTTCCGGATGAATTGTCTGCCATTAGAAAAGTGGGCGTATTACGATGGCTATCGCTATTTTTTAAATGCTAATCATCTAACAACACTGAACCAACACCAACAAACCAGAAGTTTAAATTTGCTCATTTTATTTCATTCATTTCCATACATCTAACCAAACTTTGAAGCACGATAAACGACTCCCATATAAAGCATCCGGGTCTTTATTTATTTATTCCATTGAATTTCAGGAACATCTTGGATTACATTATGATGATTATTGGTTTTATTTATTTTTTTTCAAATAAAAGAGCAGTCTGTTGTACCACATTGTTCCTTTGTTTCAGATTCTACTCCATCAGACACATACCTGACGGCCATGCCCACTACAAGAAGATAACTAACAGCCATGTATGACCTCATCTATATCTACTCCATCAGACACATACCTGACGGCCATGCCCACTACAAGATAACCAACAGCCATGTATGACCTCATCTATATCTACTCCATCAGACACATACCTGACGGCCATGCCCACTACAAGAAGATAACCAACAGCCATGTATGACCTCATCTATATCTACTCCATCAGACACATACCTGACGGCCATGCCCACTACAAGATAACCAACAGCCATGTATGACCTCATCTATATCTACTCCATCAGACACATACCTGACGGCCATGCCCACTACAAGAAGATAACCAACAGCCATGTATGACCTCATCTATATCTACTCCATCAGACACATACCTGACGGCCATGCCCACTACAAGAAGATAACTAACAGCCATGTATGACCTCATCTATATCTACTCCATCAGACACATACCTGACGGCCATGCCCACTACAAGAAGATAACCAACAGCCATGTATGACCTCATCTATATCTACTCCATCAGACACATACCTGACGGCCATGCCCACTACAAGAAGATAACCAACAGCCATGTATGACCTCATCTATATCTACTCCATCAGACACATACCTGACGGCCATGCCCACTACAAGAAGATAACCAACAGCCATGTATGACCTCATCTATATCTACTCCATCAGACACATACCTGACGGCCATGCCCACTACAAGAAGATAACCAACAGCCATGTATGACCTCATCTATATCTACTCCATCAGACACATACCTGACGGCCATGCCCACTACAAGAAGATAACCAACAGCCATGTATGACCTCATCTATATCTACTCCATCAGACACATACCTGACGGCCATGCCCACTACAAGAAGATAATCAACAGCCATGTATGACCTCATCTATATCTACTCCATCAGACACATACCTGACGGCCATGCCCACTACAAGAAGATAACCAACAGCCATGTATGACCTCATCTATATCTACTCCATCAGACACATACCTGACGGCCATGCCCACTACAAGAAGATAACCAACAGCCATGTATGATCTCATCTATATCTACTCCATCAGACACATACCTGACGGCCATGCCCACTACAAGAAGATAATCAACAGCCATGTATGACCTCATCTATATCTACTCCATCAGACACATACCTGACGGCCATGCCCACTACAAGAAGATAATCAACATCCATGTATGATCTCATCTATATCTACTCCATCAGACACATACCTGACGGCCATGCCCACTACAAGAAGATAACCAACAGCCATGTATGACCTCATCTATATCTACTCCATCAGACACATACCTGACGGCCATGCCCACTACAAGAAGATAACCAACAGCCATGTATGACCTCATCTATATCTACTCCATCAGACACATACCTGACGGCCATGCCCACTACAAGAAGATAATCAACAGCCATGTATGACCTCATCTATATCTACTCCATCAGACACATACCTGACGGCCATGCCCACTACAAGAAGATAACCAACAGCCATGTATGACCTCATCTATATCTACTCCATCAGACACATACCTGACGGCCATGCCCACTACAAGAAGATAACCAACAGCCATGTATGACCTCATCTATATCTACTCCATCAGACACATACCTGACGGCCATGCCCACTACAAGAAGATAATCAACAGCCATGTATGACCTCATCTATATCTACTCCATCAGACACATACCTGACGGCCATGCCCACTACAAGAAGATAATCAACATCCATGTATGATCTCATCTATATCTACTCCATCAGACACATACCTGACGGCCATGCCCACTACAAGAAGATAACCAACAGCCATGTATGACCTCATCTATATCTACTCCATCAGACACATACCTGACGGCCATGCCCACTACAAGAAGATAACCAACAGCCATGTATGACCTCATCTATATCTACTCCATCAGACACATACCTGACGGCCATGCCCACTACAAGAAGATAACCAACAGCCATGTATGACCTCATCTATATCTACTCCATCAGACACATACCTGACGGCCATGCCCACTACAAGAAGATAATCAACAGCCATGTATGACCTCATCTATATCTACTCCATCAGACACATACCTGACGGCCATGCCCACTACAAGAAGATAACCAACAGCCATGTATGACCTCATCTATATCTACTCCATCAGACACATACCTGACGGCCATGCCCACTACAAGAAGATAACCAACAGCCATGTATGACCTCATCTACATCTACTCCATCAGACACATACCTGACGGCCATGCCCACTACAAGAAGATAACCAACAGCCATGTATGACCTCATTTATATCTACTCCATCAGACACATACCTGACGGCCATGCCCACTACAAGAAGATAACCAACAGCCATGTATGACCTCATCTATATCTACTCCATCAGACACATACCTGACGGCCATGCCTACTACAGGAAGATAATCAACAGCCATGTATGACCTCATCTATATCTACTCCATCAGACACATATCTGACGGCCATGCCTACTACAGGAAGATAATCAACAGCCATGTATGACCTCATCTATATCTACTCCATCAGACACATACCTGACGGCCATGCCCACTACAAGAAGATAACTAACAGCCATGTATGACCTCATCTATATCTACTCCATCAGACACATATCTGACGGCCATGCCTACTACAGGAAGATAATCAACAGCCATGTATGACCTCATCTATATCTACTCCATCAGACACATATCTGACGGCCATGCCTACTACAGGAAGATAATCAACATCCATGTATGATCTCATCTATATCTACTCCATCAGACACATACCTGACGGCCATGCCTACTACAGGAAGATAATCAACAGCCATGTATGACCTCATCTATATCTACTCCATCAGACACATATCTGACGGCCATGCCTACTACAGGAAGATAATCAACAGCCATGTATGACCTCATCTATATCTACTCCATCAGACACATACCTGACGGCCATGCCTACTACAGGAAGATAACCAACAGCCATGTATGATCTCATCTATATCTACTCATCGCAGTTCATTCACAAGCTCACCATTGAAATATCCAGATAATGAACGTCATCATTTTTATACGCCCACATGAAATGTGGAGCGTACATTGTCGTCACCCATGTCCGTCGGTCCGTCCGGTCCGTCCACAATTGCTCGTAAACGCTCTACAGGTCACAATTCTTGACGGATTTTGACGAAACTTACTGGTAATGTTTATTACCGCCCAAGGATGAACCCTATTGAAAATCAGCGAAATCTAAAAATATTTACTATGAATTATTGCCCTTGTTCTTAAAAACGCGTTCGATTTTTGGCTCGTAAACACTCCACAGGTCACAATTCTTGACGAATTTTAATGAAACTTTATGGTAATGTTTATTACTGCCCAAGGATGAACCCTATTGAAAATGATCAAAATTGGAAAATATTTACTATGAATTATTGCCCTTCTTCTTGAAAACGCGTTTGATTTTTGGCTCGTAAACACTCTACAGGTCACAATTCTTGAAGGATTTTGACAAAACTTAATGATAATGTTTATTACCACCCAAGGATGAACCCTATTGAAAATGATCAAAATTGGAAAATATTTACTATGAATTATTGCCCTTCTTCTTGAAAACGCGTTTGATTTTTGGCTCGTAAACACTCTACAGGTCACAATTCTTGACGGATTTTGACGAAACTTAATGGCAATGTTTATTACTGCCCAAGGATGAACCCTATTGAAAATCAGAAAAATCGGAAAATATTTACTATGAATTATTGCCCTTGTTCTTAAAAACGCGTTTGATTTTTGGCTCGTAAACACTCCACAGGTCACAATTCTTGACGGATTTTGATGAAACTTAATGGTAATGTTTATTACCGCCCAAGGATGAAACCTATTGAAAATCAGCAAAATCGGAAAATATTTATTATGAATTATTGCCCTTGTTCTTAAAAACGCGTTCGATTTTTGGCTCGTAAACACTCCACAGGTCACAATTCTTGACGGATTTTAATGAAACTTTATGGTAATGTTTATTACTGCCCAAGGATGAACCCTATTGAAAATGATCAAAATTGGAAAATATTTACTATGAATTATTGCCCTTCTTCTTGAAAACGCGTTTGATTTTTGGCTCGTAAACACTCTACAGGTCACAATTCTTGAAGGATTTTGACAAAACTTAATGATAATGTTTATTACCACCCAAGGATGAACCCTATTGAAAATCAGCAAAATCGGAAAATATTTACTATGAATTATTGCCCTTGTTCTTAAAAACGTGTTTGATTTTTGGCTCGTAAACACTCCACAGGTCACAATTCTTGACGGATTTTGACGAAACTTAATGGCAATGTTTATTACTGCCCAAGGATGAACCCTATTGAAAATCAGGAAAATCGAAAAATATTTATTATGAATTATTGCCCTTGTTCTTAAAAACGCGTTTGATTTTTGGCTCGTAAACACTCCACAGGTCACAATTCTTGACGGATTTTGATGAAACTTAATGATAATATTTATTACCGCCCAAGGATAAACCCTATTGAAAATCAGGAAAATCGAAAAATATTTACTATGAATTATTGTCCTTGCTCTTGAAAATGCGTTCGATTTTTGGCTCGTAAACACTATACAGGTCACAATTCATAACAGATTTTGACGAAACTTAATGATAATATTTATTACCACTCAAGGATGAATCCTATTGAAAATCAGCAAAATTGAAAAATATTTACTATGAATTATTGCTCTTGTACTTGAAAACGCGTTCGATTTTTGGCTTGTAAGCACTCTACTGGTCACATTTCTTAACAGATTTTGACCCAAGCATGAGTTGTATTGAAAATCAGCTAAATAGAAAAATAATTACTATGAATTATTGTTGGTGTTCTTGAAAACATGTTTGATTTTTGGCTCGTAAAGACTATACAGGTCACAATTCATTACAGATTTTGATGAAACTTACTGACAATGTTTATTACCACCCAAGGATGAACCCTATTGAAAATCAGCAAATAAAATATTTACTATGAATTATTGCTCTTGTTCTTGAAAACACAATACTGGACAAATTTTGAAGAAATTTGATGTGAATGTTCTCAATCACTTTTCTTGTAACTGTCAAATATATTTGTTTAAAGTCAAAGTCAGTGGGCCAGTGGGCGTATATTACCTTGCCTGGCAAGCTATGTTAAAGGATTTTGAACCTGGAATTTTTTAGCTGATCTAATCCATAAAAATGTTCCAAACTCTCAAAATTTAAGCCTTCAAATCCCCGGCGTGTAACCAACAGCCATGATATCTACTCATCGCAGTTCATTCACAAGCTCATCATTGAAATATCCAGATAATGAACGTGATCATTTTAAAGAGATTTGTTCACTAACCGTTCGACCAAAAAACTTTTAGTCTCAGAACAGAATTTTTTTTAGATGATCTGATCCATAATAATGTTCCAAACTCTCCCTCAAAATTTAAGTCTTCACATTCTTGTGTATTATAAGCGTTTGAAAGTCAAACATAGGACTTAATTTAGTGAGACTATTCCTTAGTATTAACTATAAGATAAATGTTAAGGTATGTGTATAATTGAAGGATTTTTGTGCAGTTCTGGTATTTCTGGAGGCTATTTACATATATTCAAGGCTCAAATCGACCCTGGAAAATGCTGAACATTCCCCTATAATGAACAAAAATATGTACTGCCTAATAATATACAGTTATCCAATAGGATTCAGAGATAGTGTAATTTGTCTTCCCATACAACAATATATCATACCAAGCTTCTCGAAGTATCGAACGTAAAAAGATTTCGGACAGCATGTTTTAACATTTCAAGCTAGATCCGATAGTTTATAATTTTTTTAGTTACTAGACATGATCCGCCATTTTGTTAGGTTGGTCTTTTGTTGTATAATCAGTAGTATGTTGATTATAAAACTATTACCATAAACGAGTTACAATAGAAATAACTCCCATAATCACTTGCAGAAAATTCCATAAACCCTTTTCGGTTGCATTTGTTTAAAAAGAAACAAACTACCCTTCACTGATAAAATAAATGGCACAAATTATTTCTTCCAATTCCTGTGTTTCCTTACACGAAGCGTTTCAACAATTGGTATCCGGGAAATGATTGACAACGTAGATTGTTGAGACGCTGTGTAAAATAAATCACAGAAATAGTAAACCATTATTTATTAAATAACAACACTACAGTTGCGACACCCAAACACAATCGTAAATATGTCGGCCATTCTCGCTACGCCTGACAATAACCTCGTATGAAGCTGGCGGATAAAGCGCACTACTTTCAAATTGAATTCTGACTAGTCTCTGACAACCAGACATCTTCTGTCTACGAAAGATAATGTACAAGAGAGGTAACTAGCATGAGCCGAGGAACTATTTTTTATCGCGTACTCTACTGCGGCCAAATAATCTTGGAAGGTTTTCTTCTATCTGCATACGAGGTTATTGTTAGACACAATGGCAGTATATACGATTGACCCAAACCGTGTTATCTCCCTTACTCTTACAATAACGACACACTAGTACTCCAGTGCATTATTTAATCTAGCCCGACAATTATGTGTATTGGCACTGTGTAAGGGTAAGGCCATACATATAATGTAAATTTTGTGTAGGAGTTACTCTGGTCCAGTTTTGGGTCGCTAGGTTTTGAGAATTGTAATCATAATAAACCCAAATGTGGCAAAGTTTTGGTATTTCTAGAAAGCTGAGCCATTTGTGAGTCCATCAAGATGTTACATAATTTATACGATGCCAGGGATTTTTAAAGGAACTTAAGTAGTTACGGCATCTGCAATCGGCAAGTGATTTTCTATACAAAAATTCAGATAAGCAGGACGTAAAACTTCATTTCATTTTATGAAAATAAGAAAATTGTTTCAGAAAAAACTTTTTCACTTGATTGTCAAGTATAACGTTGTCAATGCTTTCTTTTTTGTTAATTTTTAATAAAAGTCTATAGAGACAATTTGATCGTGGTTGCCTTAGCATTACCTCGTGCAGAAATGAAAGAAATGTATTAAGGAGCACCAGCACCCAATGGACTATATAGCTCCAGAACACGATAAAAATAAACATGTCAAAACAATAAAACAAACATAAAATAGATAAAACTAAAACAATATCACAGAAAGAACAAAATTAAAATTACCTCGTGCAAAGAAGTAATAAGTATGGCGAAATACAATGAAATAATGAATACAAAATCGAGAAGATTTTATTTATCTTCTTCCTCATAACATTTTTTTTAGAGAATTTTTTTCGAGCAAAATAACGTGACCAAAGATGTGGAATCAAGTAAGGATGAAAGTCATAAAGTGATCACAGATACACAGAAAATAAGAGATAATTCTCTAGGTAGGTGTACAACGGAAGGGATTAGGCGACTATTCAAGGCCAAAATCTGCCCTCGAAAATTTTAATTGTAATCCTTTTAGAAGTGCTCAGTAATACAATATGCAAGTTTGACGTCACAATAAAAAATCTTTAAGGTAAAACTATATAAAATCATAAAATGACCCGTAATAAAATCTTTACCTCGTTGCGGTCAAATTTCACAAAACAAAAACTCAATCAACTTAATCAAATAAAAATCAAATCAAGGACAAATACATCTTAATTTGAATAATTTCCTTAATCGAAAAATTATAGTCTGGATATTTGAGGTGTTTGGCAATATCAAGCAAGAGAAATTAATTATCAAATCTTCACAGCATACTTTGTAGTGCTTAAATATGTCCTATTTTAAAAAAGAATCACTGTTCGGATTTCGAAGACACGTTACGTGGTTATACTTCTGAAAATTATATTTAAATTTGTTAATACCATCGTAAATGGGTTTTACCACTTCACTTAAACTATTTGTTTGGTGTTTAGGTGTTTCTTAGAAGACAGTAAGCCGAAACATTAAATAACAGGACACTTAATATAGTTTTAATTGTTTTCCCCTTTTTGGGAATTTGTGATATTATAATTTAAAATATTATGTGTTTTACCACTTAACTTAAACTAATATTTGTTTTACCACTTAACTTAAACTAATATGTGATTTACCACTAAACTTAAACTAATATGTGTTTTACCACTTAACTTAAAATATTATGTGTTTTACCACTTAACTTAAAATATTATGTGTTTTACCACTAAACTTAAACTAATATGTGTTTTACCCCTAACCACTTAACTTAAACTAATATGAATGTGATCAAATTATATTAAATTACTATATGCGTGCATTCCATTGTAATACTAGTCACGATGAAAAATAAGCTCATGTTGACCGGCGACCCGGAGCTGTTTATAGAACCTATCACAGGAAGCCATCATCTTTAAAATGTGGTGACTTATCTTATTTATTGTATTTTCTAAATACTACACACGTTCTTCCAATGAACAATGTAGGCTGTATTTCCATTTCATTGGGATTCATGGATTTCAGGGATTTTCCAACAAGTCTTAACTTAACATGCAATTATTATTTCTAAAATGCCATAAAACCTCTGTGCACAAGCAGAAAAGCCGGTTTCTTTAGGTCCATTTATGAATTTATGATATCAGAAAATAAAAAAAAAAACATATCTAAAAATCATGTATAAATTTTGAAAACTTTGTTTCCATCGATGAAATTTTCCGTAATGAAAACATTAAGGAATTTGATTGAGTTAAAATAGTGTGTCTCGAGGTCTTTAGATGGCTTTTGAAGATTACATTATATTCAGCTCAATAGAAATTAGGTCACTTTGTTGAAGGTAATTACACATTGAATTAATATAAGAAGGAAGTATATTAACCAAATTATGCGCATATCCTATTTTATTCAATGCAATTTATTATATTGCCTGTTGGGTCATTGACAAGAATACGTTCGGACCTGTTAAAACTGTAAAGATGGATGTCGTTGCGTTGCTAGCTCTGTGTTGCGTTTTTACGTTGGTTAAATGTCAAGAAGAAGTAAAATATCCTAAAGATGCCGATTTTTACATCGGAGGTTTTTTTTCGGTATATGGTCCTAATGGTGAAGACTGCTCATCTGAAGTGTACACGCCATCTATTGAAGAATTCGAAGCGGCTAAATGGACTATTGACAAGATCAATATAAATAAGTTTCTACCTGGTGGACTTAAATTAGGTATGTTAACTTGTTAATCTCACGCTAATACCAAATATTTCCCTTTTTAATAGATAATCAAGTCCTAGGAATATTCAAATGATTTTTATATACCTAACATCCGACAAACATCTTCGTGATCTACTGTAGTACATTCACTTTCATTCTCAATTTCAAAAGGGAAACTGAGACGGCGCCTAATTTTTTTTTTGCAATTTATTTATTAATACTTAATTACTAAATACCGTCCGATTCCAGCCACAAAATCACCAGTCTTGAAATTCGGGCACTTGCAGCCGAAGTCGCTTGATTCTGCTTGTCTAAACAGCGCACTCTTTGGGATTTTGTTGCTGGATCTCCGAAATTCCAATGTATTAAAGGACCATTCTGATTTTTTGAAAAAAGTTTCCATTGTCAAAAAAATCGCAAATGCTACCCGTGAGTATTTTTAAAGTATGCTTATTGTATCTCTATATCTTCTTGATCAAACTGAATTTGGTTTTAAAGGGTTAATTACAAACAGGGAGTACTTATTGTTAATTAAGAAACTTGACCTAGTTTTGGTGTTTGCCTTTTAAATGGCTCAATATTTCTGGCTGAAACCTTTAAAATACAGAAAAGGGACATTTCTCTACAATTAGGAGTTTAGTTTACTCAAATCCGTTCAGTAGTTTCCTATCAGCGTCCAAAAAACATAACACACTTAAAAACCTTACGTAAGGTTTTTAGAAATTTTAGCATGTTTTTAGCGTTTAAAAGTTAACGGCTGGATTGTTTTAGTTAAAACTTTCAGATACATGTACATTAAAGGGCTCATAGTTACAGATTTTGGTGTAAAGTTTTCACAAATTGGAGCAAAAAATTTTTTTGACCTAAAAAAAATTCAGACTGTCCCTTTAAACTTATGTATTCATTTTATGGAAAGGTTATTGCTTATCAGATATGGGTGAAAACCACACCGAGGTTAACACTCCAAAGCACTGGTCGGCATCAGAGAACTTTAATTTTTGCTTGTAAGAGAAGTATTTTGCTTAAGTTAAGAATTTGATTTTGCTTTATTTTTAAAGAATTTTTTTTTTCTTAATTCTAAGACAAAATTTATGTTTAATATTAAAAGAAAACTTTTGCTTTATAATAATAACCAGATCTTGCCAAGCAAGGTAAGATACGCCCACTGGCAGCTGTCAGAATTGATAATATCTTAATTAACAATAATACAAATAAACGTTCATGGAATTCCAATGATCACACCAAGTTTCATCAAAATTGATTCTATAGTGCTCACGAAAGCATTTTTACAAAAAAGGGCAGTCACTCAAAAACTGTCAAGTAACAACACCAAATTCAGTTGAAAACTATTATTTCTATTGTGCCCATAAACAAATTTTGATGTGTTTTTACAAAGTCAAGGGCAAAAACAAAAAAAAAACCTTTCATGTAAAATAAAATACAATGTTAAGACAATAGACCTTTAATATTTTCTTTAATTACAGGATTACATGGAATCAAAACGTGTGGTGTTCCAGAAAAAGCTGCCGACGCTACTATATCTCTATTAACAACCTACCAAGGAAACAACCCTCTTCTTTTTGGTAAGACAAGGAAAACTGTATAAATTTTTTGCATAGATGTAACATAATATATTTAGAAAATTTATCGATTGATCTTAATCCTCTGGCTATATATTTCTACGTTCAGAATTAGTAAGGGAAACCACCGCGTATTTACCAAATGTATTCAATATCAATGCAGTGCATTAGGTCAAATGATATTAGTGTACATTGTTATTGTGAACAAACAAAGCGAGCTATTATGTATGTCGAGTAATGTAAGCCTACGGATATTTAGCTAACACCCTTGCCAATGATTTTGTACCTATAAAGTACACTCAAAAAAACTCTTTCTGATTTATTTGTGTACATCAATCCTTAAAAGGGCTTCTGTATTCGAAATACGGTGTCCAATGCGGAATTATCGACATAAATACCTAATACATGCGAATCAAGACTGGACACGATTGCTCTGGTATATATTGGGTATCACATATTGTACACTCGCACCTCTATTCTCACCATTACTTACCTCAGCACGATTCAGAAACGGCATTCGTTGCGTGACTTTCAGCTTATATGTTGTCATTTGCTTTATTGTGTTTACATACCAATAATGATATTGAGACCAATATTTAAATCCTTTATGTACACTAGATATTTCTAATATTACAAACTTCATTCTTTTATATGAGCAGTTTTTTTTATTTCACAAACAATGGCTAGTATTTTTTTACATGATTTATACGATATATTATCGCGTGACCAAACGCAATAAATCGTATTTGTTTTTTTTTAAAAGTCAATGAGTTAGTTTCAGTAAAAATTATCACTAAATGTTCATAAAGAATGACCATTTTCTCTACTATAAGTTATAAAAGCTATCAAAATCAACTATACATATATAATATTTAATAAAAAGTATGACTGTATGTGTTGTTGACCATCGGGATAGTGAACACTGTATGCTCAATGGTTTTACAGGTATGCTTAGTCCCACTAGAAGTACAGAAGCAAAGGTGGTTTCACAGATAATAAGTTCTTTACCAAAAAAAGATAGAATTCCCATGATAAGTTATGGTGCAACATCAGCTAGTCTCAATAATCGAGATTTGTATTCGAATTTTTTTCGAGTTATACCATCTGACCTGGAGCAGGTTAAGGTACGTATTGACTAAAGACTCTTTATCCGAAACTCTGACGGTGTCAATGAGAACCATAACACCATACTTATTACATACTGTTACTAATTTAGATTTTATTGTAGAAAAAATGTTCAGAAATTTCGCTAGAAAAAGACGTATGGACATCGCAAATCATGCAACTATCAGTTCCATATATAATATTCGAACGGACAGTTATGGAATTTGGAAATAAACGCATATCAGAATACTTAAAGTTGTCTGAAAATTGTGGAAATTCAATCGTGGCGCCAGGCAGAGTATGCTTACTCTTCTAGACACATGATACCACTTTCATAATGAAATACTTACTCATGTATGATTGATATAATTCCTCATGTAAAAAGTTCATAAGCTGTTACCCATGTTTCGTCTTTTTGGATTTAGGGTTTCATTTTGCGGTTCGGATCGTTAGTACTTGGTGTCTTTATTCTCCCGACACATCAAATCGTAAAGACGCCCTTTAAGAAATAAATCTTGCCAAAATTTGATTGATATACAATGTAATTTGAACAGAAGTATTTTCTGGCATACACGCATAGTTACCTTGTGTCAAAACTAGATATAATTTTACTGTAAGTAATACTTCCTTAAATCGTTGCCATTGTTTTTTAGGTAATGCTTCAGTTGATGCTTCAATTAAAGTGGAACTATGTGGGAATCATTTATGAAGAAGGAGCATATGGAGAAGAGGCAGCATCCGAACTTATGAAATTGGCTGAACAGAATAAAATATGCATACCTCTGTATAAGTCTTTTAAAAATAATATCGATGCCAACGTGTTTAACGAAATAGTTAGCGCAGGTGTCACGGGACTTGTTTACATTGGACAAGGTTCCTCTATCGGCGGCCTTCTTCGTCTGCAGCAACTTGAACTTGAACTAATAGTATCCGAATCGCTGCAGCTTCATAAGCAATCATTTGAGATAGTACCCGGAAATTATTATGAGGCTTCTAAGGGGTCATTGGTTACCAGTAGCCCACAAGAAAAGCTAGCCGAATTTAACACGTATTGGAAGAATGCTTCTCAGCGCGTATCTGATCAAACTTGGACTGATTTAGTTCATGACTACGATGATACATCCGTTTATTCCAACTACGTCATCAAAGCAGTGTGTACCTTGGCTCATCTGATAAAAACAACCTTCAAGGCTCATTGTACTGGCGCTACTGTTTGTGATGCTGTTAAGAATATAGAAAAACAAACATTTATAGGCAATTTAAATCAGCTAGAAACAAACTTAACAGAGATTTTTCCCTATATATATACCTACAGCAAACCAAATACAGTGAAATTTGATGATCAGGGACAATATGAGACATCGAATAACAGTGTGCAGTATGAATTGTACAATTTTCAGAAATGTTCCACTGACTATTGTTTTACTAAGGTAACTTTTTTACGTAGTCATTTATATCCAATTATACATGCTATTTGAATCCTCGATACGTCGGGCTACAGAATTAAAATAGTATGGGAGCTCAAAGATTAAACGGTTGTTTTTACAGGCAAACTTGGTCCAACGGTCACCTGTATTCAGCACCACCCTTTAATGAAAGGCCACCCAAATTACATCCCATGCAATTTTCAACCAAATTTACCTCTATTCAACACCACCCTCTTGATGCGGCCGGCCTTTTCTTGACAGTTAACATGTGTCACCCTGCAATCAGCGGTCATTTTCCTTAATCCTTGTTAATCTAGATAAAAAAAAAATGTCACATTTGTAAATGTATCTGTATCTGTATCTTTTTATTTTAGGTTGGTGAACTACAAAACGACGTTCTTAATTTAGACAAGTCATCTATTAAAATGTATGATAGAAATGAAAACGAATATGATCCACTTCCAATGGCTCAATGTCCAGCCAATACGAACTGTGATAAATGTATTTATCACCCCTCATGATGTGCTAGTTTGGTTTATAAATGAATACGCCAAAAGTATAGATGAAAAATGTCATTTAATAAATATAATAAATGACGAATAACATGTAAAATACAATAACATTTACAATCTAACTAAAATACAACATTTATACAAATAACATACAAAATATAAAGATAAACACTATACTTAAAACTAAACAAATAATATTACTAAACATAATATCTTTCAAAGATGGGGTCTATTCCGCCATTAAAACAATAAATGAAACTAATTATAAGTGTAATATATTATGAAAAATCAATATCACAATGTATAGGGACGGGAGGGAGGGTATTTGAAAAAATTAACAGAATATATTAGAACTAAAATGGCGCCTGACAAAATCCTTTGTTGAAGTGATATCCCATAATCCCCTTGTCAAGGGAGATCACTCCAATTCAAAGAGCAGACGACATTCGGTGATAAAAACATTTTATACTAAAATTTCCTTTATCACCCCTCATGATGTGCTAGTTTGGTTTATAAATGAATACGCCAAAAGTATAGATGAAAAATGTCATTTAATAAATATAATAAATGACGAATAACATGTAAAATACAATAACATTTACAATCTAACTAAAATACAACATTTATACAAATAACATACAAAATATAAAGATAAACACTATACTTAAAACTAAACAAATAATATTACTAAACATAATATCTTTCAAAGATGGGGTCTATTCCGCCAACGTGTTAACAGTGAGAACAACACTGACAAAACACCCCCCATCCACAACATGAGGAATGAATAAATCATTGAAACTAAAAGAAAACAAAATTAAATATAAACATAGGATATTAAAAATGAAATGTGAGCTTAAAAACTAATCATTGAAAACATTAATTGTCGATAAACTACCTTAGTCATATCGACGCAATACTAAAATCAAAATACAATCATTGAAAACCTTAATTGTCGATAAACTACCTTAGTCATATCGACGCAATATTAAAATAAAAAATACTATCATTGAAAACGTTAATTGTCGATAAACTACCTTAGTCATATCGACGCAATACTAAAATAAAAAATAGTATCATTGAAAACATTTATTGTCGATAAACTACCTTAGTCATATCGACGCAATACTAAAATAAAAAATACTATCATTGAAAACGTTAATTGTCGATAAACTACCTTAGTTATATCGACACAATGTTTAATTTGTGATACAAACAGTGCAAAAGTGATTATAGTCAAAAGAATTACATATCTAAAAAATTAGTACCAAAGCATCGCAATAAAACTACCTTAATCATTACTTAGATACTACAACATACCCTTCAACTCATACAATTTAAAGTCTCGCAACGCAAATATTTTTTGAAAGCATTAGATTTCCATCGGCCCATTTGTTCGATTTGTTGAGCAGAAAAACCACGATTTGCTGCATATGTGGCTGCTCCTATCCTAAAACTGTGGGTCTTGTACTGATTAGTATCCAAGCCTATCAATTGAATTGCAGATTGAAATTTAGAGTTGAAGTAGTGTCTGGATACCGGTGTTCCATCAACGAAAGAAAATAATGGTCCAGATTTTGTTAGTTTCGACATACAAAAATTCCATAAATTGGACACTGGGCACAATGGGTTTGAAGAACTAACTTTAAAATAGAATTTTGGTGAAATCTTTTCTTTGCAATGTTTGTAACGATTAATTGTTAGTTCTAAACCTACCAACTGTTGTTTTTTATTAAATGTGAATCGAGCATTGTTAGCCATTAAATTATTTGCAGAAGAAGTCATTTCCCCAACACGCAAAAAAGCATGAAAAGCTAAAGTGAACATGGCTATAAGTAGTTTAGCATGATAAGGAGACTCAGTAATGTCTGCTGTCGCAGTTAATAAAGATTTTAATATTGAAGGTGTGATGGGTCTGCGACTATCAATTGATGGGTGAAGCTTCGTGTAACCCTGCATAATTTTTTGAATGATGAAATTATTTGTGGGATCTTTGACACCAGCTAATTTATGAACATAAGATAATGCTGATATTTGCGAACGAACTGTTGAGGCAGCTGACTTATTCATAAAATTTTTAGCGATGAACAAAGCAACTTGTTTGCATGTAGCCGGTAGTTCAAACGGCAAACCTTCCGTTTCAAAAAGATATTGCTGAAATTTTGAGATACTTTGTTTGTAGTTTTTTATTGAGGATGGAGCCAAAGCGTTAGATAAAAGTTTCTGGGCAATCAAAACTAAATTTGTATTAGCAAGTCTGGAATTCTTTCTGGATTGGGCTCCATGTGTGGAAACATTCTTCGGAACTCTTGTATCTGTAAACGAGAAAGAGCATCAGCAGCTACATTTTTTGCTGAGGGAATGTAAGTTAATTGAAACAATATATTATTACAAAGAGTATTGGTGACAAATTTACGTACTAGTTTCATCATGTCCTTATTCTTCGACGTTTGCTTATTAAGTATATAAACAACTGCCTGATTATCGCAATAAAATTCAATGCATCTGTTAGATAGTTTAGGTGACCAAATTTCTAATGCAAGAACTACTGCGAACAATTCCCTGTAATTAATTGACATAGACTTCATTTTATCTGTCCAAGGCAAATAGAAATAACTGTTATTAAATGTGCCACCACAACCTAAATCACTAGCATCAGTGAAAAATGTTAGATTTTCTGAAGAATACCACCTGTCAGATAAGAATAAAGTTTTTCTGTTGTAATGATCAATGAAATAAAGCCATGCTTTGATGTCTGCACGTGCCTCATTATCCAATCGCCGTTTATGATAGGGGCGGTTTAACCCTTGAGTTAAGTTAATTAATCGCCGAAGAAATGTGCGACCCGGCCGTACAACAGAACAAGCAAAATTCAAAACGCCAATTAAGCTTTGCAATTCAAGCAACGTGACTTTTTTACGTTTAAGGAAAGTTTCTAACAAGGTTTTTATTTTATTATACTTGTCTTCTGGGAGCCTTAGTTCCATATCACACGTATCTATTTCCAAGCCTAAAAAAGTAATATTTGTTGTGGGCTGAACTGTTTTTTCTGGACTTAAGGGTACTCCAATCAGTGATGCCAAATTTTCAAAATTATTAAGACTTTGTTGACATAAAAAACTGTTTGGAGGGCCTAAAAACAGAAAATCATCAATGATGTGAACACAATTGCTTTTGAAATGAGACTCCATTACCCAATGTAACGCTTTACTGAATCTCTCAAAAAGTGAACAGCTTGACGAAAGTCCCATTGGGAGAGTTTTGTCGAAGTAATAATTATTTTCAATCATAAACCCAGTCAAATTGAAATCAGTTGGGGCTAATGGAACCAATTTATACGCATGTTTTATATCTGATTTTGCAAGTAAAGTATTGCGACCTAATTTTTTGATTATCTGTACAGCATGATCAACCGTTTGATATTCGACTGTGGAATCATCGGGGTGAATTCCATCGTTTACCGAATTTCCCTCAGGAAATGACAAATGATGGATTATGCGGTACTCTCCTGGGGATTTCTTAGGTATGACCCCTAATGGAGAAACTCTAAAATTTGGAAGTGGAGGATTTGTAAAAGGGCCTGCAACACGACCTGCAGCAATTTCCTTTGCTATTTTTTGCTTTAAAATTTCAGGGTATTCAGTCGCGGACTTCAAATTATTTGATATTTGTGTTTTCTGCATTCCTTGGAAAGGAATACCAAATCCAACTCTAAATCCATTAACTAGATAATTGATTTCAGAAACTTTGTAACCATGTAGCCAATTTTGTAATATTTGGGCATTTACTGGTGTCTGGATTTGCATAATTGGATTATCGATTGATAGCTATTTAGCTACGGTTTTGCCGTTGTCAGGGTTTTTCTTTCCATCTTTAGGTTTACTTATTTTTTTAGAACAATTCATTTTTGCATGATTTTCAAAACATAATTGGCAAATATGTTTATAATTACAACTAGATTTATTACATTTTCCAGTGTTATTAAACACATAGCAAAACGGACCTCTCTGGTTAGTTTTCTTAATTGCTTTGTTTGATTTATTATTATTTTGATTGCGTGACTCAAAATGTGTCTCAAAATGTGCTTCATTATATAATTCTAAACTGGTTGTGTCCCAATTAAGAAGACCAGGATTTGAAGCCCTCCAGTGGCGAAAATTATAATCATAATTCAACGCAGCTTTATCATTCGCTGTATTGGCCACACCTATGACTGTATTCATGTATTTCATTAACTTAGGAGATTCAAGGGGATGTTTTTTGCAATATATTGCCACAAAGCAATGAAAAGTTTGTATCCAGTTCAAAATGTTAGTGATTTGTTTTGATTGAGCTTTTTGTTTTTCAATAGTAATTCCCCCTTGATCATTATGGACAAATGCAAATTTGTCCTTTTTCTCCAAAGTTGTAGCTGTCATTGCAGCCCATAAAATGCCAAGATCTACATACTGGTCGGTCCAAATTTTTGTTTTACATTTGAGATCAACCCCTAAATCAATTGGCTTAGAAAGACCAAAACTTAATGAGGGTTTATCTTGCTCTTTCTTGTCAGTCATACCTGCTACAATATCTTGAAGAGCCTGGGCCGTTAATGAGGTTTCGTCTTGGTTGTTATCCTCTTGGTTGTTAACCTCTTCATCCATATTTTGATCGGAATCTGAATCTGCAGTCTGAGATGGATTCTGGTTATTCAACTCCCTCATAACTGCTTTAGCAATTTGGGGTACAATGTTAGTCACAGCAGCATTGACTGCACTATTGATGGTATCTTCAATAGTTGGTGCATCATCCATATCAAAGTTATTTTCACCAGGGGACAGAATTCGTGATCCTCTGGGAAGTGGTGATTCGGATGACGATTCGGTTGTATCGTTCGTTGTAGTTCGTTTTGTTGGAGGCTGGCCTGAGGTTGACGGTTGTGGCTCTGTTTCACAACTATCTTGTTTTCTTTTCTTACCGAGCCTTGCTGCAACTCTAGTCGATTTTTGACTGTTCATTGTCTACAACGAAACATAAAATGATAAAGGGACGAAAGATGCAAACATCTTTCTTAAAAACTCATTGGCGAAAGCTTGATTTTGACTTTCTCAAAAATTGGCGAAAGTCTGATTAGGACTTTCTAAAAAATTAGCGAAAATCTGACTATGATTTTCTTAAAAATTGCGAAAGTGTTATAAAAACTTTCTTACAGGCAAAGGCGAAAATCTGAATATGACTTTCTTAAAATTATCATATGACTTTTTGAAAAAATGGCGAAAACCTGATTAGGACTTTCTGAAAAATGTCGAAAATCTGATTATGACTTTCTCTAAAAATGTGGAAATCTTGTACTGACTTCCTAAAATTGAACTAGCCTCATTCCGACTTTCTTAACAAAAGAAGAAAGCCTCATTCTGATTTTCTAAACAAAGAAAGCCTCATTCTGGTTTTCTTAAACAAGAAGCAAAAGCCCTTCTACTGATGGAGAGTGAAAGTCTATATGACTACTCAGCAAAACAACATTAACTGCAATATCATCCTACCTATAACTTAAGCAGAATGCCTCGAATGGCTCGACACAGTTTCTGTTGACCCAAAGTATTTAAATGCACTCCATCAGATAGTAATACTTCTTGGGAATTTTGTTTAAGTCCCACTAATTTCACCAGTTGAAATTGATTTGTCTTAGCCCTATCTTTCAGCAATTTGTTAAATTCAATGACAAGTTTGTTATATTGTACCACTGATCCATGTCTTACATTATTTCTCTGAATCAATTGTAGCACTGAACATCCCGTGCAATTAGGAGATTGGGCCTTCAAAGTTTGTAACAATAACATATAGCGGTCACACAATTCATTCAAATCTGCAGTCGTCGTACGAACATCCAGATCATTGCCTCCAACAAACATTATGATATGATGGGGATTAATATTTCTAACCGTATTTACAAATTCCCTACAATGTAGTCTGTTAGAAATTTTTCCACCGCTAATTCCTTTCAACAAAGTTTGAATTTTGTGTTCATTTAGGTTAAAGGATTGATTAAAAGTGCCATTCCTTGATGTTAAAAACATCTGTAACCTTGAAATGTGCGAACTACCAAGCACTAAAACTTTCATTGAGTCCGGCGCCATTGTTGTTTTATCCATTGTCTAATGACCATTCACGAAACTAATAACACTAAGAATAAAGGCGAACTATGAAAGATTTTTAACGTCCTTCTTAATTCATATGTGTAGAAACATACCTTGATCAAATTTCCAAATGTCTATGCTCTGATAGGCGAAGCTGTAGGTAGATATTTGAAAAAATTAACAGAATATATTAGAACTAAAATGGCGCCTGACAAAATCCTTTGTTGAAGTGATATCCCATAATCCCCTTGTCAAGGGAGATCACTCCAATTCAAAGAGCAGACGACATTCGGTGATAAAAACATTTTATACTAAAATTTCCTACCTTCTAATTTCGTTGATGATGTACTGTTTATTGAAGGTGATTTTTATGTTATTGGTGTAGTGCCTATATTTTCTAAGTCGGATGATAACCAACTTAGATGTCCTAGTGACATACGTATAAAGGTAGGTGCCGACATTGCCGAAAGCATCCGGTTTGCTGTAGGTGAAATTAATAGACCAAACGGACCGTTCGTGGATACATTAAAAGGCTACAAAATAGGACTTGTTATTTTAAGTGGCTGTGAATCACCTCTCGTTTTAAAAGAGAAAATATTACGGCTTCATAAAGGATCGTATGAACTAAAACCCGGACTCTATAGTAATCAGATTCAGAATAAGATTTTAGGATACGTTGGATCTATTGGAAGTAGTCTCAGCATTGCCATAGCAGAAACGTTAAGTCATCTTGGTTTCATACAAGTTGCTATTGCGTCTACAAGTCCTACATTGAGTGATCGCTCTAAATATCCATATTTCATGAGGATACCTACTGCTGATGATCAACAAGCACGGGTTATTTTAGACATTCTGAAATCTCTTGATGCGAAGTACATCCAGGTTTTACACAGTAAGGGGTCTTATGGTGAAGGCGGTCTCAATATCATAAAGGAACTGGCAGGTTCTAAAGGAATTTGCGTCGCCAATACCCTAGAAGTTGTTGAAAGTGCTCAAGTTAGTATTTACAATAAGTTTTTACCAGAGCTGCGAAAACATCCATACGCCAAAGTCGTTGTCAGTTTTATAAGGTCCCAAGTGGTCGAAGACGTCATTGTTAGCATCACAGAAAGTATGAATAAGGATGAATTTGTTTTTGTTGGTTCTGAAACATGGGGACGCCGAGAATCATTATTAAGCATTCCCAATAAAGACAAGATACAGGGATCCATATCAGTATCACTGGAACTTCCGCTAGTTCCACAATTTACAGAGTATTCGAAGACACTAGATGAAAATAATCCATGGATTCAACCATTTTGGGAAAAGCATGGATCGTGCATATTTGCTGGTAGTTTTGAAAGGAAGAATCGAGACAAAGCCTGTAATTTGACGACATTGGTAACACAAGATCCTTGGGCACCGTTTGCAATAGCTGCTACCTACTCGGTGGTGACTGGAGTGATGAATACGCCTTGTAGTGGTACTGATAGATGTCCAGCAACAGATCCAGAAACTATTACTAAATACATGTATCAGGTAGAGTTGAATATATTGTCCCTTGAACATAAATTGAATTTCTGGCACTTTGGTTGACGCACACCCCCTTCCTCTTCTTAACAATTGTGGCCCAGATATAATGAGTCTTTGCGGTCAGTGGGCACTGGATTAACATTTACCCAGAAAATACAATATTTTACATTTTTTCAGACCTATAGCTCAGTTTGTGTCCCCTGGAAAATGTCAAAATGTCCCCAGTCTGGGACATGACCCCAAATTGAAAACCCAGGCCTAAACCCACCCTGAACAGCCTGATCTCTTCCAAATACATAATATCTTGATCAATTCTTTTAAATGCAAATGGTTGTTGTAGAAGCATTAAGTTATTTGAAGTATTTCGGTTTTATTTAAAGAATGTAAAGTTATCAGTTAGCGGATCTGGTGAACCAAAAAGAGTTTTTGATGATAATGGTGATGGGGTTGTTAAATATACTATATTGAGAACCAGTAATTCACAGTACAATGAAGTATGTAAACATTTTCCTTAAATTGATTGAATTTCTATCCCATATTAAATACCTGGGAAATATGCACATAATTTACTCTACTCAGTTGCTGGAAAGGAGCCGATAAAAAGTCATGTATTATCTTCATTTCATGCAATAAAAATTCGTAATAGCAAAACCATTCCGCTAATCCGTTAGCGCATCGTTCTTTACAAACATGACGGTTTTTCGATCAGGATGTAAAAGTCCAATGACCCTGATTAAGTCATCTTCACTCATAATTCCAGTCCACCCAGCTGTAAATGGGTACGGATAATCCGGGAAAGATCAACGCCAAGAGGTTTAGCCAAGGACCAGCTGGGAGAAAGGATCCGCACGGAACGGAAGTTGTTATCCTTGTAAAATATAGATGTTTTTTTCTTTTTTCAAAATCCCATCCAAAAACATGGCAAAATCGAGAGTAATAGTTGTGTGTATATAGTGGACTACTCCGAGTAGTACCATCAGGTGTTCCGAAAAGAGTAAGCATGCTCTTCAATCGTTCAGCTATAGGACGAGATGAACCCCCTGTGTTTGGTACCTTCTGGTGCGTTTAAGAGGACGGAGAAGGCTGACGACAGTATACGCTCAAGATTTTTAAGTTGGCTTCAAAAGGAGAGATACATGTAATTTCAGTTGTCACGACAAAACTACAGTTTGTTAGAAAAATAAATAGTATTTCTATCCTCATTTGTACCAATGTGCATCTTTGTTTCAGATTGGAAATTGGTCCAAAACAGACGGTTTGAATATGAAGGTCAACGACGATACAGTATTTTCAAAAGAGAAATATTCCACGGCATGCCCAAATGATTTTGAATGCAACAAATGTGCTCCAGAGCCTAAGTAAGTGGTAACACATTGAGATAATATTCACAACCGAAACGCCTCTGAAAAGTTTTATGGCGCTAAATGTTGAGGAAATTCTTTTCAATATGTAATACATTTCCATTCTTTAATAATTCAACATAAACCTGGGGAATTGTCAGTTTTCAGTTACGTCTATCTTCTATTCATCCATTTTTATACGCCCACACGTATGGGCGTATATTGTGGTTGCCGTTCACATTTACCTCGTGCTCACTCTACAGACTACAATTCTTCATGGATTCTTTTGATATTTTGTATGTGTGTCAATATCATTATGAAGATGTGCACTATTGAATTTGGTGATGATTCGTTGATTTTTATAGCATAAAACTCTGATATCGCGTTCGTTTTGGCGTTTAAATTTACCTCTTTATCAAGCTGCTGGTGGGCGTATACGCTTGTTTTATATTATTATGTTGAAATTATGTCCTATGGAAAACAAATCTTAAAAATATCATGAGAATTACTCAGTTCACTTCATGTGTTTAATGTATCGCCTTTTTTTTACTTTCAAACTTCAAAATGACTCTTCCCCCATTAATCGTCAGATATATTATAATGTAAGATTGTAGGCTTTGATAAAAAAAATACCATATGACAATGAATAACGTATGATTTCAGAGATTCGCCAACTACTGGAAACGATATGACAGTTACATATGTATTAATTACATTGGTAGTTGTATTAGTTCTGATCCTTGTGGTACTACTGGTTGTTTACTGTCGGTTACGAAAAAGGCTAAAGGGAACTGATCCAGGTTACTCTGATCCCGATAACTTCACCAGGCGTTCAAATGGACGTAAGTGATTTATATTCAACAGTATTGGTAATTACAGTATCAGTTAATCGATTATTAATTGATTCTAAACACATTTAACACATCGGAAAATATTTGAGGGGTTATTGCCCTTGTTTTTGAAAATATGTTGTGAACACGATAGAGTGCTAGTTTCTTGATGGATTTTGACGAAACTTGGTGTGAGTGTTTGTATTGACCTTGGGATAAACCCTATTGAAAATCAGAACCATAGAAAGATATTTTATGAGTTATTGCCCTTGTTCTTTAAAACACGTTTTTAGCACGTAACATTCTCAAAGTTGTGGACACAATATAGGGAGCTGGTGATTTGATGGATTTTGATGAAACTTGGTGTGAGTGTTCGTAATCACTTGAGCATGAGGCATATTGAAAATCAGTAAAATCAGAAAACTCTTTATTACATGAGTTATTGCCCTTGTTTTGTTCATATTTCAGTGACTTATAATAATGTGATATTATTTCATTAAGAAAAAAAAACTGTAAAATGAAAATGTCACTCCCAGAATCATTTATTTACTGTCAACCTTCCGGATGAATTGGCTGCCATTAGAAAAGTGGGCATATTACGATGGCTATCGCTTTTTTTTCAAAAGCAAATCATTTTACAACACTGAACCAACACCACCAAACCAGAAGTTTAAATTGGCTCATTTTATTGGTCATTCATTTCCATACATCGAACCAAACTTTGAAGCACGCTAAACGACGCCCATATCAAGCATCCGGTCTATTTATTTATTCCATTGAATTCCAGGAACATCTTGGATTACATTATGATGATTATTGGTTTTATTCTTTTTTCATGTTTGTTCTGTGATATTTTTTTTGTTTATCTATTTTATGTTTGTTTTATTGTTTTAGTTTTGTTTTCTTGACATGATTATTTTTATCGTATTCTGGAGCTATATGGCCCATTGGTTGCTGATGCGACTTAATACATTTCTTTTTTCAAATAAAAGAGCGGTCCGTTGTACCACTTTGTTCCTCTATTTCAGATTCTACCCCATCAGACACATACCTGACGGCCATGCCTACTACAGGAAGATAACCAACAACCATGTATGACCTCATCTATATCTACCCCATCAGACACATACCTGACGGCCATGCCTACTACAGGAAGATAACCAACAACCATGTATGACCTCATCTATATCTACTCCATCAGACACATACCTGACGGCCATGCCTACTACAGGAAGATAACCAACAACCATGTATGACCTCATCTATATCTACTCCATCAGACACATACCTGACGGCCATGCCTACTACAAGAAGATAACCAACAACCATGTATGACCTCATCTATATCTACTCGTCGCAATCCATTCACAAACTCACCATTGAAATATCCAGATAATGAACGTCATCATTTTAAAAGGATTTTGTTCACTAACCGTTGACCAAAAAACTGTTAGTCTCAGAACCTGGAATGTTTTAGCTGATCTAATCCTTAAAAATGTTCCAAACTCTCAAAATTTAAGCCTTCAAATCCCCGGCGTGTGAAAGTCAAAAATACGACTCGTCGTGTAGTGAGACTATTTCTCATTTAGAAAACACATATACAGAAAATAAAAGATAACTGTTAAGGTATGGGTATAATTGAAGGGATTGTGCGATTTTTGTGTAGTTATAGTATTTCTGGAGGCTCTTTACATATATTCAAGGCTCAAATCGACCCTGGAAAATGTTGAACATCCCCCTTTAATGAACAAAATAATATGTTCTGTCTAGTATACAGTTATTCAATAGGATTCAGAGATAGTGTAATTTGTCTTCCCATACAACAACATATCATACCAAGCTTCTCGAAGTATCGAACGTACAAAAAAATCGAATAGCTTCTTTTAATAGAATATCAATTCAAAAATAGGAATCTTAACGATATCTTTTAACATTTCAAACTAGATCCGATAGTTTATATTTTTGTTTTTAGTTACTAGACATGATCCACCATATTGTTAGGGTGGTCTTTTGTTGTACAATCAGTAGTATGTTGATTATAAACTATTACCATAAACGAGTTAAAATACATAGAAATAACTCCCATAATCACTTGCAGAAAATTCCATAAACCCTTTTCGGTTGCATTTGTTTAAAAAGAAACAAACTACCCTTCACTGATAATATAAATGGCACAAATTATTTCTTCCAATTCCTGTGTTTCCTTACATATCGCGTTTCGGTAATTGGTAAATTGGGAAAATGACAACCTATATTGTTTGAACACTGTGTACTACAGAAGTAGTAAACCATTATTATTAAACACCCAAACCGTGTTATCTCCCTTACTCTTACAGTAATGGCATATTATGATAGTGTGATCTTATAGTCTAATCTGCCATAGTCGTCCCCAGCTCATTAATGTCATTAATACAATTATACCTTATTTAATTTTTTCTTAGTTATCTCATTTTAATCTGTTATAATCTTTTTATGTTTTAATTGTACATTGTTGTGTTATATCTCCCTATAATCTGTTTTATTTCAATTGTTCATTAATCAATGTCCATGGACTAACTTTTGTATAAATACCGATTGATATGTTATCAGGGGCATCTTGGATTCACCAGAGCACCTATACAGACGGACAACGCCGATGTATTTGTAAATATTGTATCCAGTTGTATTAAATAGTTTAAAGTTCGTTATCATAGTTTTAGTGTAAATTCGCACTGTTACAATATTACAATAGTGCTTATTTAATCTTGCCCGACAAATATGTGTACTGGCACTGTGTAAGGCCATACATACCAAAAATAGCAAATTTCTAGAAAGCTGAGCCATGTATGAGTTCATCAAGATGTTACATAATTTTATGGGATGCAAGGGCCAGATTTTTAAAGCAACTTTAAGTAGTTACGGCATCTGCAATCGGCAACTGATTTTCTATACAAAAATTCAGATAAGCAGGACGTAAATTACTACGAAAATAAGCAAATTATTTCAGAAAAACTGTTTCACTTGATTGACATGTATAACGTTGTCAATGCTTTCGTTTTTGTAAATATTTAATAAAAGTCTATAGAGATATTTGATTTTGGTTGCCTTAGTATTACCTCGAGCAGAGAAGTAATAAGTATGGCGAAATACAATGAAATAATGAATACAAAGTAATGTAATGAATGGAGTTTAACGTCCTACTTTTCTGCACCTATGTGGGCTAATTGAGGACGGGCAAACGCCATGCAGTGTGCAATGAGGGAAATTTTGCCAGGACAGCGACATTAGCCTGGTCTTATTTTTTATTTCCATCTGTCGAAGGATCTTTGATTTTGGTTGCCTTAGCTTTATCTCGAGCAGAGAAGTAATAAAAATGGCGAAATACAATGAAATAATGAATACAAAATCGAGAAGATTTTGTTTATCTTTCTTATAACTTTAGAAAACCTGTGTTTTTAAGAGAATTTTTTTCCAACAAACTTTAACGTCACGAGAAATGAAATGAAATGAAATGTATTAAGGAGCACCAGCACTCAATGGGCTATATAGCTCCAGAACACGATGAAAATAAACATGTCAAAACAAAACTAAAACAGTAAAACAAACATAAAATATATAAAACTAAAACAATATCACAGAAAGAACAAAATTAAAATTACCTCGTGCAGAGAAGTAATAAGTATGGCGAAATACATTGAAATAATGAATACAAAATCGAGAAGATTTTAATATCTTTCTTATAACTTTAGAAAACCTGTGTTTTTTAAGAGAATTTTTTTCCAACAAACTTTAACTTTAAGAAATGAAATGAAATGTAATGTATTAAGGAGCACCAGCACCCAATGGGCCATATAGCTCCAGAACACGATAAAAATAAACATGTCAAAACAAAACTAAAACAGTAAAACAAACATAAAATAGATAAAACTAAAACAATGTCACAGAACGAACAAAATTAAAAACAATATCGCAGTATAACACCACAAAGTGGTATTAAAACCAAAACGTTACGAGAAGGAACCAAAGTTGTGTAATCTAATAAGGATGAAAGTCATAAAGTGATCATCTACTGTCGTCTTTCTCAAAATTTAAGCCTTCAAATCTGCGTGTATCAATAATTATCAGCGTTTGAAAGCCAAAAACGCAACTTGGAAACAGATACACAGAAAATACGAGATAAATCTGTAGGTAGGTGTACAACAGAAGGGATTATGCGACTTACGTGGAGTTCTCATACTTCTGAAAGCTATTTACATGTATTCAAAGGTATTGTAGGCCAAATTCTACCCTCGAAAATTTTAATTGTAATCCTTTTAATAGTGCTCAGTAATACAATATACAAGTTTGACGTCACAATAAATAATCTTTAAGGTAAAACAATATAAAATCATAAAATGACCCGTATTAAAATATTTACCTCGTTGCGGTCAAATTTCACAAAACAAAAACTCAATATCTTAATCAAATAAAATCAAGGACAAATACATCTTAATTTGAATAATTTCCTTAATCTAATAACTATAGTCTAAATATTTCAGGTCTTTAGCAATATCAACAAGAGAAATTAATTATCAAATCTTTACAACATACTTTGTAGTGCTAAAATATGTCCTATTTTAAAAAGAATCACTTTGAGGATTTCGAAGACATGCTACGTGGTTATACTTCTGAAAATTATATTTAAATTTCTTAATACCATCGTAAATGGCTTTTACTACTTCACTTAAACTAGTTGTTTAGTGTTTAGGTGTTTCTGAAGAAGACAGTAAGCCGAAACGTCAAATAACAAGACACTTAATATAGTCTTAATTGTTTTCCCCTTTTTGGGAATTTGTGATATTATAATTTAAAATATTATTTGTGGTTTACTTCTACACTTAAACTAATATGTGTTTTTACAAGATAAAAAAAAATGTGTTTACCACTTAACTTAAACTAATATGTGTTTTACCACTTCACTTAAACTAATATGTGTTTTACCACTTAACTTAAACTAATATGAATGTGATCAAATTATATTAAATTACTTATATGCATGCATTCCATTGTAATACTAGTCATGATGAAATAAAAGCTCAGTTTGACCGGCGACCCAAAGCTGTTTATAGAACCTATCATAGAACGCCAACATCTTTAAATTGACAGAAAATGTGGTGACTTATCTTATTTATTGTATTTTCTAAATACTTCACACGTTCTTCCAATGTACAATGTCGGCTGTATTTCCATTTCGTTGGGATTCAGGGATTTCCAACAAGTCTTAACTTAACATACGATTATTATTTCAAAAATGAGAAAAAAAAACCCAGAAAACCCTGGGTCTCTGGGTCAAGCATGTTATTCATTTATGATACCAGAAAATAAAAATCACATATCTAAAAATCATGTATAAATTTTGAAGACTTAGTCTCCATCGATGAAATTTTCCGTAATGAAAACACTTGGGAATTTGATTGAGTTAAAATAGTGTGTCTCGAGGTCTTTAGATGGCCTTTGATTATTATATTCAGCTCGATAGAAATTGGGTCAGTTTGTTGAAGGTAATTACACATTGAATTAATAGAAGAAGGAAGTATATTAACCAAATTATGCGCATATCCTATTTTATACAATGCAATTTATTTATTATATTGCCTGTTGGGTCATTGACAAGAATACGTTCGGACCTGTTAAAACTGTAAAGATGGATCTCGTTGCGTTGCTAGCTCTGTGTTACGTTTTTACGTTGGTTAATTGTCAAGAAGAAGTAATATATCCTAAAGATGCTGATTTTTACATAGGAGGTTTTTTTTCGGTATATGGTCCGAATGGTGAAGGCTGCTCAACTGAAGTGTACACACCATCTATTGAAGAATTCGAAGCGGCTAAATGGACTATTGAAAAGATAAATACAAATCAGTTTCTACCTGGTGGACTTAAATTAGGTATGTTAAATTGTTATTCTCACACTAATACCAAATATTTCCCTTTTTAATAGATAACCACGGAATATTCAAATGATTTTAATATACTTCAGTCATCCGACAAACATCTTCGTGGTCTACTGTAGGTTATTTCATTGCAATTTATTTATTAATACTTAATTACTTGATACGTCCGAATCCAGCCACAAAATCAGCCCAGTTTTGTATGTTGAGCATTCTCAGCCAAGTCGAATAATTCCGCTTGTAAAAACAACTATTGTTTTCAGAAAGGCTATTGCTTATCAGTTGATGTAGGGTAAAAACCGCACTGGGGCTGTTACTCTAAAACATTGTTCGGCATCAGAGAAGTTTAATTTTTGCTTGTATGAGAAATATTTTTCTTAAGTTAAGAATTTATTTTTGCTTTATTTTAAGATAAATTTTTTTTGCTCAATTCTAAGAGAAAATTTATGTTGAATATTAAGAGAAAACTTTTGCTTAATCGAAATAACCAGATATTGCCAAGCAAGGTAATATATGCCCACTGGCAGCTGTCAGAATTTATAATATCTTTATCAACATTAAGACAAATTTTATTATATCAAAACTCAAAAACGTTCATGGAATTTCAATGACCATACCAAGTTTCATCAAAATTGATTGAAAACTGAAATTTCTATTGTGCTCACGAACACATTTTAAAGCATTTTTACAAAGTCAAGGGCAATCACTCAAACTTTTTCATCGAAAATGTGTCACCAAGTTTCATAAAATTCAGTTGAAATTGTGCTAATAAACAAATTTTGATGTGTTTTAACAAAGTCAAGGGCAATAACTAAAAAAACCTTTCATGTAAAATACAATACAATGTTAAGACAATAGACCTTTAATATTTTTCTTACAGGAATACATGGAATCAAGACGTGCGGTGTACCAGAAAAGGCTGCCGACGCTACTATATCTCTGTTAACAGCCTACAAAGGAAACAACCCACTTCTTTTTGGTAAGACATGGAAAACTGTATAAATATTTTGCATAGATGTAACATAATATATTTAGAAAATTTATCGATTGATCTTAATCCTCTGGGCGATATATTTCTACGTTCAGACTTTGTAAGGGAAACCACCTCGTATTTAGCAAACGTATTCAATATCAATACAGTGCATTAGGTCAAATGATATTAATGTACAGTTTTTATTGTGAACAAACAAAGCGAGTTATTATGTATGTCTAGTAATGTAGGCCTACAGAGATTTAGCCAACTCCCTTTGCCAATGATTTTGTACCTCTACACAATGCACACGCGAAAAGGCTTTTCTGAAAAGAATTTCCGATTTATTTCTGTACATCCATCCTAAAGGGTATAGGGCCTAATTCTGACCCATGTAAAATAAAGAGTTTATTATTATTATTATTATTATAAAAGGTCTTCTGTATTCGAAGTACGGTGTCCAGTTTGGAATAATCGATATAAATACCTAATACATGCGATTCAAGACTGGACACGATTGCTCTGGTATATATTGGGTATCACATACTGTACACTCGCACCTCTATTCTCACCATTACTTACCTCAGCACGATTCAGAAACGGCATTCGTTGCGTGACTTTCTGCTTATATGTTGTCATTGTGTTTACATACCAATAATGATATTGAGACCAATATTTAAATCCTTTATGTACACTAGATATTTCTAATGTTACAAACTTCATTCTTTCATATGAACAGTTTTTTATTTCACAAACAATGGCTAGTATTTTTTTACATGCATTTATACGCTATATTATCGCATGACAAAACGCTATATTATCGCATGACAAAACGTAATAAATCGTACATTTTTTTTAAGTCAATGAGTTAGTTTCTGTAAAAATTATCACTAAATGTTCATAAAGAATGACCATTTTTTCTACTATAAGTTGTAAAAGCTATCAAAATCAACTATACATATATAATATTTAATAAAAAGTATAGCTGTATGTATTGTTGACCATCGGGATAGTGAACAATATATGCACAATGGTTTTACAGGTATGCTTAGCCCGACTAGAAGTACAGAAGCAAAGGTGGTATCACAGATAATAAGTTCTTTACCAAAAGAAGATAGAATTCCCATGATAAGTTATGGTGCAACATCAGCTAGTCTCAATAATCGAGACTTGTATACGAATTTCTTTCGAGTTATACCATCTGACCTGGAGCAGGTTAAGGTACGTAATGCCTAAAGACTCTTTATCCGAAACTCTGATGGTGTCAATGAGAACCATAACACCATACTTATTACATACTGTTACTAATTTTGATTTTATTGTAGAAAAAACGTCCAGAAATCTTGCTAGAAAAAGACGTATGGACATCGCAAATCATGCAACTATCAGTTCCATATATAATATTCGAACGGACAGTTATGGAATTTGGAAATAAACGCATATCAGAATACTTAAAGTTGTCTGAAAATTGTGGAAATTCAATCGTGGCGCCAGGCAGGGTATGCTTACTCTTCTAGACACCTGATACCACTTTTCATAATGAAATACTTACTCATGTATGATTGATATAATTCCTCATGTGAAAAGTTCATAAGCTGTTACCTATGTTTCGTCAAAATGTCTTTTTGGATTTAGGGTTTCGTTTTGCGGTTCGGATCGTTAATACTTGGTTTCTTTATTCAACTGGCACAGCAAATCGTAAAGACGCCCTTTAAGAAATAAATCCTGCCAAAAAATGATTGATATACAATGTAATTTGAACTGAACGATTTTCTGGCATACATGCATAGTTACCTTGTGTCAAAGCTAGTAATACTTCCTTAAATCTTACTGTTATTCGTTGCTATGGTATTTTAGGTAATGCTTCAGTTGATGCTTCAATTAAAGTGGAACTATGTGGGAATTATTTATGAAGAAGGAGCATATGGAGAAGAGGCAGCATCCGAACTTATGAAATTGGCTGAACAGAATAAAATATGCATACCTCTGTATAAGTCTTTTAAAAATAGCATTGGAGTCAACGTGTATAGCGAAATAGTCAGCGCAGGTGTGACGGGACTTGTTTACATTGGACAAGGTTCCTCAATCAGCAAACTTCTTCTTCTTCTGAAGCAACTTGAACTCGAACTAATAGTATCCGAATCGCTGCAGCTTCATAAGCAATCATTTGAGATAATACCCGGAAATTATCATGAAGCTTCTAAGGGGTCATTAGTTGCCAGTAGCCCACAAGAAAAGCTAGCCGAATTTACGACGTATTGGAAGAATTCTTCTCGGCGCGTATCTGATCAATCTTGGACTGGTTTGGTTTCTGACCACAATGATACATCCGTGTATTCCAACTACGTCATCAAAGCAGTATGTACCTTGGCTCATCTGATAAAAACCACCTTCAAGGCTGTTTGTCCTGACACTACTGTTTGTGATGCTGTTAAGAATATAGAAAAACAAACATTTATAGACAATTTAAATCAGCTAGAAACAAACTTAACAGAGATTTTTCCCTATATATATACCGACAGCCAACCAAATATAGTGAAATTTGATGATCAGGGGCAATATGAGACATCGAATAACAGCGTACAGTATGAACTGTACAATTTTCAGAAATGTTCCACTGGCTACTGTTTTACTAAGGTAACTTTTTTTCGTAGACATTTATAATCAAATATACAAGCTATTTGAATCCTCGATACTATGGGCTACAGAATTAAAATAGTGTTAAGGGAAGTACGGACCTATGGTATTTATTCAAAGATTAAACGGTCGATTTCATGCCTTGTTTTTAGATGAAAAAAAAAATGTCACATTTGTAAATGTATCTATATCTTTAACTTTTTAGGTTGGTGAATTACAAAACGACGTTCTTAATTTAGACAAGTCATCTATTAAAATGTATGATAGGGATCAAAACGAATATGATCCACTTCCAATGGCTCAATGTCCAACCAATACGAACTGTGATAAATGTATATCGTCTAATTTCGTTGATGATGTACTGTTTATTGAAGGTGATTTTTATGTTATTGGTGTAGTGCCTATATTTTCTAAGTCGGATGATAACCAACTTAAATGTCCTAGTGACGTACGTATAAAGGTAGGTGCCGACATTGCCGAAAGCATCCGGTTTGCTGTAGGTGAAATTAATAGACCAAACGGACCGTTCGTGAATACATTAAAAGGCTACAAAATAGGACTTGTTATTTTAAGTGGCTGTGAATCGCCTCTTATTTTAAAAGAGAAAATATTACGTATTCACAAAGGATCGTATGAACTAAAACCCGGACTCTATAGTAATCAGATTCAGAATAAGATTTTAGGATACGTTGGATCTATTGGAAGTAGTCTCAGTATTGCCATAGCTGAAACATTAAGTCATCTTGGTTTCATACAAGTTGCTATTGCGTCTACAAGTCCTACATTGAGTGATCGCTCTAAATATCCATATTTCATGAGGATACCTACTGCTGATGATCAACAAGCACGGGTTATTTTAGACATTCTGAAGTCTCTTGATGCAAAGTACATCCAGGTTTTACACAGTAAGGGATCTTATGGTGAGGGCGGTCTCAATATCATAAAGGAACTGGCTGCTTCTAAAGGACTTTGCGTCGCCAATGCCGTAGAAGTGGTTGAAAGTGCTCAAGTTAGTATTTACAATAAGTTTTTACCAGAGCTGCGAAAACATCCATACGCCAAAGTCGTTGTCAGTTTTATAAGATCCCATGTACTGGAGGACGTCATAGTAAGCATCACCGAAAGTATGAATAAGGATGAATTTGTTTTTGTTGGCTCTGAAACATGGGGACGCCGAGAATCATTATTAAGCATTCCCAATAAAGACAAGATACAGGGATCTATATCAGTATCACTCGAACTTCCCCTTGTTCCACAATTTTTTGAACATTTGATGAAAATAGATGAAGATAACCCATGGATTCAACCATTTTGGGAAAAGCATGGATCGTGCATATTTGCTGGTAGTTTTGAAAGAAAGGATCGAGACAAAGCCTGTAATTTGACGACATTGGTAACACAAGATCCTTGGGCACCGTTTGCAATAGCTGCTACCTACTCGGTGGTGACTGGAGTGATGAATACGCCTTGTAGTGGTACTGGTAGATGTCCAGTATCAGATCCAGACACTATTACTAAATATATGTATCAGGTAAAGTTGAATATATTTATAATCGGTAATATTTGTCATAGAGACATAGAGCATATCCCAAAAAATATTTCCAGAACAGAGTTTGACATACTAAACTAGTGGCCTTGGTGACTTATTCAATTTTTCAGTGTCATCGTAAGAGGATATGAATATTTAGTCCAACTGAACAACTGAACTGTCAAAATATTCTGCTACTTTTTTAAAAACTGAATCGGCGATCATCCATGCATTGTACATGTAGTTGCTTAATATCGGACAGATATGATGGGGATATTATAATGCTCTCTCTACTCTCCTCTCTGCCCGTGCGGAGTCTCAAAACATGTGGGTAAGTCATCACGTCGCTTTAAACACTAGATCATTCTCCACCTCCATTGACTGAGGACCAGCTAACTGCCTCTCCCATAGTGAGGGAAAAATTATAAATTCACGGTATACCTCAAAGTTGTTTTACACATTTCTCCCAACTTGCTCTCCTACAGTGAGGGAAAAATTATAAATTCACGGTATACCCTAATGTCGTTTTACACATTTTGTACCGAGTACGGCGATTTCTAGGAAAAAAACGATTGCCGAGCGCCCGTTCCTCGCCTCTATCGCGGCTACGACTCCCGGTGATCAGACCGAAGAAAAAAAAATTTCTTTCTCCTTTTTCTACACACGCGTCGGAAAGACATTACTGGTGTCGCGCACGCGCTTGGTCGACCAGTCGGTCGCGGCCGAGTTAGAGTCTCAAAAAATGTGGATATGTGACCACCTCGCTTTACACAAAAGATTGGGCTCCACCGAGAAGCTGACGAATCTGATTACTTTGCAAATAACATATATTTTCCCTATTGTTGTAAAAACTTTTTATTTAAAGAATGTAAAGTTATCAGTTAGCGGATCTGGTGAACCAAAAAGAGTTTTTGATGATAATGGTGATGGGGTTGTAAAATATACTATACTTAGAACCAGTAATTCACAGTACAATGAAGTATGTAAACATAACCAATATAAAAATGAAATGAATGGAGTTTTACGTCCTGCTTTTCTGCACCTGTACGAGCTAATTGAGGACGGGCAAACGCCATGCAGTGTGAAATGAGGGAAAGTTTGCCAGGATACACGAGAGGGGAGGAAGCAATACAAGATAAGTTATTAGGAACGGAACCTTATGTCGTATCTTGATCACTGGGAACAAAGAAGTAGGACGACAAATTCATTTTCATTGGAGGCAACTGTCTTTTTGTTTTCTCCCATTCCGGTCAGAGTGCCCAGCTACACATGCCACAAATAATGTCACAGGATTGTCCACGGTATTTCACTGATCGGTATTGAAATGACGAAATGATTCTATACCGTTCACTGATTTTCAGCTTTAGAGTGAGCAAATGTCAGATTAAGTTTTCATCCAAGAGATTACCCTTCGTTCAGTATTTGGTTCCTCTTTTCTACAAATGTTATATGAAATTATTGTTTCAGATTGGACATTGGTCCAAAACAGACGGTTTGAATATGAAGGTCAACGACAGTACAGGTTTTTCCAAAGATAAATATTCTTCGAAGTGTCCAAATGATTTTGAATGCAACAAATGTTACACGGATACGAAGTAAGTGATTATTATTTATTTCAGTATGGCAACTGACAAAATTAATCTTTAAAATTGAATATCGCAAGCATTCTGTTCCATAAACATTGCAAATATTGGTCTTGGTGGCAAAATTTTAATTTGGGAAAACCTTCCTGTTGATCGTCTATTCCAGTGCCTCGACTAACACTGTGACTAGGCGGCAGCGATGCCGCGCAGTGGCGGTATTCTGCCGCCCAGTGAACACAAAAGTCAGTCCCGGTCGGCAGTCCTATATTGTTAAAATATCCAAAGCAACATAACAGAAATAAGAATAATATGTTGTTTTCAACAACGGTATGATGTCTGTTCAGGCCCGTGGCCAAGGGGGAGGGATTGGGGGGAGGGTGGCCCTAATTACAATCTTGCCCCCCCTAAATAAAATATCAATTGTTATATTTTTTTAACGCATTAATTCATTTTACTGAGTCGGGGGGAGTCTTTTTTATAAAACAAATAATCCTAAGCTTAAATTCGACGTTAAATGTGTCAGCAAATAGCGTTTACAGGCATATTATTCTCAAAATTTTCCAAGAGACAAAAAATTTTGAATCTTAAATTAGCTGGGAAGTGGGAAATGTCAGAAAATTGTGTTTCCAGGCATCTAACTCTCAACATTTTCTAGACGAGATCACAGACCCTACACAAATAATCTTAAACCTTAAATTCAGTGGGAGTTCAAGAGTTCTCGCCAATTTGTGTTAAATCCGATTAAATCGTACCGAAAATCTAACATGTCAAAAATATTATTGATATTATTTAATCATTATAATGTGGGCATATAAAAACGTATGATTTCAGAAATGCGCTAACTACGGTAGAGAACACGGTAGTGACATATGTATTAGCTGCACTGGTAGTTGTTTTTGTCCTGATCTCTATTATGCTACTGGTTGTTTACTGTCGGTTACGAAGAAGGCAAGAAAACCTTGATCCTCATTATTCTAATCCGGATAGCTTCATCAGGAAAGCACGTAAGTGATTACAACAACATTATCAACTTATGGCAAAAAATATCTTTCTTCTGTTAAAATTTAATTGTCTCACTACAACAAAGTCTTCAACCAAAAGTTGGTATAAACTAAAATTATGGGTTTATAGCAGAAAACATAAAGGGATATCATTGTATAACACACTTCTAGCTAGGACGGGTGTGGCGTCCTGATCAAGCAGAAAATAATTATGTTAGGCTTCTTGTTCTATTTCTTATTTTTTTATTTATTATATTTGTTGAAAATCTTCCGTAATGTTGATGTGATCGATTATTTTCCAAATAAAGTCCGTAGGAATATATGTAGTGAATAATATTTAAGGGACAGTCTGAATTTTTTTAGGTCAAATTTGCGAAAACTTTACACCAAAATCTGTAACTATGTGCCCTTTAATATATCTGAAACTTTTAACTAAAAAAATCCAGCCGTTAATTTTTAAACGCTAAAAACATGCTAAAATTAAAAAAAAAAGTGTGTTATGTTTTTTGGACGCTGACAGCAAACTACTGAACGGATTTGAGTAAAATAAACGCCTAATTGTAGAAAAATGTCCCTCTTGTGTATTTAAAATGTTTCAGCTAGAAATATTGAGCCATTTAAAGGACAAAAACTAAAACTAGGTCAAATTGCTTAATTAACAATAAGTACTCCCTGTTTGTAATTAACCCTTTAAAACCAAATTCAGTTTGATCAAGAAGATATAGAGATACTATAAGCATACTTTAAAAATACTCTCAGGTAGCATTTGCGATTTTTTTTGATAATGGAAACTTTTTTCAAAAAAGCGGAATAGCCCTTTAACATTGTCAAACTTGGTGGATTAAATCCTATTTGCCATTTCATGCCAGCAAATGACATATCCATACATATTTATGGAATAAAAAGGGGCTCTAGTTTGTTAAGTTAAAATTATTGGACTTTCCTCAGTTTAAGATTTTTTCTTTCAGATTCAGAACACTCAGACACATATTTGACAGCCATGGCGACAGCAGAAGATAAACCTCAACCATGTATGACAACATCGTTATCTGCACCCAATCACAGTGATCCACTGAGCAGGTATCAGTCAGGCACACCATTGAAGACCCCAGATAATGAACGTCATCAGATTAGTGAACAAATAACTTGTTCTGTCTAATAGTAATATACTGTTATTCAGAGATAGTAGTGTTTGTCCCGGGCTGGGTATCGATTACCAAATTGAGATCAATTATCGAAGGCAGGTTACCGATCAATAATCGAAATATTTTAATTGGGAAATCTTCTAATCTTCATATGTTTGTGTACGTTTTTCTACCGGAATGTTTGTTATTTATCAATATCTGGTATCAAAGACAAATGAAACTGAGTAATGTCCAGAATTTTGTATGATTATCATGATAAAATGGGTCTGATAAGCGTGTAGCGTAGCAGATAATATTAAAAGAAAATTTGACTATGAATTTTAATCGATTAATAAATTTGATAATCGATAATCTATTAAATAATTTGTAGCGTCGATAATTTCCATTATTAGACCCAGCCCAATTTGTCCGTCCATACAACAACATCACCCAGCTTCTCGGAGTATCAAACTTAGGCTACTGTCTGTGCAAGTTAAAACGTTTTGCCATTATTTTGATGAGAATTGGAATATCAGCCTGACAATGCTACTGTTAGTCTAAGAATGTCTTTGCTTTGATAAAAAAAAATATAGTTTTTGTAAGTTTACATTAAATGGAAATACATTTCTCTCCTAGAAATTTCAACCAAAAAAGGTCACTAATTGTGACTAAAAATTGTCCTCTGTAAAACAAATTTTGAAGACATAAATTGTGTTCCTATTTATATTTCCGTCAAAGCAAAGACATTCTATGACTAACAAGACTAATTTGAAGTTTCTATTCATGTTTTAAAATAAATTATGGCAAAAATTCAAAAAAACTTTTCAACTTGCACAGACAATAACATTTTCATTGCAGACTTAATCAAATAGTTTAGAATTTATTTATTGCTTTGTATATATATAATTAATTCTATATTTTTTTTTGTTTTTTTTTTTGTTTTTTTAGTTTTGAGTCCTGATCCATTATTTGTTTACAAAGTATTTTTTTTTTTATTTCATATAAAGTAGTGTGTTTATTATTATATATTTGTAATATGTGACGCCTATAATTAGTGAAAGTGGGCATTACATGTGAAGTAGTGTTACACCATGTTCCTTTATCAACGTTAGACATTGGCATTATCTACAATGACCTTTGAGACTCGATTATCACAAGGTAAATTTACTACAAGAAATCTGGCATCTGGTCATTCGAAAGTTTTCCCGAAATAATTTGTTACAAGAAATATAACTGGTCGAACAACGAATTAATGTAATGAAATGAAATGATAGCCGATGCTAAAGGAACATGGTGTTACACAAGAGACAGACCGGAATGTGGACTTTAAGATGTTTTTAATAAATCTATAAACAGAAGAAAAGATGGTTATAGCACCTTACCACGTCGTTGACTATATGAAAGCAGTTTGGAAGTGTCGAAAGCCTGGCATTACAACAAGTTCGTTTACTGCAGTCTTCGTTAGGACACCTTCGTGTAGCTTACAATACACGAAGTTTCACAAAAAAAAAACGTGCAAGTGCATTTTTGTTTAAAAAGATACTCCCTACAAACATTTCTTTAAAACCATTTACACAGATATCACATTATACAACAGAACATAATTTATTTAATTTATTTATTTTATTTTACATAACGATTCAACAATTGATTTCGATAAAAATGATGGATATAAAATTATTGTTGAAATGTCGTGTTAAATAAATAAATCCCAGTAAAATTAGTAAACCATAAAATTCTGTTTAAAACATTACAATTGTCTTAAATTAAACATCTACACCGGGTTACCTCCCTTATTCCCTTAAAAGTAACGACACACTACACTAATGCACTATTTAATCATAGATTATGACCGAGATATCAGCCAGCTCCTTCAAAGTATACTATAAATATAAATTCTTAAGAATTTGTATGCTACATAAAAGTAGGTCTTAGCATTGTCTTAAAGACAATTTCTTGCAAACAATTAAACCAAAATTGTTTTCGTTGAGTTATCCGTTTTTTGTTTTTCTTTTTGTACTGTTAAAGTGTGATTATGGTTTATATTCATCTAAAAAATGTAGATTTATGTATGCATTATAATCGCAATATTAGCACTGTGAAGACTGATATATCCAATCCTTATTATGTACGTGGATTTTTGGCCAGTTATTTTCACATAATCCTGACCCTCACCCCACTTCTTACTAGTATGAGTAAAGATAGTTTTCTTATATCACAGAAAAGATTTTTCATATCATTACCGATTTTTTTATGATGTTCAATTGTTAGTCAAGTTATTTGTTAATATGCCTTATATACTACAAGATTATTTAATGTGTCTTTTTCATAATGTATACATACGAATAATTATGTCATAATCCTTTGTATGAAGTTGTTATTTTTCTATTAGAAAATCATTGACAATCACACAACTTTCCCATAATTGTTGCTATGTCAGTTTTGAAGCAATACAGATGGCGCAACACCCGATGGAGTAGGGCATTACTATAACTTGGCGTTCTAGAACATTCTCATAATTCTGAGCTTCGCGATTTTTGATTAACATGAATTGTGGCTGAAGTTCTGTTTTCCATACTATTTTCAACATAACCTTATTATTAATAGTGAGTAACCCTCTCAAATGGGTCCAAAAAGGCTGTAATTTTTTTTTTTAAATTAATCATAAATGATTTGTTACTATCGTTTAATTTCGGTTATCTTTTTTTTTCAAAATTTGGTGACAATGAAGTAAATCATTCCTATGTAAATTTCTTAATTCCCTTGATCTATTAGTAAAAGTTTGACCAACTAACGTGTAAAATGCAGCTAGTTTTAATTCGAAAATTAGTCAAGAATCATAAAATGTGCTAATTCGTTTCGATCCTCTCGAAAATCATTCAAGGTAAAAACGATCTATAGGATATTGAACGCGAGCACGACATTTGGTTCACTCACTGTTAACATTCTTAGATTACATGCGTTTACATTTCGATAAAAACAAATCCCTCTTTAGTTCTCAAATAGCTCGTAAATAATGGAATGAATTACTCATGAGACTGTCAAGAATAAAGTGAAAGAAAAATACAAATACAAAGAATTGACCAAGATTCAATGTAACTCGCTGCCATTTTGTGTTTATTGATGAATGACTTGTGACATGAAGTTGATTAAATTGTTACACTCGTCTTAACATCGGTCGATTCGTACCTCATCTAGCCTCGTCTGTATATAGGGCTTTGGTTGCGTCCATTGGAACTACTGTCGGAGCTCTTTAAGATTGGAGGTGCGATTACTACATTCAACATGGCCGCGCCCATGGATGCTTTATCGTAGGAGACTTTTGGCTTGTCTTTTGTGTTCAAATACCAATAAACGTTTACATTCACTAGTTGATTTCAAAGCCCAAAAGGAGAACTATGAAAATCATTGAAACGTTCACCGGAATTAAACTGTTTCGCGGTCTATTGCATATAACTAATTGTTGAAGCGGAAGGGTTTCCTACTGTCGAAAATCGGTCGCCGCATCACATCATAATGTACTGGCGTAGACGCATATCAACAACTGTCATACAGCCGAGGTTTGATGTAGGGTACCGGAATCAGCCGAGGATTGCCGAATGTAAATTGTGACTGTTGAATCAAACAAATGTACACACCATTCAATTCACCGTTTCTCAAGGGAAATTTATACTTTACCTCATAAAATCAGATTAAGATAAATCCATCAAGTGGTAACAGAGGTTGCTTCCTATCAACAACATGGCGATATGTTAAATATTTTCTTTAAAGGGATAGTGGTAATAGCACCAGTTGTGAGAGCAGGCCCGTAGGAAGCAATTTTATATTGGGAGGGGGGGGGGGCAAAATGTACAAAAACTCACTCTCAAGGGGGTTGTGCAGAATTCAAAGCTGCTCCCAGCCTATATAAAGCAATTTTGCATTAACTGGCCCTATCAACATACCACTAATTTCTTGTTATATCTTAAAAAAAAAATTGTATTGCTTCAATCATTAATGTCAAAATTATTGGGAGAGGTGACTGCCCGCAGAAGCTGAACAAGTGAAATAAGTTTTCACTTATACTTTAAGGGATTGTAAAGAAGTTTAAAAAAAATTATGTGTATCGTGGACAGCATCGATTTGCGTTATTCAACCAGTCTGTGTTACATCCGCATTTATTGAAGGACCGGGATGAGTTGTTATGTTCAAGGAAGTATCTTACTGGATGTCTCTCAACTGAAAACTGACTTCATCTTCTTTGAACATTAAATGCAATAATTTCTTCTGGGAAAATGCCGTGTCGTCTCTGATGTATAAACTTTATTTTAAATTTTAAATGCTTCATCATTGTTTTATGATATATTTTTTGGTTTTAATACCACTTTGTGGTGTTATACTGTGATATAGTTTTTAATTTTGTTCGTTCTGTGATACTTTTTTTTGTTTGTCTATTTTATGTTTGTTTTACTGCTTGCTGGTGCTCCTTAATACATTTCATTTCTGATGTATAAACTATGTCTGATTCGGTCACTAAATCTGTAACTTTGTGTTATATCACCGATTCAAAAGTCAAAACTATCATAGTATGAAATTATAACGTCTTGGCGTTCATGATACTTCCCCCAATAAGCATATTTCACTTGTCCGGTTGCGCATTATTTACAACAGTATGTAGCCACATCAACTCAAATGAAATGAATGGAGTTTAACGTCCTACTTTTCTGTACCTATATGGGCTAATTGAGGACGGGCAAACGCCATGCAGTGTGCAATGAGGAAATTTTGCCAGGACAGCGGCATTAGCCTGCTCTTATTTCCAATTTCCAACTGTCGAGCGATCTTTAACGTGCACAGCCAATAGCACACAGGGCCTAGGTTTATTGTCCCATCCGAACGACTAGACGCTTTTTTCCATGTCAGCCCCTCCGACCTGTATCACTGACAGGGGGAAACCGGATTGGACATCAACTCAAAGGCGGGTCATATTAATGATTGGATTATCCCAAGACATAAAAATTCCACCCATGATGTTATTGATAAATACATGTCTCAACATTCAGTTATCTCCTTTGTTGTAAATTTCACGTTTTCAACCCAAGAAGACAGAAGTTTCTTTTACAAAATGTCAAAACATAATAATTGAAGAATTCACGTCCGATTTCGTGAACTCTGTTTCATTTTGTGATCAACCTGAGAATGAAGATGATTTTGTTGTCTTGTGTGGCTCCACAATTCTAGACAATTTACATAAGCACTTTCAATACAGTCAAAGAATCGTAAACAGAACCTGTGTACGTCAGGTTATACTGGAGACATGGTTAATATATAAATTGTCGTATTTAGAAATCCGTACAAGCAAAACAATTCCGTTAATCTAAAATCTCGTCAAAAATAATGGTAAAATAGAGAAATAGTTATAGTAGTGGACTACTCCAAAGATAAGTACCATCAGGTGTTTCGAAAAGAGTAAGCATACCCTGCTTCGCGCGCGACATCCGCCACTACTATATTGTTCAACATAATAGGATACAATCAGGAATATGCTCTTTGTAATTTTACGTACAGCAAGAAATATTCTGCAATTGTCAATAAAAGTCTCCATACAACTTCGACAGCCTACAATATTTAACAATTAGACCTATAACATTGATTCAAAGAAATGTGGGTTAAAAAAATTTCAAAGAGTATGGCTATATGCAAAACTTTGACGTGCTTGATGGTAACGTCAGTATCTTCACATCAAATGAGATCATCTGCGGTTGAAGGAATAAGATTATCCCAACATCTGTACACTGACGTATAAAATTAATTTTATTTTTAGGTATGGTGGTAAAAAAAAACCTGCACAGATATCTAAAGGGCATTCCAGATAGCTGCAATACGTGTAATATAGTTTTGATAGTTGCCTCAAAATCTTCACATCTGACTGGGGATAACATCAACACCTGATGGTACTTTTCCTTGAAATGTCCACTATTATAGAGTTATTGCGCCTTTTTTTGCATGCTCAAAACGAGATTTTTGACTAACGGAATTGTTTTGATGGTACGAATCTTATTATCATCTACATTTCTAGGGTTGTACATCGAGTTTTGGATGGGACAATAAACTGAGGCCTCGTGTGTTATTGGCTGTGCACGTTAAAGATCCCTCGACAGTTTGAAATCGATAATAAGAGCAGGCTAATGCCACTGTCCTGGCAAAATTTCCCTCATTGCACACTGCATGGCGTTTGTCCGTCCTCAATTAGCCCATATAGGTGAAGAAAAGTAGGACGTAAAACTCCATTCATTTCATTTTACTGCATGGCGTTTGCCCGTTCTCTATTATCCCATATAGGTGCTGAAAAGTAGAACGTTAAACTCCATTCATTTCATTTTATTGCATGGCGTTGGCCCGTACTTAATTAGCCCATATAGGTGCAGAAAAGTAGGACGTAAAACTCCATTCATTTCATTTCATTCGTAACGATGTTTTAAATCGTATTAACATCAACATTCAGTACCGTGCAATATCTATTCGTACTAAGAAACAGGTAGCCCTTTTCGTCTCAGTTGTATGCTATGTATCCCCTTAAAACTTGCTCCTGGACAAGTCCAATGTTTCTGATATATAGCTGTTGGTTTCCCCCCTTTGTAAATTTTCCAAGAGATGTCTAAATATATAGGGTCGAAGAGCGAATTCAATGAAAACGACATTTTGTACGAATATAAATTGCACGGTACTGTACATATCAATTACGACATTTGACGCTTGTAAGAAATGGTTGATAATAAATTCATGTGATTTATTTGTGTTCCATACTGGTTAAAATCTAATTACGATATAAAACATTCACATGATATTAAACTCAGTTTTAAAGTCTGATAACAGTGACTTCTCCAGCTAACATATCACTGGAAATTGGATTTTCATCGAAAAAGTGTCAAATTTGGAATGAAAACTCGTCGAATTAATGCGTTGTCTTTTCAGTAGAGTGTAAAGGTCCAGTCGGGGAAATCCGAGCAAGCCATGATATTGATTGAAATGTGAAGTAAATTGGAGAATTAGATTTTATTGAAGAAAAGAGAGAAATTGGTGTGTTATAACGATTATGGTTTTTTTAAATAAAAGGTACCTTGTCTATTCGGGTTGCCTTCTTAGAAAAATGATCTGATTTTCCACTTCAGTTCAGTTCTTCACTGATGCCCAAAACAACCAACTTGACAAGGATTGAAGTTCCACTCGTGAGTCGACTTTCCGAAACAAGAAATTTTCCAACTGTGAAGAGAAGGCGACCATCGACCCGTCACTGACAGCTATGCTTCTGTCATTTATTTAAAAGCATAGTCGTGTGTCATAGATTTGAGTCATGTGTAGACGTTATGGGATACCACATACCTTCATAGTCGATGTTCCATTGATTAAAACATCAAGTATTTTTTGAAACAATCAAGGATACCATAATGTTTGAAAATTGGACTTGAAAATAACAACAATATAATTCGTAATATCATTGGATTAGTTTAAGATACAGATCTACTCCGTATAAAAGTTTGGTTTTAATACCACTTTGTGGTGTTGTACTGTGATATTGTGTTTAATTTTGTTCTTTCTGTGATAATGTTTTAGTTTTGTTTTGACATGTTTATTTTTATCGTGTTCTGGAGCTATATAGCCCATTGGGTGCTGGTGCTCCTTAATACATTTCATTTTCATTTCATTTCCGTATAAAAGTTAATTGATTCAAAACATGTGTAAGAAATATAATTACCCCAAGTTGTATTGAAAGCATTCAAATCTGAATTGTTACATAAACATTTAGTTATAATTTATATGGAAATAATATAGTATGGTCCAGTGTTTTATTTTCTGACTGGTCGTATAAAACAACTCATTATTCCTATTCATTATTACAAGAGGAGCACTGGTAACCCTAATCAAAACTTTATTCAATAGACAAAATCACTTAACTTCCGTTGTCCAGATATGGGCTAGCACATCATGCGTATATACATGTATCTACAATATTTACAACACACTCACTCCAACAAATAACATCTTATACAAATAACGTAAATGTAATATGTTAAAATGCATAGAAAATATTGAATGACTTAAAAATAAAATGTACAGAAAACCGTGTTTTGCAAACGACAAGAGGTTGTATAGTGTATCAGTTTTTATATTTATCTTTCTTGCGTGGATGCCACTTCGAAAACTAGGTAGTTGTTGGTAGTAGGCTACTGTGATGTTGGTTTGGTAATTTGGTTAATCACCAAAATGACATGGCAGTGAAACTCGGCCCTTAATAGTGTGGAGTGAAATACTCGATCTTCTTCATTCTTCCAAACTCGTTGTGATCATGGTTATTCTTCTTGATGGTGGTAGTTGTTGGTTTGGTTTGGTTAGATTATCTGGTAGAATAACCTGTTTGTCAGAACGTTTTATATTCCTTGGGGGAAGTGGTGAAGATCAACATTACATTTCAGAGGGTTTCATTTTTTATATATCAATACTCACTGAAGATAATTTCCACACATCGTTTCCACTGCAACTACGCTGTAACTGCTTTTTCAGTAGGTTTAAGCCGTGTCTACAATTCGTATGATTTTTATGAGGAGAAAATCAACTTTTTTACGCAGCAATAATACATACCAATAGTTTTATGTGATTTGTGCTTCGGTGGAAATTCTACTAAAATCCCCAACATTATGACTTGGTTCGGAAGCAGTTTCTTTAATTTCCCTTAAAGGGGACCAGTCTTCATTTTCATTGGTTGATTTGGGTCTTGAATATACTTAAGTATCCTTCAGAAGCACTAGAAATGTACGAAAATTTCATATTTCCTTCAAATATACCTTAAATTAGACATTTCGCCTTCTATTTCTATAGATGATTTTTCTATATTATATTGCATAGTATCGCTAATGTGTAGTAGGGCATTATAACTTTCAAATGCTAATAATTATGGATGCACATGGATTTGAAGGCTCAAATTTCAATGGTGAGTTGTGATAACCAGTACTAAATTGCTGAGCTAAAAAATCCCCGTTTCTGAGACTTATCCAAATCGACCCGCGAAAATGAAGCCTGTGCCTTTTGAATATTCCTTAAAGATTGGTTATTTTCATTGCCGAACCTAGAGTTAAATGGCTAGAGAAATAGAGACAATTGAAAGAAAAGAAAATTCGCATGTTTTTTATGATTACATTTGAGTTCAGCTAAGAGCGTCTTTTATGTAAAATCAATTTCCAACTTGCATTTGGTTTCTTTTATCAGAAAAATCTACAGCTCGGTCACAAATTAGTAGCGTACTTTTTATTTTTTCAAAGGATAACGACTAAAGGTTGATTGCTAAATTTATCGGAAATCAGAATGGAATGAAATGCCGGCGCTACAAGCTTGGGTTTAAGAATACGGACAAAGCTATTTTTCCAGAAGCTAATCGCATCTGATTTCATATAGTTGAGAAATATTTAAAATGCACAGCTTGTATCATTTAGTACATAGTAATATTGGCAATTCCTCCGTGTTTAAAAATCTTAAATTATCATCCGACCTGGATTAAAGTCTGATCCCTTGTTAGGTTGCTCTTTTATTTTTAGTTCTCGTTTACTGATAGTTTTAAAAAAATTAACATAAAAAAATCAATCAATTTTATCAAGACTACTCTATAATGTCCCTCTGTGAATTTGGGAAATTTCCTTCCTAATTTAGAGCTAATTGTCGTAGGTTGCAGATTCTTTAAGGTAAATTTAATATAAAATTGTTATGAATATATATGCATATTAAGTGCATAAGTTCTATCTCGTCTCACTCAATGGACCATCTAGCTCAGGCCTTCTCAATTAATTTTTGTAAAGGGCCAAATGCATTTTATAAATAAAATATAACAGCCAAAAGATGCTTAGCTAGGAAGGCGAGCCGAGCGTTTTAGCTGAAGGGGTCACTCTTGAGGGGCCATTTGAGATATGGAAATAAGGAAACAATACCTTCAAATAACTCGAAGCAATTCTTCAAAAATGGAACTTTTAAATACTTCATCATTGTTTTTTTTTAATATATATTTTTTTGATTTTAATACCAATGTAATATTGTTTTTGTTTATCTGTTTTATGTTTGTTTTACTGTTTTAGTTTTGTCATGTTTATTTTTATCGTGTTCTGGAGCTATTGTAGCCCATTGGGTGCTGGTGCTCCTTAATACATTTCATTTCATTTTAAAATGGAGCTTCGTTGTTAGTTGGTGCATGCACTCAATCAGAATGTGTTTCACTGTCAGGCGTATCTGGCAGTGCTCACAGACTGGTTGAGGCTCTCGCTTGAGCAAATAACAGGTTGTAAGGTGAGTATGACCAAGTCAAGAGCGACACAAAACAACTTCATTCCTCCTGTTGGTATCTTCAAAATGTAACTTGGTTGTCAGGTTGGTGACCGAATTCTGTTGTTAACGATCGTCTTATTAACTATGTATTGGTATCATCAATTAGTCAGTAAAAGGAAGTGTGTCGAAGATCAAATGTTATGGTAACATGATAGAGATGAAGATATAAACTATTGATAGATACTGTTGACGATGTGAAACAATATCAATACAATTTATAACTGGGAGGCGGTGGTAGATTGAAGTGTCACTGGGTAATAAGAGAAAATGTCTGTAGGTTAAACATTCTGTTTAATTTACTAATATAACCCTGTCTGACACCGACTCTTAATTTACTTTCACTCATCCAATAGATGTATATTCACTGATGCCCCCGTCACACGTAGACAAAGACGACAATGATCGTATATGTTTCTTATCCCTGAAATAAAGAAATAACCATTTTTTACCGCGATAATAATTTAGTTTCACGCCTCCAATAGATACGTAAATTCAGTGATGCCCCCGTCACACGTAGACAAAGACGACAATGATCGTATATTTATTTTTTATCCCTGAAAGAAAGAAATATCCATTTTTTACCACGATAATAATTTAAATGAAATGTAATGTATTAAGGAGCATCAGCACCTAATGGGCTATATAGCTCCAGAACACGATAAAAATAAACATGTCAAAACAAAACTAAAACAATAAAACAAACATAAAATAGATAAAACTAAAACAATATCACAGAAAGAACAACATTAAAAACCATATCACAGTATAACACTACAAAGTGGTATAAAAACCAAAAAATAGATAATAATTCAGGTTGACGAGCATCATTGGTTAGTTGCCAAACGAAAATGATCGTATGTATTTGCTTTCCAGAAAAGACAGAAAGAAATAACCATTTTTTACCACGATAATATTTTAGG